>JASPKZ010007630.1:0-88694 GCA_030220185.1 Diploptera punctata
GGAAATCTTGGCGCAGTGAGCGATGAGCACGGGGAACACTTTCATCAGGAGATTCCAGCTATGGAAAAAGATATCAAGGCAAATGGAATCCTATTATTGTTGGACCATCAAGAGGGATGCTCCACAGGCGAAATATAGCAGAAAATCGTCATTTGTTACTTTCTAGGTGAGTCTGAATGTTCGAATATTGTGTAGTTACGAATGTAGAAAATATTAAAGTGTTTGAAATTATAAATGCCTGTCTCTCGGAAACCTTGCGTGATGGAGAAGAACCGATATCATATTTGATAGATACCATTAAAAAATAGTAAGGTTGAGTTCGTTTACTAGCAATAACTTATCGAAATATTAGGATTAGGAATACACCTGAAATTAAATTAAAAAAACGCTCTAGCGGCCGCTATTTTCCAGTTTTCGCAACAAAACTCACTACATGTTATTAAAATGAAAATATGAATATATTCTCCAAAAGTCAGCTATGTGTGGTCATTCTAATTGGGGGTTTATGTGGAACCCGAAATTAAAAATAATCCTCTATAATTAGACCGCGATCCTATAGATTAAATAACTCTCACGATAAATTAGTGTTACACCAATGTAAGGGTTAACCAAAGATAAATATAGCCTATAATAATAATAATAATAATAATAATAATAATAATAATAATAATAATAATATAATAATAATAATAATAATAATAATAATAATAATAATAATAATAATAATAATAATATAATAATAATGATGATGATGATAATGATAATAATAATAATAATTATTATTATTATAATAATTAATATAATAATAATAACAACAATAATAACAACAATAATAACAACAATAATAATAGCATTTAATAATTATAATAATAATGTTAATAATAATAATAATAATAATAATATAATAATGTTTTATTTATTCTGGCAGAGTTAAGGCCATAAGGCCTTCTCTTCCATTAAACCAGCACAAATACAAATAAATATTTGACAATATAGATATACTAATTATAAAGAGTTAAAAATATGTTAAATGTAGCAATGTAAATTTCATATGCAAACAACGTTTTATACTATAATAACAATAATAATACTTACGATAATAATAATAATAATAATAATAATAATAATAATAATAATAATAATAATAATAATAATAATAATAATAGTAGTAGTATAAATATGATAAATTATACGAGAAGCACCAATTAATATATGTACCTTACACTGGGTAATGATGAAGTCGAGGTTAGAGCAAATATAAATTTAGATTTCTTTTAAAAGATGCCAACTAGACAGGGACAATTTAATATGTCTTGCTTGTATACATTTTATTATTAGTTTTAGTCTTAATTTTAACTAATATTAACTGGTTGTATTATAGATCGTAATATGTATATTAGATATTATCTTTTGATCAAATTTTTACTTAGTGTTTAATATTAGAGTTAAATAAGATTGTTATATTCTTATGTAATATATGTTTGTCCTGGTGAGTGGAAGAGAAGGCCACATGGCCTTAACTCCACCAGGCTAAATAAATCTTAAATCTTAAAAATCTTAAATGTCTGGCCTATTCCGTAAACTAGCAAAATCGGGCTACAAATTCTTTCAGAGGAATTCGCTTAGTTTACGGAGTTTTGCGTGACGGACTTTATTCTATGTTATTATTTTATTTAGTGAACGACCATATATCAGTTTTTTTTTTACTTTTTACTGTAGAATATGTACATTATACTTTGGTAATTGTATTAAAAAGGAAAGATGTACTTTATGTATTACGTAACTGCTGTTGCATTGAATATGTAATAGGCCTATCTGACAAGACTGTTTTCAATGAATGAGGTCCTTGGCTCTCTGCCCATGAATTAAATAGTGTTGCTATTGTTATCCGACTTCCTAAGGCGGGAGATTGCGTAATAAATACTATAGTGTGGATACACATCCCAGTGCATAATGTAACTTATATCTATTTTATACAAAACGTAGCTCTTGTGTTCACGAGCAAAAAAAAACCGAAGACTGCATTGTTAGAAAATTTTATTTCTCACTTTAAGTGAATTATTTTATTTACTCACTATCCTCTTATATTGTCTTTATTTCACCGTTTCGTTAGATACTTTCTTTTAACAACAGACAGTTCCTTCAGAAATTACATCACAGAGAGATGTGCAGGACGTTAAAATCTGTCGGATATGAAAAATAGTATAATACGATGCGAGGTTGGGAAGTGGTTACAGAATCCAGGAAAATATTTTAAACCGAGCGATAGCGAGGTTTTTAATTTCCGAGATTCTGTAAAACACTTCACAAACGTGCGTTATACATAATTTTTGGGCTGTGGTGTTTTCAAAATAATAAATAACAGTAAAATAATAACATCTTTGTTGGAAATATTTATGTTCATTATAAACAATTGACTAACATTAACAGTGTGGGCAATGTTCATTAGTTGAAACAACAGGAGGCCTTGAGAACAATTATTGATAACATGGCCGCAAGTACGTATTCATTGTTTTATATTGTTTCAAATAAAGTTCAGTTAAATTAAAATGCAGTGATTTGTTTCGTATAATGTGTATTAACACTACCTATTGGATATTTTGAGTAGCCTATATACATTGTACATAGTATACATAGAGGGCAGTGGTTTTACTTCCCGCACGTGGGTGTTAATGTTATATTACAGCATAGTTATTAGGTTGTCAATCCCGAAATGTAGGAAGTTGTACTTTCAATCATGGTCGCCATTGCTGTCAGTATGACAAAACGCACTATCGCGCAAAAAAGCATATATCGGTAATGTTCCCAGTTGTATCTATCTATAAATGCGTAGCCCAATATTGAGCCATAGCCTCTTCTTTGTTAGGAGTTATTAGAGCAAGTAAATTTAGTTACTTTATTTGCTCATAGAAAGCCTCTCGAACAAGTAACAAATTATTTGGGTTCTAATTTTACTATCAACACAAAAATTGAAAGAGACATAAACATTAAACTGTCGAAATTCCAATTGATATGTGGAACTGTCCATAAAACAATAAAGATTGTATAATACAAACCGTATTCTTCCTTGGAAGAACAACAGTCTCCACAAGATTGGCTCGGTTAAAGAATGAAGATATGACACTGGATGAAAAAATCAAAGAATACAAAGGTAAATGATTTATACATAGGTCTATAGAAAGAATGAAAATAACAAGACTACCAAAAACAGCATTTAACTACAAGCCAAAATGATCAAGGAATGTAGGAATCCAGTGAAAATATGATCAGGACAACTGTGAGGCGTAAAAGGCAGTTTGTGAAGTGAAGAAGAAGAAGAAGAAGAAGAAGGAGGATTTGCTCATATATATATATATATATATATATATATATATATATATGTGTGTGTGTGTGTGTTATATTGCGGATTTTTGCAGATCTAAGTATGATTAAGAAAGTTTTCTTGGGTTTTCCTCGTCATGAATTCAAATTCGGCCTCTGGCCACTGATAATGGCTTGTGGGATCATGCCGAAACGTCGGAATCAATGGCCAGAGGCCGAACTTGAATCCATGACGCGGAAAACCCAAGAAAACTTTCTTAATCATATATATATATATATAATATATATATATATATATATACATACATATCATGAATGGCATACGGTCAACATACCAACCCAGTGAGACATCTAGCACGAACTAAGGTATTACTAGGATGAGAGATCGGTAAATTTTTGCTTAGAGCTCTCTTTTATTCAGGCTTAAGTATCTTTTACGAGCCTGAAAATCTTCAGTTTCGGGACCCAGGCTTAAAATCCCTCCCGGAGGATTTGCTTCTTGGATTTTTCCATCCTAAAAAAAAATCATCTATCCCGGTCTGATTTGAACCTACGACCCTCGTGACCAGAGGCAAGGAACATAACCACTAGTCCACCGCGGCGACATTACTAGAATTATATAGGCCTACTCGAAAAAATCTATTTTTTTATCCAGCGTAGTGTCTAAGGAGAAGAAGAAGGTACGATAATAAAATGTATTTATTTTAATCAACGTCAGAATCTTGTTAAGCCAGGAATTTCCAGTGATTTGTAATAAAAATGCGAAGATGTATTTTTTGAATGATGTAACAGTTAGTTAGTGCAACTCCAGCTGGGATGATGGAAAGCGTTACAAATAGCTGAAAAGAGAAGAGCTATCCAACAGAGTGACCAAGATGATGCTACAGTTTGGAGAATAGCACTATGACATGTTTATGGACATTGAATTGAAAGCCACACACCGAGAATCTTTTTCTAGTTGGCACGCGTGGGAGTCAAAAAGAGACATCGACACGCAAACAGATTGATTTCATCACGGAGCTCACGTATATACAGCGCCATTTGTAAATATTGTACCAATAAATAAAAATATTTTATGTAATGTTCTTGTAGTGGTCGTGTTGCTTCTTCCTCATGCTGTTCAGATTAATATTATTGTGAAGCTGTCATTGCTAAATGGCCAACTAAATCGTGCTGTAAGAACCGGGGAAGAACAGTTCGAATGACCTTTTAAAAAGGAATTGCAACCAGTTGTGAGTTAATTAGAACATCGTTAGAGCCAGTACAGTAACTCTCAAAATCTAATAATTAAGGCTCGGTAGTTGAAGACCTATATAATGCCTATAACAGACATTAAAATATCCTACAAAAGATCTAATAGTCTAAGATCCGGCTGCAAGATTACTACGTTCATCGAGCGTATGAACAAAATCAATTTTTTTCTGAAAATTGTGAATTAATGAATACATTTTTGCCGAGTTGCCTATTAAAATTCGGCCGCCAGTATGTTTAATTAAAATATAATTAATTTATTTATTCGATATAATTTGATTTACTTGTTATTAAAATACATTATAATTCAGTTCGCAGAAATCGATGTATAGAGCTTGCAAAGTTTTGGTTGCCATTGAACACTTGGCCGTAAACCTCCTCGCGGCTACAGGAGGCTGTGACACCAATCAGTAGTAAAATGGTGGTAAGTACGTATTTATTGTTTTATATTGTTCCCTCGCAGCGGGAAGTAAAACCACTGCCCTTTATGTATACTACGTACAATGTATATACAAACATAGATCCAAAAGGTAGTGTTAATATACATTATACGAAACAAATCACAGCATTTTAAATGAACTAAACTTTATTTGAAACATTATAAAATAATAAATACGTACTTGCCGCCATTTTATTACTGATTGGTGCCACAGCCTGCTGTAGCTGCGAAGTGGTTTACGGCCAAGTGTGCAATGGCAACCAAAACTTTTCTAGCTCTATACATCAATTTCTGCGAACTGGATTATAATTTATTTTAACAACAAGTAAATCAAATTATTTCGAATAAATAAATAAATAAATTAATTAATAAATAAATAATAGTTTAATTAAACATTCTGGCGGCCGAATTTTAATAGGCAACTCGGCAAAAATGTATTCAGTAATTCGCAATTTTCTGAGAAAAAAAAATTGATTTTGTTCATACACTCGATGAACATAGTAATCTTGCAGCCGGATCTTGGATTATAAAAACTGGAAAAGGACGTAACAAGTGTTTTAGTTGTTAAAGAGTGCATAAAGACAACCTTACTGCCTTCACCCTCTGTTCGAGGTAATTTTAACAAAGTAGCAAATTCTTAGAAAATGTGAAGTCAAAATACAATAGTTTTTGCAGTCAGTAGGCTGGTGGTTAAAAATAACGGGGTATTTTGTGAGGTTTCAATAGTTTACCTCAGAACAAAGTGTTTAAAATATGAAAAATCTTCTTCTTCTTCACTTCACGGGCTAGGCAAACATTGCCTGTTCCGCCTCACAGTTGTTCTGTCCAAATTTTTATTGGCTTCCTACATTCCTTGAACCTCTTGTAGTTGAATGTTGCTCTCGGTAATCTTGATACATTCATTCTTTCTACATGTGTAAACCATTTCTCTCTGTATTCTTTGATTTTCTCATTCAATGGATATATATTTAACTCTGTTCTTATATGTTCACTCTTTATCCGATCCAATCTTGTGCAGCCTTTTGTTCTTCTATGGAAGTTCATTTTTGCGCTTTGTATTCTACTTTGTAATTTTTTGGTCATTACCCAAGTTTCGCTCCCATAAAGTAATGCAGGTACTGCCATTGTTTTATAAAACTTCAATCTAGTATCTTTTCTTGTTTTATTCTTTAATGTTTTATGTCTAGTTCCGCATATCATTTGAAATTTCGACAGTTTCATATTTCTGTCTCTTCTGAAAAGTCTTCAGAAAGTAAAATTAGAAAGTATTTTCCAAAAGAAATTAGAATTGAAGCTAGACTTTGCGGACTCCTGAATTATACAAATGGTATAAATGTAGTCAAAAGAAGGTAACGTTACAAAAAAGAAAAGGCTACAAAAAAGAGCCAATAAGCCAAAATACGTTGAAAAGGTAAAAAAAAAAAAGGATAAATAAAACCCACAATTTTCTGGACTATAATGATCCAAAATGTGTGTATATTATGTTGGGCCTCGTCTTCTGGCTTAAAATAAAAAAACGAAAAGGCTTTTCCTCAATTTTCGAGCTCTACTAATAATATTTCAGTCAGTTTTGGTGACCATGCTCGCCTCTGGTTCCGAATTTATGGGATCAAACTGGCAGAGCCAGAATCCTCGTATATCACAGCCTTTCAATAATAGGGCTTCATCTCATCTCAGCTTTCGAACTAGCATTATGCTGGACACGATTATAGGGATTCATTTAAATTTTTCAATCTTAAATTGTATTTTAAGGAACGAAAAAATCTTCAAATAAACCAAGATATGACTTACGTTAGAATATTTTTTTTGATAAAGAAATAGCTAACTAACTAACCAACTCACTGGCACTATGGAAGCCGTAGGTTCATGGCCGCGTGGACATAATCTCTCCATATATCCCTATCCTGAGTCAATGTATTCCAATCATCCCCTGTATAATCTACTTCCCTCAAATCATAGTTAATGTTATTCTCCCATCTCATACTTGGTCTACCAACTGGGTGTTTTCCCTCTGATTTTCCTACAAAAAGCTTCCATGCACGTCTTTCATTCCCCATTCGTGCCACATGTCCTGCACATCGCAGTCTACGAGACTTAACTGTTCTCATTATATCTGGCTTCCTATAAAGACCATGTAATTCACTGTTATGCAGTCTTCTCCATTCACCTGTCTGTTCATCTCTCTTTGGTGTATAAAGTCCTAACATTCCATGTTCCTAGGAACATGTCCCTATGTTTGAGCCTTTGGCATGGGTTCCCTGAAGTAGTCCCCGCCCGGAGAACCGAATGAGGGACTATTTGACCTCCGGAAAATTTTACCCCAGTTGAACCCATGTCCGCATTTCTTGACGGTTGTATTTTTACGGTGAAAAATCGTCACTCTTTCGACCAAGGTACTTTTTTCATCTGGCTTATCACCTTCGACCAGTCCGTCATGGGTGACCCTATTGGCAGCAATGCTACCGCCGCGCCGGCATAGCTCTCGGGATCATTAAGCACGCAAGCCACTCCACCACAAGGTAAAGAATGGAGGATAAAGAAATATAACTATCTTAATTAATCTACCATCGAATAGGAAGCTTATTCTAATAAGAACAACTAAGTGTGTTATCTTACAGATTATTTTAAATTAGATATTGAAATACTGACAAACAATGAAAACTATGGTAGCATTTAGCAGATTGCTCGGATCACATGAGGATGTATTTTGAAAACACTTAATGACTCGTAAACCGAAGCATTGGAGTACATTAAGAACACATTTACTAGCTCCATAAATCAGAAAAGCACTCGTATCTTTATAATAATGTTTGTTCTCTATTTCTTCTTTTTTCAAAGCGTCACAGTTTTTATTGAGTTTTAACCTCCTTTAAAATGAGCCTCCACTCTAAACATGTTATCCCACCATTTTATAATATTATCATTTTCTTCAAGTCTTCCTCCACAAATTGCAAGCATTGTAGTTTTTTCGATTCCGTGAAACCTTGTCAAAGTCGTTACCTGATGATCCACCATTCGGAGGTATTATGTTGGGTTTATTTATTTATTTTTTCGGCGTGAGGTTGTTAATCTCGCACACAGCCCCAACCTGGAGGATCAGTATCCTTTTTTTTGTATGGGTCATCAACTTTGACCTGTCCAGCTTCGAAGACCATACCGGTAAGCTAACTTTTCTGCAGGCTTAGCTATAAGTAGTAGTAATAGAACTTTATTAGACTAAAAGTAAGATATATACAATGTTATTTACAAATATGGGTCGCACGGGCAGTAAGCCGTACGTGCTGTTGAAAGCCCGTTACAATAATGTAATATTTGGTAATAGTATAAAGAAAAACAAAAAGAAAACAATAATATTACAATTTCATAAAGAAAACACAATAATATTACAATTACATAATAATAGCCTACAATAGGTAATATCATCATCTGCATTCATGGATTAGGTCTGTTGACCCGTTCCGACTTCAGCCCATCTCTTTCTAGGTCTGCCCACATCTCGGGTGCCTTTAGGTTTGTATTTTGTTATTTGTTTTGGAATCTATCTTCATTCATTCTGTAAATAGGTAATATTATACATTAATTAAGTAATGTAGAATTATTAAGAAGAATTAATGGTAATGTATTTTGATAACATATATTTATTCATGAATGAGTGTTGTTCTTATTTTCCGCGTTTTGTCCAGAAATTTACCCAAGTTTATCCAATTTTCTGGATTTACTATTAACTCGTAGCATGCCAATCTTTCACGATTTGAATTTAGAAACCTTTCCGGTAATAACTGACGTCTCCAATATTCTAAATCGTTACATTTTCCTAATATATGTATCTCGTCTTCAAAGCTCACGCACATTGGACATATTTGCATATCGTGATCGTCGCTAATTTTTAGAAATTTCCATGCCCCTAGTCTAAAACAAACAAGCTCTGATCTTTCTTTAAATCCTAGGTTGATTATATAAGATTCTTTTCCCCAAACATATTTTACGTATCTTTGTAAAAACAGTGAGCGTTTTATCGTACATTCGGCGAAAATATTTTGTTGGTTTATATCTATATACCACCTCCTTATTTTTCTCCACACATTCATTAGCTATAAGTATTATATGACCATGCAAGCCCCTCCACTACGCCAAAGTAGATATACCTTCAGGGTGGGAGATTAATCTATAATGCGAGGAAAATATATCTGAAATATTGCCCTTTCTTATCACTTCATGTAGACTTAACGAGGGAACAAAAGAACTAATACAATTCTGGCGAACATTATAGTAAGCAAAGACATATCCACAACTTTCTCACTCAAGGCTTTAGAAGTGTTAATTTGAAAGGATAATGACTTTATTTAAATCAGAATTCCATTCCCTTAGTGGCTTGTCTAAGTCATTGTTATGCTTATGTTAGTGTAGGCCGTTAACCCTGACATCTATATCAATTAAATAGGTGCTAATTTGCTCATAATAAAGTAAGGGAGGTGAAAGTTGGATTCAGATGCTCAGCTATTCAGTGTAAATGTGTATTTGATTCAGAATGCGGACTTAATAGTACAGAACTATAAATATAAATCAAGTTACTAGTAATTAAATTAATATTTATGCTAGGAAGTGAACCATTCTGAATTGAATGTTTATAGTTCACAGGGTTTGTCATAGTAATAAATGTCTAATTATTAACCACTACTTGAATTAATTTAAATTGTTTAATTATATACAGGACTATTCAGAAAGAAGGAACATACTTCAAACATTTATTTCTTCCAAACTACAAAAAATAGAAACACAATTCCAACGTTCTTGGTTAGAGAAAAGTTTGAAGTTCCAATCTCGGCAAATCCTATGTCAGTTATTGAACATGAAAGAGATTCACCGAAGATTATCATCATCATCATCCTTCACGGATTAGGTCTTTGCCTGTTCCGATCTCACATTTGTTCAGCCCAACGCTTTCTTGGTCTTCCCACCGATCTTCGTCCTACAGGATTATACATCAGTGCCATCTTTGGTATCCTATCCTCTGCCATTCTTTGCAGATGCTCCTTCCAATTATTCCTGTGTTCTTCTATTTGGTGTAGAAGTGGTTGTACTTTTAGTTCCTCTCTAATATTATCATTTCTAACATGTTCTTCTCTTGTACAACCTTTCACAGCCCGTAGAGTCTCATTTCCGCTACCTGTATTTTATTTTTTCTCTTTCCTTCAGGACCCGGGCCTCACTTCCATACATCGCCACTGGTAGTGCCATCGTCGAGTAAAATCTTAGCTGCGTATCCTTTCTTACTTTGTTCCTCAGTGTTCGTCTGATTGTTCCACAAATATGTTGAAATTTCTGTATTTTCTTATTTATATCTTGATCTTCTTCATAAGTTACATCGCAGCCCAAATACTGGAAGTCTTCTGTGCCATATCTGTAAACAAAGTTCATGGATCTTTCTTCTTTTGGAGAAAACGGTGACAGGAGTAATCTACCTGGAAGTCTTCTGTGCCATATCTGTAAATACAGTTTATGGACCTTTCTTGTTTTTATAGAAAACGGTGACAGGAGTAATCTATCAGGATATGCTTGAAAACTGGTTATTTCCTCTACTTGAGGATGACTTGGATGTCTTGATCTTTATGCAATATGGTGCCCCGCCTCATTTCTCTAACCACATCTGACGTTGCCTGAATAACACCATTTCAGGACGTTGGATCGGAAGAGGAAGAGTAGAAGATCATCTTCATCGTCGGTGGCCTCCCGGGTCACCAGACCTAACCCCGTGTGATTTTTATCTGTGGGGTACATAAAACACCGTGTTCTTATCCCCCTATGCCTGAAAATCTGCGATATCGAATTGTTGAAGCTGTGAATTCGATAACTAAAGAAAGACCAGCTGTTTCGAGTGTGACAAGAAATGAACCGCATCGTTTTTATATCTGTCGTGTAACACATGGTGCTCATATTGAATACATAAAATAGTGAAAGTTGAACTTTTCTCTTTCCAGGAACGTTGGAATTGTGTTTCTATTTTTTGTAGTTTGGAAGAAATAAATATTTGAAGTCTGTTCCTTCTTTCTTCCTCTTCAATTGACGTCACAATTCAGAATGCATTTTAGCCCGTTTAATAATACTATTCCATTCAGTCCTATTCTCTGCAAACTTCTCCAGTCTTTCACTCTAATAATATTCCTCAAATCATCCTCCATATAACACTGAGCAACAAAAAATATTTTTTTTTGTCTCAGAAAGAAAAATATGTGATTCTGATTGTATTTTTTCTCCTATTTCAAATATGATGTCGGTTTTTCTCCAGCCGAGAGACAGGAATTTATAAACACTTAAATATTTTCTACATTCGTAACTACACAATATTCGAACATTCGACACACTTATAAAGTAAGAAATTGCGATTTTCTGCTATATTTCGCCTGTGAAGCTTCCCTCTTGATGGTCCAACAATAATCGGCCAGCATATTAGGATTCCATTTGCCTTGATATCTCTTTTCCATAGCTTAAACCATTTGAGTTAGCTCATTTGGTTTTATTTTACAATGGACAAATGGACAAAAAAACGTTTATTAAAAAATAATTAATTAAATCCATTAATTGAAGTTGAAATAAAGTACAACTATTGGTACTCATGATACATAAAATCATGTTGACCAGTGTAATCAGTCCATTTGGTCATGGGTCTTTAATTCAATTGTATTCCATCAGGTTTCCGCAACAAAACTCTTTTATTTAATAAATAAAACTATCACAATTTTATATGATTTTCATAAATGTTTGTTTTATTTAACATTCGTAACAACTGTTTCAATACACTGTATCTTCATCACACGATTGCTATAAATACAATTACATTTTGTATTTGTGAGTATAGTAAAAAAAAATCTTTTAGGAATTCTCTCTTCCTCAATTTTAATCCAAACAGCCCATTGGCTTTTCACAAATAGTACTATATCTGCTCCTTTAATTAGTAAATCAAGTTCGTAATTCACTAATTTCTCCATGTACCATCAGAACTTACGGCATACTCCTAAAATAATTTCCTCAAAATTGTATGTCAAAAGTCGTAAATAGTAACTCACCTTTAAGCGTGATTATTCAGGTCTCACATCCATAAGTAACTTTCGGTCTTATAACAGAATAATATAACTTTAGTTTCAAATTGTCAGCCCTGCGTGACAGCCGCCTTTGCCCCCAGAACAAGCGTCTGGTACTCATTTCCTTTAGAGGCTGGGTCGATCCCAGGTCCATAATGCCGCCAGAATGTTTGAGTCAGTTTAAAAATCTTGACCCTTCCGGGACTCGAACCCTCGATCTTCCGGGTTGTAGCGTAGAATTAATATATATTATACGAAACAAATCATTGCATCTGAAATGCATTGAACTTTGTTTGAAACAATATAAAACAATAAATAAGTACTTGCCGCCATTTTAACTGATTGGTGACACGGCCTGCTGTATTTTCAACTAATAAACATTGCCCACACTGTTAAAGTTAGTAAGTTGTTTATAATGAACACTAATATTTCCAACAAATCTGTTATCATCATCATCATCAACAACAACAAGGATTAAGCCCAATGGCCTGTTCCGATCTCATTATAGGTCGAATTGGTCCTTCCATCTCTTCAATCGTCTTCCAAACATTCTTCTCCTTTTGGTTTATAATTATACATTCTTCTTGGTATGGGCTGTTCATTCATTCGTAATACGTGCTGAAGATAAGCATTTTGATAATATTTTATTCTTTCACAGAGATTAAATATATTAAGTTCTGTTCTTATATCTTCGTTTTTCTTTTTATCGGTCCTTTGGTATCCTGCTATTGGTCTCAACATCTTAATTTCAGCAGCCTCTATTTGTTTACTATCTGCCTTTGTTAATGTCCAGGGTTTCACATCCATAGATAAGAGATGGAACTGCCAATACTTTGTAAAACTTCAAAATAGTTATTTTCTAGTCTTATTCAATAAAGTGCGTGTAATTGTGCCACATAGATATAATTGAATCGTTGTATTTTAGTGTGTTTATCTAAATTTTTGTCATTACCTAAATGACATCCCAAATAATTAAAAATTCTGAACTTTGTCTATAATTACATTGTTTATCATTATTTTTGTTCTTATGCACATTTTCCTTTCAGAGCTAATATTTTTGTTTTAGATGTAGATATTCTTAAATTGTATTTTAGAGAGATCAAATCTGTTATTATTTTACTATTAATTATTATTTTGAAAACACCATCGCGCAAAAAGTAATGTACAACGCATGCTTGTGAAGTGTTTTTAGAATCTCGGAAATTAAAAACCTCGCTATTGCTCGGTTATTAAACATTTTCCTCGCTTCTGTAAAAACCACTTCCCAATCACGCGTCATAATATACTATTTATTACTATTCTCCAAAGCCAACTTGTAATCTTACTGTCTTTTTTGTCAGCTTCTAACTTTCAGATATATATAATAAATATCCCAATTCGAACAGAAGGTTTTTTATTTAGTGACAGCGAGAGAATAAGAAACACTATTCACAATATAGATTATTTTGCAACGTGTGGGACGCAAGTAAACAATAATATCATAGTAAGCGCTTTAGCCCTTGCATACACTAAAACCAAGGATTCTTACACAGCAGGCATCCGGATCCACTTACAAGGCATCACACAAGTTATTTATTTAAAACGTTTTCTACTTTCCTGTCCATAAAGGGAACTAAAATGATTAATATTGCTGGTGTTTGGCGCATACTCAGCTCGCGGTCATGTTGTGTGACTTAATTATTTTCTCGATTTAGATTTATTCATCATTTGGTTACATAAATTACAAAAGAAAACTTTGCTATTCGTGTGTAACTACAATTTATAAGTCTGATCAACATTTTTAAAGTTATTCATATATTTTATTTATCGTTCTCGGTGGTCTAGATGTTAAGTTATTTGGCTCTGGTCCCGAGGGTGGCGGATTAAAATCCTGCAGGGGTTGATGGATTTTTGGGATGGAAACATTGAGGGACAAGTCCTCCTGGAGACTTTAATCTGTAGATTCTGGGTTTAAAAATTGTTTGGTCTGCAAAAGTACTAAAAGCAAAATTAGTGCATCTGAGCGAAATTTAAACGATCTTTCTCATCCAAGTAAAACATAAGTTGCTTAATAGGTGTCTCACTGAGACGATGAAAAATGATATATTTAGGTTTCGGTCTATTAATAGAATAGTATAGAATAGGATAATGCTCTGGCAAGAATAAGAGGACACATATCATTTTGAGGAGCTACAGTAATTGCTAATCTATTATCAGATATCGATACTAGTAAAATTCATGGTAAGTTTCCGTTGAGGTGTTAGTTCACAGTAATGTAATGTACGGTTAAAAACTATAAAATAGTTACCTTGTAGGTCCGTCTCCTCAACTTAAGTTGTTTTAAAACTCTGTAGGCCTTTCGGGATTAGTCCCATAATTAGCAGAATGCATTAGGTCCGTACTTGTTGACCCTTATTGAAACACTGACTTGGTTGTGAGTATTTTGTACAGAGAATTGTGTGGATTGGGTGAGTGATTCTTAATGAAAACTCACCTAATCCACACAATTCTCTGTACAAAATACTCACAACCAAGTCAGTGTTTCAACAAGGGTCAACAAGTACGGACCTAATGCATTTTGCTGATTATGGGACTAGTCCCGAAAGGCCTACAGAGTTTTAAAACAACTTAAGTTGAGGAGACGGACCTACAAGGTAACTATTTTATAGTTTTTAACCGTACATTATATTACTATTATCAGATATACTATATTTATATTGGTATGGACGTAATGACTTGTCACAAGCTGATACCTGTAGAGAAATATATTGGTATGGACATAATGACTTGTCACACGCTGATATCTGTAGAGAAATATATTGGTATAGACGTAATGACTTGTCACACGCTGATATCTGTAGAGAAATATATTGGTATGGACGTAATGACTTGTCACACGCTGATATCTGTAGAGAAATATATTGGTAAGGACGTAATGACTTGTCACACGCTGATATCTGTAGAAGAAATAAGCATAACTAACTAATAATCTTGATTAAAAATCTCTCGCAAGGGAGCACCTTTGCACCAAGTAGGGATGTACTAGGAGTCTATAGAAATGCAAACAGAAGAAAAAATAGATAGTATTTGTTTAGCGACCAAGAAAATTCTTCTTCTTCTTCTATCTTCTGGTCTCTCTACTATTGTTGGTCCTGTCTTGGAAAAATACCTTCACCCATTCTTGATCATTTCACATCTCCATTTCATCCATTCCAATCTATTCTTCTTTCAATATTCGTTATAACTCGTTTGTTCCATCCCTATCTCGGTCAACTTCTCGGTTTCTTAGTTTCATCATCATCATCGTCATCATCATCATCATCATCATCCTTGATGGATTAGGTCTTTGCCTGCTCCGATCTCACATCTGTTCAGCCCAGCGCATAATTCCATCCGGCTTAATAGTGTGAGACTTTTGACAAATATTGTTTTACGTGGTTGGTTTCCGGCCCGACGCACAACCCCCAACCTGGAGGACCGGAGATTTTCTATTGGGGTCCCTTTCCCTTAGAAGGTTGCCTTCTCCTCAACTGACGAGAGTCTTCTTCCCGGGTTTATTTTCGGAGTTTCCTTCTCCTGCACCCTTACCAATACTCACACTTGGGGTAAAGTGTGTTGGGACTTTTTATGAAGAGCCATGTCTAGATCCGCCGTATTCACTTAAAGCAGGGCCACCTCTAGCAGGATGTGGTTCTTCACCACATACGGACGGTCTTGGTTACAGCTTCATCAGAGAAAAAAGGTTTTGCATATCTCCTCCACTTAACCATGGGTTGGTGAGGACCAGAGTAGGGTCTAGCTCTAACAAAGTTGCTACCTCTACCTTCTCCTTGACCCCGTTTCTTAGTTTGTATTCTATATTTTAGTGCCCATGTTGAGAACCTTCCAGTATCTGTCCTTTATAATCTTAATCTACTTCGTCCTCTGGTTTCTGTATTCAAATTTTTCTTCCTAGTTTTCTTAACATACTTCCGTAAACATTTCATCTCCATTCACTGTTTTATGTAAATATTTATTTGATGAAGTCCAACGTCTCAGTAATAATGACTAAAAAATGACAAAGATATTTGTTCATGTATCCATCCATTTTATTTTGACTGCATATGTTTTTAGTGGCGTGTTCGTGACGCAAGCTGTTAGACGCTCGCCTCTCACCGCCAGGGTCTCGAGTTCACTCCGTGTGAGTTTCGTAGTGGACGAAACGAAGTCTGGGCTGGTTCTTCTTGGGGTTTCTTCCGTTTTCACCTGCCACAAATTTAATTTCATAATTTCTTCACACTCATTCCATTCATTTGATTTCATTTCACTCATCTGCCCCTGTGATAGTACGTCAGGCATGGTCGGCCGACTTCCTTGTTATTCACAGACTTTCATCCCTCGACCAGGCTCTGAATCGGACACGAGTTGAGGAGGAAGAAACTTTTAGCGATTAAGTAATAGGGTTGAGTAGCGTGGGATTTGGTTCCCGTGACATATCGAGTATCACTTAACACTGCCTGGAACATCAACAGAGGAAATTCTCAAGAACACAAACTATTATTCGCCCAAGTTAAACCTTAATTATTTCTTATTTTTGGGAAAATATATACACCTATTTGGAAAAGGAAAAATCCTATTGTCGGCCGCGGTGGACTAGTGGTTATGCTCCTTGCCTCTGGTCCCGAGGTTCGCGGGTTCAAACCCGGCCGGGGTCGATGGATTTTTTAGGACGGAAAAATCCAAGGAGCAAGTCCTCCGGGAGGGACTTTAAGCCGTGGGTCCCGAGTCTGAAGATTTTCAGGCTCGTAAAAAGTCCTTAAGCCTGAATGAAAAGGCCTCTAAGCAAAATTTACTGAATTTTCCCGTCCTAGTACTACCTTGGTTTCCTAGATGTCAGTATGAGGCGGAACGCTGACCACGTACCACTCAAAATGACATCTATACGAAAACAAGTGTAACTAAATTAGTATGGTTCAAATTCTTCCCTGTAGGGGAGAGCGCCTAAATCTCTGTAAAGGGAAAACATAGGCTTACAATACAATACAAAAAAATCCTATTTGTTTACCTATATTAAAATGTGGGGGTTTGAATATCTGGGTTAGGGTAAACTTGAGAAACTTATAAATTTGTGAAAATCAATCTGTCAGGTTCTTGTGTCTAGAAATAATGTGCCCTAATTCTCAAATAGTGTGATTTATAATACAGTAATGAACACGTAAACTAGATTTAAGAGATTTTTCCTGTCAGAAATAAATCACAAAAGGAACTAGCAATGAGATAATCACAAAATTGGGTAGGTTGAAGCAACAAGTGACTAAGTTTCCATTGTACGCCCACATCACCTACATACGGTATGTGGTCGAACAGTGTGATTTTTACACAATCTTTCTAGCAAGTGTTCACAAAATTGCTGTGCTATGTATAAAACCGACATGTTTTTGTTAAGAAATTACGAATTTCTCATATTTTGAACAGTCTCATATTCAATTTTTAGATTTTTTAAAATACATATGTTGTTTCTTTACTTTAGAATATTCACATTGTGTTATGTTAAATGATTTATTAGGTTAACGTTTCAGAACTTTTCATTGTTCATTAGAATATAGGCATAAAGAAAATGTGAATGTATTTGGACACCATTTAGCATCTCTCATCTCCATAAACTATATCGTTTTTACACTTTTCCTAAAACTGCTTTTATCCATCTGAGTTCTCTGCATCTCAGCAGTAGGTATATTTAAGCCCAGATTTATTTTAATTTTAATTGGATTAAAAACGAAATAAGTATAAGAAGTAAAAAATGAAAATTTCTAAATATTATTTAAACACTGCAGTATGAGAATATTGTTTTATTATATTAGAATGTACACTTTTTTGTTCTAAAATATTTTTTAATTAAACATTTCCAAAATATAAATACACAAATTTAGGAAATTAAAAAAAAACAAGATAGGGGTTTCAAATTTTTCGTTAAAAGACAAGCATGTTAAAGTTCTGTAAAATTTCTACTCTTGTTAATGGTTAACCATGCTCGCATTTGTTTTCATGGTTCACCACAACAATTTGGTTAATTCCCTGGCGAAACTTCATTCTATGAAACAAGATTTTACTAGTCCTTCATAAAGAATTTTAAACATTAATGTATTCAAACCAGGCCGGATCAATGAATTTTTATATAAAATTCCTCAAAATTCTTCCTTACTAATAATATTGCATGAGCAGATATATCGGGAGCAGAAAGTAGTCCTCATGTCCAAACTTTTTGTGGAGATGCGGTTGCTATTAAGTGTCTTCTTCGGGAGAGATAAATCCATGGCCCTAAAATAAGAGGTCTCTGAGAGTGAGCAAAATTAATCGTTCCTTTCTCGCAACGTCAATTACCTAAGCGTCGTTGAATGAACTACTATCTATCTTTTGTCATGTATGATTTGTTTAGTTTACAAATATGATTTTATTTCATGTTACATTCTATTTTGAAACAATGTTTGTTTGAATATACAAGATTCTGTACTGTTGATATAAGATCATTTGTCTTCCGCTGCAGTGTAGGGATAATATCGTTCCCTCAGACGCAGTGGCTTGAGTTTAAATCCATCCTCAGTCGAGAAACGTATTTTGGTTGAGTTACATTTCGGAGTTCTTCCTCATCTGTAAGACGAATATCAGGGAACTTTAAGGATCAAATAGTTACCGAACGTCATAATAACCATACCTTGTTCGTCTAGTTTAATATGGATGTATGAGAGATCGGTGTATCTTGTCTAACGGTTGGTGTTGTTTCGGATGTGATGCTAGCATTGAGCAGTTCACTCATCCGGAAAGTCCCTCCATTTCCTTGTAAAATCCTCTTCCTGATTGGTCGTATTCCTGCAAGATCCGTGTAGTGCGGGGAAAGCAAAAATTGCTTACAAAGAAAAGGAAGAAATATATTATTTTTAATTATCTTTTTATATAACCCTAAAATCACCTCGAGACCGAGGTAGCGTGCTGCCTTGTCACGCAGCGGGCCCGGGTTCGATCCCCAGTCGGGGCAGTTTTTTCTGGGTGTGAGGTTTTTATCGGGGGTTTTCCTCACCTGTAAGACAAATGTCAGGAAAACTTTATAAGGCCCAAACGGTCCCCGAAATCATATGACCATCATCACCATCATCCTTAACCGGTGTGGAAAGCAACGGGAAGGTACCACACCTACAATTCCCTAGTAAAGCTGCAAGCATAGCATGAAAATGCTATGATTGCAGTGAAGGACCTGCCTTCGGGCAGAATTACTATGGATGGATGGATAACCCTAAAATTATCAAACAAACTTTATATTTATTCCAAAGTATCTTTTCGGGATTCTTGGCCGTGTCTTGCAGTGTTGTCTTGATCCGTTCCTAGTGCCATTAATTCTTTCTCTCAATAATGCCTGTCCCATTACGATTATATATTAAACGAGCTGTCTTGGTACCAAATATTCTCTTATTCTTTAAAAAAAATTGTGTTATTCCAATATCCTGTCATCATAAAAGAAACGTAAGTGAATGTATTAGCTGGGCTTTCTTCTTTCGTAAGTTATCCAAACGTAATAGTAAATATAAGAACAACTATACCTACAAAGAAATTCCCAGTAGTATATTACGATAAGAGGTTGGGAAGTGGTTTTTACAGAATCAAGGGAAAATGTTTAAAAACCGAGCGATAGCGGGGTTTTTAATTTCCGAGATTCTGTAAAACACTTCACAAACGTGCATTGTACATTATTTTTAGCGCGATGGTGTTTTCAAAATAATAAATAATAGTAAAATAATAACATCTTTGTTAGAAATATTTGCGTTCATTATAAAGAGTTGACTAACGTTAACAGTGTGGGCAATGTTTTTTAGTTGAAACAACAGGAGGCCTTGAGAACAATTATTGATAACATGACCGCAAGTACGTATTTGTTGTTTTATATTGTTTCTAATAAAGTTCAGTTCATTTAAAATTCAGTAATTTGTTTCGTATAATGTATATTAACACTACCTATTGTACATTTTTTGTATATATATTGTACGTAGTGTATATAGAGGGCAGTGTTTTTACTTCCCGCACGTGGGTGTAAATGTAATATTCCAGTATATTTATTTAGGTTGGCAACCCCGAAATGTAGGAAGTTGAACTTTCAATAATGGTCGCCATTGCTGGTAAGTACGACAAAGCGCACTACCGCGCGCAAAAAAAAAAAAAAAACTTGAAAATTCTTTTAGTTAGTTCAAGTATTTCTTCTCCATAAGGGCGTATATTGGATAGTCTAAGAATTTTACGGTCATTGTTATGTATTCCAAAGTATCGGATCAAGACAACACTGCAATGCACGACCTAGAATCCCGAAAATATACTTTTTAATATACGAGTATAACTACAGCCGTGAAAACCGAAGTCTGTTCAAACTTCTTCTTCTTCTTCTACAAGGTTTAGGCTATGCAGCCTGTTCCGGCGAAGTTAAAAGTGGAGTCCATCTTATACGTGGTCGGCCAACATCTCTTGTTCCTCTGGGATTATACAGGAAGGTTTTTTTTGGTATTCTTTCGTTGTTCATTCTCATTAAGTGTTCTGTCCATTTCTTATTATTTTCGCTGATCTTATCTTCAATTATATATATATTTAATTCTTCTCGTATAGTTTCATTCCTTATTCTATCCGCTCTTGTCATCATCATCATCATCATCACTCCAGGGATTAGGCAATTGCCCGTTCCGACTTCATAATGCATCAGCCCAACGTCTTCTAGGTCTTCCAACATCACACCTTCCTCTTGCTTGATAATTTCTTGCTAACAATGGATATCTCTCCTTACTCATTCCATCCATGTGATCAATCCATTTCTGTCTGTAATTCGTGACTTTATCCAATAAAGGCTGTACTTTCAATTCTTCTCTTATATCCTCATTTCTTATTCTATAAAGTCTTGTACATCCTTTAACTTGTCTTAGGAACCGCATCTCTGCCGTCTGTATTCTATCCTTCTGTCTTTTCACTGGAGCCCAAGTTTCTCATCCATACAATATTGTGGGAACCGCCATAACATTATACATTTTTATCTTGGTTTCTTTTCTAATTTTATTTTTGAATGTTCTCTGTATTGTTCCACACACCGTCTGAAATTTATTTATTTTGGAGTCAATATCTCTTTCCACATTGTAGCCAACATCACAGCCCAAATATTTGAAACTAGACACCTGTTCTATACTTTGATTTTCTAAAATACGTAAAACAGCATTTCCGCAGTCTGTATCCTACTTTTATCCCTTGATTTCATTATCCAATTTTCACTTCCATACAACAACAAAGGAACAGCCTTTGTTTTATATAATTTAAGTTTCGTATCTTTCCTTGTTTTCCGACCGAAGGTTCTTTTTATGGTTCCACAAATAGCCTGAAATTTATTTACTTTATTTTCTATATCTTTATTTTCTCTATAAGTTATATCACATCCTAAATATTGGAAATGTGATACTTGTTCTATTATTTTGTTATGCAATACAATTTTTGATCTAATTCCATATTTACCAATAAATGCCATTTACTTTTGACTCATTTATTGATATTTTACAATTATATCTATTGGCTAATAATTTAAATTTATATGCTAACATTTGGAGCTCATTTTCAGATTCTGCTAAAAGTACAACATCGTCAGCGAATAATAAAGCATTTATTTTATCTTTATTATCAATTAATATTCCTTCATTAGTTAAAACCTTCTTCCATTCTATTAGGATATCATCCATATAAATATTAAATAATATAGGTGAGAGTGAAAACACCCTTGTCGTACTCCTTGATTTATTTGAAAAAAAAAATGTCTTATTTTTAGTCAACTGAGGGTGAATACAAATATTTGTTCCATAGTACAAGCTCTTAACAGTTTCAAACTTTATATTGTTTATTTATATTATATAAGGAGCCTATGTTCGTTGCTACTGAAGTGTGAACACATTGTTTATTTTTTGTCGATTTGCCAAATCTATTTACATGTTAATTATCGCATACTCAGGTTTATAACATGTTATAATATTGTTTTAGAAATAATTCACAAATTTGACCTTAAAATATTTTATGAATGTTTCATCTTAGAGAATCCATTGTATTCAATTGAACACCCAACATTATATTCATGGACTTCCTCAAGTGTAGGACGTTAAACTTAAGTGTGGGTTTATTGATGTCTCTGGTATCTCTGAGCTTTCATTCACAATCAAGGTAACAGTTAAGATGGAAATATTAGTTCTCTCTTTCTGTCAAGTTCATTGCCATCGATGTATTGTGTAACAGACATGATAAGCTGTGTCGTAACCGATTTAATTAGAAGACCATTCACAATTTTTGTGTTCCAGTCTTATATCACAATTATGTTTATATAGAATTTGACAAATATTGATTCTCTAACGATATCTGTCTGTTCAAGGAGAATTCCAGACCGAGCCCACTGCGTATTTGCACCAAATATACAAGCTTGTTTTTGATAGTCCCGGTGGACAAGTGGATATCTTGTTCTTCGCTGGTTCTGAGGTTCGCTGGTGTAAACCGGCCTGGCATGGATTTTTATTTTTCAGGGCGTACATCCGGAGTGGTGAGTGAGTTTGCTTCCAAGTCAAAGTTGTTAAAGTAAAGTAAAATAAAAATAGAGAGTAAAGGTTTTAAACCTTACCACGGATTTTTTATTTATTACGAGGCTTAAAGCTTCTTTTTTTTTAAGCATTTTATATTTTTTACGATGAGTGAGGAGCTGGCCCACACATTCAACCTCTAACATGAAGGATCGCGTGATTTTTTATCAAGGTTGTCTTCCTCTAGCCTTTGATGAACCAACATAAAAAATAAAAGGGCAGGCGTTACTGTAACCTTAGGCAGGGGCTCTCACAGGGTACTATATCAGACGAACTAAGGGAACGAGGTTGTTACTCCTCCACCTCACCCTTTTTCAACATGGCTTGGGACAGGCGTCGGGCGGGATTGCCATATATTTCTTCTGATTCTTCTTCGGCTTTCCCCCCACTTATAGGTTTGCCGTCTTCAGTTTCCATTTATCTCTATCATTCCAATCTCCCTCCGCAAAATTCCTATCCTCCATTATTGTTCGGACGTAGGTTTTCCATTTCCCTCTTGGGTCTACCACGTTTATTTATTCCAGGGGGGGGCCCATTTTGAGTATATATTTTTGGCCAATCTTCCATTTTCCATTCCTTGTACATGGCCATACCATTTAAGCGTTTGCTTTTCAATACTCTTAAAACTACAGATGTGGTGGACTTCATTTCTCTCCAAAGGAATTCATTTCTTATTTGATCCTGTCTTGTTTTTTGGAGGCTTCTTCTAAAATAATCGAATTCAAACTGTTCTAATTTTATTCTTTCGTAATTCCGTCAAAGACCAAGTTTCGCTTCCATATGACAAGATAGTCTGTATTATGCTCTTATAAATTTTCATTTTAGTTTCCTTTGTAATATTTTTGTTCCAAATTACTCCATGCAATGTCTTAGTTGCATTTTTTGCCATTGCAATTTTAGCCTGTACATCTCTCTCACAGGTACCGAAACTTATAATTATTTACCCAAGATATTTAAAAAATTCACATTTTTTTATTTTCCCTGTTTCAAGTATGAGGTCATCCACATCCTTTCCCAAACACATATATTCTGTTTTCTGTAAATGTATATTCAGTCCCCATTTTTTATATTCTTCCATTAATTTATTTATCATATATTTCATATCATCTTCATCCCCTGCAAAAATTATTTGATCTGCAAACAACAATGAATGCAGTACTTTTCCTCCTATAGGAATACCCATTTCAGAACATTTTTTATACCACAAGTTAAGAACCTGGTCTAAATAAATGTTAAAAAGGATTGGTGACAAACTGCATCCCTGCTTAAGGCCTTTATTTACTGTAAATTCCTCTGTTAAATTATTCTGTATTTTTACTTTAGCTTTTGTATTGCTATAGATCCTCCTAACAATATTAATCCATTTATCACAGATATTCATATTTCTCATTGCCATCCATAACAATTGTCGAGGTACACTATCATATGCCATCTCTAAATCAATAAAGATCATAGGTAGTTCTTTATTTTTTGCTAGAATTTTCTTTTGTAATTGTCTAATACAGAAAATATTATCAATACATGATCTTCCACTCAGGAATCCACATTGTTCTTCTCTTAAGTTATCTTTTATCTCCTTAAGTTTAAAATTTATAATTTTACTAAAAATCCTAGCTGTTGAAGGTATAACGCTTATACCTCTGTAATTGGAACACAGTTTTTTATCACCTTTTTTAAAAATAGGAGTAATGTACGATAAATTCCAGTCTTCTGGGATATCGTCTCCAATTTCAATTTTATTATAAAGTTACCAATATTACTAAAATATCTCCCCCATATTTTAGGAGTTCCGTCTGAATATTTCCTGGTCCTGCCATATATTTACGGCGCATAAAAATGCCAAGCCAGGAAAAAAAGAAGGCTCTGAACAAAATGTGTTGATCCTTTCGTGCCCAGTTAAAAATCGAGATGTTTAATTGACCTGTTTGCGCGATAGTGCGTTTTGTCGTACTTACCAGCAATGGGGACCGTTATTGAAAGTTCAACTTCCTACATTTCGGGGTTGCCAACCTAAATACCGATTCTGATTGAGGGTCTTTCCACTTTTCTGCGGTTGCCGTTTTACCAGCCGGCTGCTGGCCCTTCACATCCACATGTGTCAATCACAGAGGTAGATGAACAACAGCCAGTGTAGGGGTGACATGTGGTTAGCATGTCGAATCCCCCAGCCGTTATAGCTGGTTCCACAACCTGGAGCCGCTACTTATTGTAGCTACCCAATTGCCTCACGATGCTGGGTGGGCACCGGTCCCATACTGGTCGAAATACCATGAGAAAATTTCTTCCCCCATGGAGACTCGAACCAGCGCAAGTCCCGTAGCTCTGCGCCAAGGCTTCCTACCCTAACCGCTCGGCTACGGCGCGGGACCCTAAATACCTATACTGTAATATTACATTTAGACCCACGTGCGGGAAGTAAAACCACTGCCCTCTATGTATACTACGTACAATGTATGTACCTACACAAAATATACAAAAAGTAGTGTTAATATATATTATAGAAAACAAAACACTGCAATTTAAATTAACTGAACTTTATTTGAAACAATATAAAACAATAAATACGTCCCTGCGGCCATGTTATCAACAATTGTTATCAAGGCCTCCTGTTGTTTCAACTAATAAACATTGCCCATACTGTTAACATTAGTCAATTGTTTATAATGAACGCAAATATTTCCAACAAAGATTGTATTATTTTACTATTGTTTATTATTTTGAAAACACCATCGCGCAAAAAAATAATGTACAACGCACGTTTGTGAAGTGTTTTACAGAATCTCGAAAATTAAAAACCTCGCTGTCGCTCGGGTTTTAAACATTTTTCCTCGATTCTGTAAAAACCTCTTCCCAACCTCGCATCGTAATATACTATAACTGTTAAAGAACGCAGATAAGTAAAATACTACCTACTTACATCATCATCAGCAGCAGCACTACACTCGATTCGAACCTCGGCTTTCTTCAGAACACTCTTCCAGGCATATCTGTCTCTAGCAACCAGCCATCATCCTTCGAGTCTCAGCTTCCTCAAATCCATCAAAATTCCATCCATCCAATGAAGTCTCGGTCGTGCCACATTTCTTTTTCCTTCAAATTTACATTCCATGATTTTCTTGGGTATCTCATGTTCAGTCATTCTTTGAATGTCCCCTGCCCATCGCAATATTGAAACTTTAATTGATGTAATCGCATAAGGGGACTTATACAACCGATATAGCTCACAGTTATATGTTAAACGCCATTCCGCTTTGTCGCATATACACAGTGTCCTGATAATATATTTGTGATTAGGCAGATTACAGAAAAGATATTGGCTAAAGGAAAAGAAGTTCATTTGGCATTTATAGATCTGGAAAAGGCATATGACTCTGTACCCATCAACAAGCTTTGGTTGGCAATGGAGAAGTTTGGAATACCTAAATCTCTTACACATTTTATAAAAAAGAATGTATGATTGTAAAGCAAGTATTAAGGTTGGAAATAGAGTATCCTCAGAATTTTATATATCAAAATTGATATACGTAAGTATACTTTCTATTATTGTCTGTTTTTCTGGTCAAATTTCTATTCCAAAAAATGCCATTCAGGGATCTAATCGCCTTCCTTGCACAATTTACTCTGTTAATAATATATTTTTCACAAGTATCAGATTTATCTATTATAGATCCATGTTATTTAAATTGTCCACCGCTGTGGTCTCGAGGTTGCGTGCTGCCTTGGCACGCAGCGGACCCGGGTTCGATCCCCGGTCGGGGCAGTTTTCCTGGGTGAGATTTTTATCGGGGTTTTTCTTCACCTGTAAGACAAATGTCAGGAAAACTTTAAGGCCCAAACGGTCACCGAAACCATATGGCCATCATTATCTTCATCCTTATCATTATCATCATCACAATCATCATCATCCTTCACCGATGTGGAAAGCAACGGGAAGCTACCACACCTACAATTCCCTAGTAAAACTGCAAAGCATAGCATGAAAATGCTGTGATTACAGTAAAGGACCTGCCTTCGGGCAGAATTACTATGTATGGATCATCATCCTTATCATCGCCATCCTTCACCAATGTGGAAAGCAACGGGAAGCTACCACACCTATAATTCCCTAGAAAAGCTGCAAAGCATAGCATGAAAATGCTGTGATTGCAGTGAAAGACCTGCCTTCGGGCAGAATACTATGGGTGGATGGATATTTAAATTCTTCAACGCGTTAAATATCATACTATTTATTTGTAGGTCTTCTGAATTTCCTCCGATTACCATATTTTCTAATAGCCTACCAGCCGATAATTTACCTCACACCCACATGTATTAATTACAGTTACACGATCACCCAACAACTATAGGGGTGACATGTGGTTAACATGTCAGGCAATTCAGCCGTTATAGCTAGTTTTCTCAAACTGGAGCCGCTACTTATTGTAGCCACCTAAATTTCCCCCATTCTGGGTATGACCGACCCCATAAAGGTCGAAATTCAATGAGAAGTTTTCTTCTCTCATGGTGGACTCAAATAAACCCAAATCCCTTAGCGCATGATGCCTTAAAACACTCGGTTACGGCGTGGGAGGCAAATAATTAATTATATTCGACCATTAAAACCGATGGAGGATTATTATTTTAATCTCAATATATTACACTGGTCAACATGATTTTTGTCTCATGAGTACCAATAGTTGTATTAATGCAGTATTTTATCGTGTTTTCAAATATGTATTCGGAATTTCTGCATCACCCACAGTTTTTTATTTCAATTTAAATTAATGGATTTAAATAATTATTTTTTAATAAACATTTTTTCGTCGATTTGTCCATTGTAAAATAAAACGGGGAACACTTTCACCAGGATATTTCAGCTGTGGAAAAGATATATCAAGGCAAATGGAATCCTAATATGCTGGCCGATTATTGTTGGACCATCAAAAGGGATGCTCCACAGGCGAAATATAGCAGAAAATCTTCATTTCTTACTTTCTAGGTGAGTCCGGATGTTCGAATATTGTGTAGTTACGAATGTATAAAATATTAAAGTGTTTGAAATTATAAATTCCTGTCTCTCGGGAACCTTGGGCGATGGAGAAAAACCGATATCATATTTGAATTGAGGAGAAAAAATACTATCAGGATCACATATTTTTCTTTCTGAGACAAAAAAAAAGTTTTTTTTGTTGCTCAGTGTTATTATAGTACAAAATTCTATTGTAGAACTCCGAAAATAATTGATTTAAATACGTAGGTCTATATCTGGAGTGTTTTGAATCGCACCACAGGTAGCTGCAGCATACACTAAACTCTAAGTTCTAGTCCATAAATTCTTGATGTGGCTTTACAGGTATCAGATAGTTTATACATAAGTCCAGATTTTACAGCGTATTATGTTTTATTCTAGTTCCTAGATTCTCTTACGTTGTTACTTGTCCCTCTCCTTTTCCAATATCTTTTTATGACTTGGAATTCTATAAAACATTTTGTTCAGCTGTCAAGAGTGTTCTGTTTTTCTGTTTTTATGTTGGAATCCACGTTATGTTTCATAGTTAAAATGAATGGAATGCCATATCAGCTGTTTCCTTTGTATATAGGGCCTATTTTATCGTATTTGTAATATGTTCTATGTTTACTTATACCTTAATTTTAAATATCCTCAGTATCTTTGTAGAATACCTTCGAAGAATTTACATTTCTCCAGATCATTTTCGGCCCCCTTCAATTACCTGACAAGATCCTCTTGAAAATACAATGGGGGTTTTTGCATAGTTTTTGTTTATTGCTATCATTTTATAATTTTCCTTAAATAATAACCGAATTAAATAAATTCATAGCTTTTATAGCACTATTTATTCTTTCATTTATCATTTTTCTATGTTCAATTATTATAACGTATTGTACTCATATACATAAGTAAATCACTGGCATTTTCGAACCCGTTGTTTTATGGCCGCGCGGACATAAGCTCTCCATACATCCCTATCATAAGCTAATGTTTTATTGAATTTTTTTGGTATGGATTGTGTGAAGTAGGCCCCGCCGGAGATCCGAATTCGGTGACTATTTTACCTCCGGAAATTTTTACTCCAGTCGAATCCATGCCGGCGTTTCTTAATGTTTTTTTTGGTGAAATATTGTACTCATATGCAGTATATAAATTACTAATATATTTTGATCTAAATTCAAATCTTAATTTTTTTCTCCTATACCTACATAATGATGGAAAAAATCCAAGGGACAAGTTCTCCGGGAGGAACTTTAAGCCGTAAGTCAAGAGTCTGAAGATATTCAGGCTCGTAAAAGAACCGCAAGCCTGAATAAAAAGGCATCTGTGCAATATTTTACTAGCCTCAAAACCTTCAGAATCAGGACCCATGGCTTAAAGCCCCTCCTTGCAGACTTGCTCCTTGGATTTATCCATTCTAAAAATGCATCAACACATACCGGGTTTGAATCCGGAAAGTAATAATAACACTGGCCAACATGATTTTTGTCTCAAGAATACCAATAGTTGTACTTAATGCAGTTTTTTGTCGTGTTTTCAAATATGTATTAGGAATTTCTCCATCGCCCAGTTTTTTATTTCAATTTCAATTAATGGATTTAAATAATTATTTTTAATAAACGTTTTTTCGTCCGTTTGTCCATTGTAAAATAAAACCAAATGAGCTAACTCAGGAGATTTCAGCTATGGAAAATATATATCAAGGCAAATGGAATCCTAATATGCTGGGCGATTATTGTTGGACCATCAAGAGGGATGCTCCATAGGCGAAATATAGCAGAAAATCATCATTTCTTACGTTCTAGGTGAAATTATAAATGCCTGTCTCTCGAAAAACCTTGCGTGATGGAGAAAACCCGATATCATATTTGAATTCAGGAGCAAAAATACTATTAGAATCACATATTTTTCTTTCTGAGACAAAAAAAAAGTTTCTTTTTTGTTGCTCAGTGTAATTCATGCAATTTAGAATTAGTTATTTTCTTGAAATATTGTTTAAATATGTTGGGGTGATGGGAAGATAAAAGTTTTTTTTTTTTGAAAACATAAATTAATGATTAATTGGAACCTCGGGAGCAGATAGTCCACTCCGGCCGCCACATACAACTGACAGTGAGAACATACTATGATGTTGGACATGTTTGTTGTAGCATGTGATACCGTTTAACGGATAATCACAAGGTTGGATCGTGGTCTGTCCTTTCTAAAGTCACGTTGAAAAGCTGCATGGCGTGAAATTTCTCAGGATACTTTCAAGCTTAATTCACCTTCGCCAACCTAGATTGTGCCGGCGTGAAAACAAATCAATTTCGTATCAAGGGATTGACCTTGGAGCAATTAACCTGGTTGGCTTGATTTCGTGGGAAACTTGGCGTGATTGTCGCGACTTATAACCAGAGCACGTCTAGTGGTTCAGAATGCAGCATGGGACTGCGTTGGCCTACTGCTGACCGGGTCAGCATTCCCTCGCTTCCCTATATGTGTTAGTGCATTTTTGGTAAGGAAATTGAGGGATAGCAAAATTGGAGATCAACGAGGAAATATGAATTATCATAAGTAATGCCATGAGTGATTTCCAATTTATCTAGAGGATTTGAAAAATCAAGAGTGGCATTTGTTAGGACTATTTAATGAATAAAATTAAGCTGTCTACTCACAAATCATTATTTAAATATAGTTATTTTAAAATATTTATATATTTAATGTAAACGGTGATGTTTGAAAACAAATGAGAAATGTTTGATTGTTGCCTTTGTTCATCACTGCAACTTGAGCATACTATTTATTGCCAAATAGGATCGCAATACTGTAAGAATTCACCCTAGTGGAGAAAAAATGAAATACATCAAACTGTATATTATAACCAACATTTTACGTTATTAATTTTTTTTTTCCGGTAACAACTCGACAAAATCAGTATTTAAAAACACAATTATTGAACACACAATTATCAAATATGTAGGTCGAAGAAACCTGTTCATTATTTGCTATATTCAACGTATTTGTTAGAGTCAGTCACTGAAAAATAATGATCTGACCTGTTCAGAATTTTAAAAAAGGGTGAGATTTCTTTATTTCGGTAATCAAAATTCGATAATTATCGAGGTGAAACACGACTGTGATTGGTTGTAAAAAAATAATTGAAACGTGATTGGTAATTGACTCCCATTTGGGGTAATGAATTAAATAGTCAATAAAATAATTTAAATGTGATATTTGTTTCCTATATTTACTTTTATATAATAAGTAGTCTTATTGAATAGCCTTCTAGTGCATTTGCTATATGCGGGGGAGGCGGGGAGGGGGTAAGCGCGCGTGTGTGGGTTATTTTTTATCTGTTCAGTAGCTAGTTTTTTTCATTATTGTAAAAAGTCAGAGAGTATCCTAGCACTTAAGACAAAAAGCCTTAGCGCAAAGCTACGGGACTTGAGCCGCTTCGAGAAATGGGTCAAGAAATTTTCTCATGGAATTTCGACCAGTATGGGACTGGCGCCCACCCAGCATCGTGAGGCATTTGGGTAGCTACAATAAGTAGCGACTCCAGGTTGAAAAAAAGCTAAAACGGTTGGGGGACTCGACATGTCGACCACATGTCACCCCTATACTGATTGGATGATCGTCTACCTCTGTGATTAATACATGTGGATGTGAGACCAGTATTCAGCTGGTAGGCCAAGGGCCTTCTAGGCTTGTTGCGCCGTGGAGAAAAAAGAAAATAGAATGTGAGATTACATTTTTTTATATCTGTACACATGATTTTTTTATGTATGTGTGTATTATTGTGCATGGACTGTAGACATAGAGTTACATATATTCATTTGTATGCTTTTTTTATGTAAGGGTATATTTATACATTCGGATGTTTTTTTATTAATGGAACAGAATATGGACGTACTGCCTAACAGGCCCGTATGCAAAGTAAATGAAAGTATATTTCCTTTCTTTGAAAAAGAAAGTCGATAAATTCCTTTATTATACTTATTTCGGCTTTAGTTTAGGCTGTGATGTAAACAGAATCACGTGATTAAGTGTGATTTTATTGGCCACATAAACCCAATGATATCGTTGTCCAGCGGCGTAGATGAAAATAGTTCCCTGATAAATCTACATTTTATATAATATAACTACTATGTATGAACAAAATAATCGCAAAAATAATAATAGAGTAATAAAACACAATATAACATGAAAAAATGATAATGGTGAACGGTAAGTATAAATTTATATAACACCATTTCGCGCAGACGAAGAGGGATATTCGGTTATTCAAACATGGCTGCTTGTGTTGAATATGTTGGACATAATGTATATTAGTAGCATAACTATTTTGCCGCTTCCCTCATTCGAAATTAATTGAAAAACGTTTAGGCCTAATCAAGTTTGTTATTTTAAATAATATTTTAATAATTTCTAAAATACATGTAGATGCAGGGACTTTGGTAAATTATAGTTTTTGCCAAAACTTTAGAACCTTACTTCCAGGAAATACCTTGGACTCACTCCTTCTCTTTTACACTCAAAAATTCCAGTGAACAAAAGGCAACCCTTCTTATCCTACTTTTAAATGCCACATCTTACAGAAGCTAATCTGAAGACGCTGGAAAAAATGAAAGCTACATATGTAGAAAGAACAATAGGAATATCAAAAACGACAAGAAACGGACTAGTGTACCTACTGGCAAGGGAGACTTTCCTTATCGAGGACTTGAAAACAGCCTACCTACTCAATACTAATGAAATTCATTGTTAAAACCGTTGATGTGGATAGTCATAAAATAAAATAAGCTAAAATATACGTTCTTAAGTAAGATCGTTCGTCATCAACTTATAACTTATAAGTTAAGGACTACGGATCTTACCTAAGAAGGTATATTTTAGCTTATTTTATTTTAAGCCTACGTACTACCAACCACTGAACCTACGCAGGAAAAGAGAGGAAGTATGGCCGGAATTCTTCAGCACCGGAGCGATGATAGACAGGAACTGGACAGAAGCAAATTTCCAGGTACGACACATCATCACAAGATTAAGCACCTAATGTGTAGAGATAAAGCATTCCATGATCCGAAGATATCATGCATATGCGAAGTATGTGAACAGAAATACGAAAGATATCACATCGAAACATGTAAAAAACGAACAAAAACAATTAGTGATTACACCGGGCACGCCGTAGCGTAATAGTTAAGGCACTGCTCTACAAGTCGGAAGGTTGAGGGTTCAAGTCCCGGTGGGGTCAAGATTTTTAAACGGCACTATGACCCTGGGGTCGACTCAGTCTCTAACGGAAATGAGTACCAGACACTTGTTCGGGAGGTAAAGGCAGTCGTCACGAAAGGCTGACAACCCGGCTGACATCAAGTGCCGATTGTCTAGAAAAAGTGGAAGCCTTAACCTCCTACTATCCCAAGGGCCTACCGAGGCCTGTAGTGGGATTACTTTACTCTTTATTTCTCTATCTATGTCAGCGAGCGACATGTGGTTAATATATCAGCTCGAAACGACACCAAGCAGAAAATTATGGTGTTATTCGAACGGATGAAGATTAAATGGTTAACTTTCGTACAGAGGCCTTTTTATTCAGGCTGGCAGTTCTTTTCGAGCCTGAAAATCTTCAGACTCGGGACCCACAGCTTAAAGTCCCTTTCGGATGACTTATTCCTTAGATTTTTCCATCACAAAAAATCAATCGACCCCGGACGGGTTTGAACCCGCGATCATCAGGACTAGAGGTAAGGAACATAAACTCTAGACCATTTAGGCGACGCAATTTCATTAACATTTTGTTCATAGTATCAGAAATCACAATTTAAACGTATAATTGTAATTAAATAATTTTACAATACAAATCAATGGATATCCAGAGTCAATATAAATATAATTAGCAACCCTATGAAAATATTAAATAAGGAAGAACAAGTTATACATTTCGGAAAATGCCACCCATAACATTATATATAAACTTATCTTTTGTTAAAGTTGAAAAATACTATTAGTTGAAATATAGCACGATGATCTCTATAATTTTCCATAAGAGAATACGTTTCAATTGGGGTAGTTGGGGATAAAACTTCTGGGGTAGTAGTTTTTCGATTTTAATTGGTATTCTCCAATGGAACGTTGATTTTTCTTCAGAGAAGCTCATTTCACTAGTAAGTAAATAATATACCAAGCAGCATCAATAATAATTATAATTGTCTTAGAGATCATTCACATATCCATCCATAGCAATTCAGCCCGAGGGCAGGTCTTTCACTACAATCATAGCATTTTCATATTAAAGGTGTGGTAGCTTCCCGTTGCTTTCCACACTGGTGAAGGATGATAAGGATGATGATGATGGCCGGATGATTTTTGATGATCGTTGGGCCCTAAGCTTCCTGATATTTGTCTTACAGGTGAAGAAAAACCACGAAAAAATCTCACCCAGGAGCCTGTCCCGACCGGGAAACGAACCCGGCCTCGCTGTGTGACAAGGCAGCACGCTCCCTCGAGACCACGGCGGTGGACTATTAAAACATAATTATAAATTATTTATTTATTTAATTTTCTGTGCATACACTTTTTTCAGCTTGTCATTGAAATCTGTTAATTTACTATTTTCAGTTAATTATATTTTTAGTTGATTAATTTTTTTTTCCACCAGTTTTCGAGAGTAATAGGCCTATACATTTTTTATGATTGTGCAATTAATTTATTTTATGAAATAATAATTTCCACCATTTGTATAGTTCGCTTAAGACAGTTATTAATTCTGGAGATTGAGATAAGCGGAGAATGCTCCTAGAATAGGAGGCAACAAAAAACATTTAAGAATATTGAGAGAGAAAACATATAAATGTTTTATTTTTTCTAAACATTTGTAACATTAACCTGACTATACATTTGTGTTACTAGTTGCGTGCCCGGAATCACTGTTCATCTAATTCATTACAGATGTTTAATGTTAACCTTAACTCACTAGCCCTATCGAACCCCTAGGTTCATGGGCATAAGCTCGCCATACATCCCTATCCTGAGGTAATGCTTTCCAATTATTCCCTGTGTAATTTACTTCCCTCAAATCATAGTTAATTTTATTCTTCCACCTCATTCTTGGTCTACCAACTGGGCGTGTTTTCCCTCTGGTTTTTGTACAAGAAGCTTCCACGCATTTCTTTCATTCCCCATTCGTGCCACATGTCCTGCCCATCGCAGTTTACGTGACTTAAGTGTTCTTATTATATCTGGCTTCCTATAAAGACCATGTAGTTTACTGTTATGTAGTCTTCTCCATTCACTTGTCTGTTCATCTGTTATTGGTCCAAAATTTTTCCTTAGAACTTTATTCTCAAATACTCATAATCTCCTTTCGTCCAAATGTTATTGACTGCAATATTTAGAAAAATACTGGTCATGAGAAAAAATAAATAAATTGTACATTCATTTACATTGCAGCAATATATATACTTTCTTCAATAGAAAACCCAATTATATTTCTGGAGCGCCCTATATTCATTCAATTCTTATTTCCTTACAAGTATCTAAAGAAAATGTAAACGAGATTTGTAGGAGAACAGGTACAGAACACTCTTAGAAGGAGTGTCAGTCAAGTAAGTACATGCAAAAACACAAATGCAACAAAAATATTAGTAAAAATAATTCTATACACCTCCCAATCAGCTGGTGTATACCTATATGCTGATGATGTAGTATTATGATGCGATAACCAGGAAATACTAAAAGCCAACACATATATTCTATTAAATAACACTGAAGTTGGTAGTAAATATCAATACATCTAAATATATGATCACACGTAGAAATAAAACTTTACTTGACTATAAAGGCATTAATAAAGGAAGATCATTTATCTTTATATGAAAATTATGTATCTTCTTCATCTTCTTCTTCGGCTTTCCTCCACTTATAGGTTTACCGTCTTCAGTTTCTATTTATTTCTATCATTCCAATCTCTTTCTTCCAAATCCATTATAGTTCTGATATATGTTTTCCATTTCCATCTTGCTTTGCCACATTTATTTCTTCCAAGGGGGTGACCATTAGTATATATATTTGGCCATCTTTCATTTTCCATTCCTTGTACACGGCCATACCATTTAAGAGTTTGATTTTCATTCCTCTTAACAACAGATGTGGTGACATTCATTTCTTTGCAATCACTTCATTTCTTATTTTATCCTGTCTTGTTTTTTGAAGGCTTCTTCTAAAATAATCAAATTCAACTGTTCTAATTTTATTCTATTGTATTTCTGTCAAAGACCAAGTTTCACTTCCATATGACAAAATATTCTGTATTATGCTCTTATAAATTTTCATTTTAATTTCCTTTGTAACATTTTTGTTCCAAATTTTTTATGCTAGTCTTAGTTGCATTTTTTGCCATTGTAATTTTAGTTTGTACATCTCTTTCATACGTACCTGACCTTGTAATATTATTGACCACAGATATTTAAAAACATATGTATCCAATATTAATATTATATAATGGGAATGGACACTTAACGAGTGGAGGAAATTTTGAAGACGTGGCAGAATTCAAATACCAAACAACGATATAACGAACAGGATGAAATAGAGAAATAAATTAAACATAGGTTGAACTCAGGAAAGTCATGCTTTTATTCATCATTACAAGGATTCCTGTTACCTCTAATTCTTCCAAAATAGTTAAACAAAGCATAATAAAAGAGTTACTTTTCCAGATATTGTCTCTTTCTTTAAGGGTAGAGAAAAGAGTTCGAGATTTGAGAATAATGTTTGCAGGAAAATGTTTGTTCCAAATAGAGACAAATATACAGATGAATGGAGAAAAATACATAACAGTGAGCTATATTATCTTTATGGTAAGATGTAATAAGAACGGTTATGTCTCGTAAATTGAGCTGGGATGATATGTGACACATATCAGGAATGAAAGAGAGGCGTGGGAACTTCTTGAAAGTAAACTACAAGAAAAACGCCCAGTGAACATGGAAACTTCTTGAACGAAAACCACACGGAAAATACCATAAATTTTCAGAATCGATAGTGCCAGTGAGTTTGTTAATTTTTTTGCGATTTTCAGTTTATGTATTTATAACAATTGATGTACTGTACATTAATATATATCTTGTAATGATATTGTTATTATAGATTTTTATACTGTCTGAGAATTTATATCTCTGGGCCATCCTATGAAACGCAGGAGGGAAAATTTTCTTTAGGATCGTAACAGGCCTTGGACTAATACTTGGAAGGAAGAAGAAGAAAAAGAAGAAGAGTATATGTCCCTATAATATAACAAATGCTTAATGCATTATGCTCCATTTGTAGCTTGACACTGTTTATAAGTCACCAATTATTAAATTCGTCTGCTGTGCTCTATCTAGGTCAAACACGGAAATTTCCTGTGCCCAATTTTATGTGGGCCTATATACATATGCAGTTGTATTTTATGACAACGTAAATGAAAGAAATGCACCGGATTAATTGACTGAATATAGATAGAACCTTAGTGAATAGGACATTAAACCTCAGACTTCCATGAAGTAGTGTAGAATTAGAACATTGAAGATGTCTGGAAACAAATAAAATTGAAGAGGTCACTTCCTTCTCTGGGAATGTTGCATTCTCGTGCTTGATGAGGTGAAGGTTAGAGCGAGCAACTAATTGCACCCTTGTTGACTCGGTGTACGCCCTGAGCCGGCCATTGCAACGCATCTTGGGGTCACCAGGTGGGGTCACACTGTGCAAAACTCCTCGTGATTGACTGCTAGTGAATACAGACGCCTACTCTTTCACCGGAAGCTGGAAGTACAGTTAAAGCTCCTGTGTAGGCATCTGATACCATCAAATGGCCACTCAAGCCCATCACAAGCTTGACCCCGACTTTAGCTTCTGCCCCATGTAGTCTTATCACCTTTCTCATTCAACAGCAAAAACACATTCTAAACAATTTTATGTTACACTGGTACACAGTAATACTTAGTGTAAATGGGTACTGTAGTTTTATGAGTAGGATACGTTTGTTTGTTTTGGAAGTATAATTAAATGTTTATATCTTATAAGTAGGATAGATTTGTTTGTTTTGGAAGTATAATTAAATGTTTATGTCTTATGAGTAGGGTAGGATTGTTTGTTTTGGAAGTACAATTGAATGTTTATATCTTATGAGTTGGGTAGGATTGTTTGTTTTGGAAGTATAATTGAATGTTCATATCTTATGAGTAGGTAGGTTTGTTTGTTTTGGAAGCATAATTGAATGTTTGTATCTTTTGAGTAGGGTAGGTTTGTATGTTTTGAAAGTATAATTGAATGTTTATATCTTATGAGTAGGATAGGTTTGTTTGTTTTGGAAGTATAATTAAATGTTTATATCTTTAAAGAATTGCCTAGATAATGAGAGTTTCTGTCATCAAAAAGTGCTGAACAAGATCATCTTTATCCTCAATTAAACGTTTACTCATACATTTTCAATGATTGTAATTAATGTAATGTAGAAATTAAAGAAAAAATCACATACTTATACTTCAAGGACATTAATGTATATTTTATGTTATTTTTATTTAAAATCTGTTTCAGAAAGGTTATTATCGAAAGTTGAAATTTTTAATGTTGCTGATATAATAACAGCTTCAGCTAATCAATTTGAGGACTTTCCTTTTCCTTGAATATTAAATATTGGTACATTGAAATATACACCGTGTCCCATTCAAACCTCCCTCATTAATTAATCATAACTCTAAAAGTATGCAGAATTATGAAATAAGGTTGGTATTAAAAGAAAGGGAAATTCAAAGAATTTTTGTTTTCATTGTTGCAGTTAATTCATCTGTCGCATGTTGGACAATAATGACATAAAACAAAATGGCGACTTCTCAGCAATGAGCACAAACTGTTTTCTGGTATGCAGAGACGAAGTCAATAATTACAGTGCAAAGAAATTACTGGAGAGAATATGGAGGAAATGCACCTGATGGGAAACCATTAAGACATGGCTTGAGAAGTTTCCGGCGACTGGAATCGTTAAAAAAAGTATCAGGAGGTGCTCGAACACGTGTTTCAGAAGAAAAGAATGAATAAATTAGAGCATTATTTCAGAGAAGTCCACAAAAATCAATTCGCCAAGCATCCCGGCAGTTCAATGTACATGTTGGACAGAACATGGCAGAAATCGAATTCAGTCTTGATATTGTTCGTGCTACTAATGGTGCACATATAGAGGTGTTTAATTGTGTGGAAATGTAAATTCTTTGAGTTTCTGTTTCGTTTAATACAACGTTTCATGATTCCGCATACTTTGTTAGTTATGATTAATTAAAATGTGGGAGGTTTGAATGGGACACCCCTGTATTTTTTATTATTATATACCGGTGGTGTATAAATATTCTTGTAGACTACGCTGGAAGAAAAAATAAACAATGTGTCCACAAACTTCTTGAAATCAAGTGAAAAAAAAAACTATGATTTGAGGGAAACGAATTAGGGCCTATACAGTTATTGATTGTAAAACATTTACTCAGGACAAAGATTTATCAGCGGCCATGACCTTCTAGGTTTCATAATACCCATGAGTTAGTTATTTAGGTTATATAAAGTAGGTCTATAGTTTTGATATAGAACTAATGGGCATGTCACATAGCATTTATTTAATGAGCTTTGTTAACTCCAAAATACGCATAAAGTTTGCACTGTTGTTATAAACTCAATAATCGTATTGACGGGAGGGTTGCTTTTTTCTCTGCTAACAACACTGAGCACCAAAAATGAAACTTATTTTTGTCTCAGAAAGAAAAATATGTGATTCTGATAGTATTTTTTCTCTTGAATTCAAATATGATATCGGTTTTTCTCCATCACGCAAGGTTTCCGAGAGACAGGAATTTATAATTTCAAACACTTTAATATTTTCTACATTCGTAACTACACATATTCGAACATTCGGACTCACCTAGAAAGTAAGAAATGACGATTTTCTGCTATATTTCGCCTGTGGAGCATCACTCTTGATGGTCCAACAATAATCGGCCAGCTTGTTAGGATTCCATTTGCCTTGATATCTCTTTTTCCATAACTGAAATATCCTGAGTTAGCTCATTGGGTTTTATTTTACAATGGACAAATGGACGAAAAAAGTTTATTAAAAATAATTATTTAAATCCATTAATTGAAATTGAAATAAAAAAAACTGTGGGTGATGGAAAATTCCGAATACATACTTGAAAACACGAAAAAAAATTGTATTAAGTACAACTATTGGTACTCATGAGACAAAAATCATGTTGACCAGTGTAATAGGTGTGATGGAGGTGAAATGGATAGGAGGCATCGAGGATATATAGCCTGATGATGATATATACCATCTAAATGCTCGAGTAAAGCCACATTTTCCTACCAAGTTCTACGCAGGCATATCCTCGCCATGACCTCTGGGTAACGCTAATTCATGCAAGAATAGAAAGCAAGTTCTCGAAACTATAATTGGGACCCGTCAACTAAGGAAGAAAACCTCTACAGAAAATCATCGCCCACCCGGGATTGCTAAGTGGTTGAGCTTGGTGCTGACGACTCCATCTTGTAAAAAAACACCCCGTAACTAATTCTGAAGAATAAAAGCCGGCCGGACCTATTTAGCAGGGACGAATGGCAAGGACTTCTTCGAATAGACAGAACCCATGATATATTGTCGAGCTAAAGATGATAATGAATAATGTGCGATAAAATACCGCCTGTTTAAGTTACACATGCTAGTTTTATTGTTGTAAATTAACATAATTTTAACAGTAAACTTATGTAAAAGTCAATATAAAATATAAGCCATAACCTGACATTTTGGAATTGAAATTTGGGGCAAAACACCGGCTTTTTTGGGTCAATACACTAGTACTACAGTTAATGTTAGAAAGATAACACTCGTGTAAAATTAAATACTCATAAACATATACCCACAGCATAGCCGAGCGGTGTAAGGTGTCAATCACCATGCCAATATATATATATATATATATATATATATATATAATGACATGATAAGAAAAATAAACGCTCGGACGAGACTTGAACCCGGACCTCTGGATTTATACCCCAGTGCGCTAACGAGCAAATGTCCTAACGGAGGAAGATATTTCTTGATGGTATTTTGGCCATGTATAAGACTGGTGCCCACCCAGCATCTTCAGGAATTTGGATCGTTAAAATAAGTTGAACAGTTAGTCCAAAAACATTCAAGACTAAAAGTGTATAAAGCACTGGCTCTTCCGACTCTTTTGTATGGTAGCGAAGTATGGACGTTGAAACAGAAGGATATACAGAGACTTAGATCTGCTGAAATGAGATACCTTCTGAGGACTGCAGGATACACACTACTAGATGAAGACATATTAGAAGAATTACACATGGAGCCTTTAGAAAACAACATTTCTGATTAAAGTCAAGATGGATGCAACATGTTCATCGAATGGAAGACCACAGGATACCCAAACAAATTTTAAGATATCAACCTGCAGGAAGAAGAAGACCAGGACGTCCATTCAAAATACTTCTGGATGGTTTTTCTCTTGAGGCCGAAACAGATAATCAAATGGCATAAATTCGTGAATGTACTATGATGATGATAATGAAAATAAGTAGCGGCTACAGATTCAGAAACCCGGTTATAATAGCTGAGGAAACCGACCTTCTGATCATGTGTCACTGCTATACTGATTGTGTGAACGTCCGCCTCTGTGATTGAGACATATGGATGTGATTACTGTAGCCGGCTGATAGGTTAATGCCTACTAGGAATGCAATAATGCCATGTAAGTTAATTATAAGGAAATTATTCTAGAAACTTGATCAAATAAGAATAAAGGGAAAGTCACTTTTTTTCGAAATGAAGTTTGAGATATCATTAGATTCTCCATGGAAAGGAATATCTTTTAAAAATGTGAAATAAGAAAATGAGCAGTTTAGTCATGGGTTTATTTACCTTCAAAGTTTGGCATAGGGTAAAGAAGTAGATAATTAAGTCATTTTTATAACGAGGGAACTGCCAACCATTGTATGCCAAAACCTAACTTCAAACTTCTATCAGAAATGCGATGTGGTGTACCAAGACCGTGTTCAAAATATTAGGCTATCTGCCGCTTTTAACTCCAAGGCACTAAAATTCAAACGTCAAACCTCTTATTTAAACTACAACTTCTGAACTTGGTCGATTGGATAACACTGAGAGCAGGCTGTCCGCCGCGTCCCACCTAACTTTACTCCGATATAACTTAAGCAGGGACGCACATCTGCTTGGCATAGTGAGTCGCTATTGCTGGATTCTGAATTCGATTTCTGTGCCTTGCAGTTAAATGCGGCAGATAATTTTTTTGAACCGGCACATCACAACCATTCTCTGGGTGAAATTTAAAGGTACAGGTTTCGGCATGTAACGTTTGATAGTTACCTTGTAAGTTTAATAAAAGAATATTTACCTGGTTTATTTTCCTGTACCCTAACTAACTAACTCACTGGCACTATCGAACCCGTAGGTTCATGACCGTAAGGGCATAAGCTCTCCATACATCTCTATCCTGAGCTAATGTTTTCCAATCATTCCCTATATAATCTACTTCCATCAAATCATGATTAATATTATTCTCCCACCTCATTCTTGGTCTACCAACTGGGCGTTTTTCCGCTGGTTTTCCTACAAGAATCTTCCATGCATGTTTTTCATTCCCCATTCGTGCCACATATCCTGCCCATCGCCGTCTACGAGACTTAACTGTTCTTATTATATATGGCTTCCTATAAAGATCATGTAGTTCACTGTTAGTAGTCTTCTCCATTCACCTGTCTGTTCATCTCTCTTTGGTCGAAAAAATTTCCTAAGAACTTTCTCTGTACCCTTCATATTATAATTATTATTGTGAAAGAAAGTATCCATAGGTTTATTTTAGGCTGCGGAACCTGGAGTAGTTATTTTTTAGACATTCGTATGATTAGGAGAAAGTTAAAATACACGTTATTCCAGATTTATTGATATTAGGATCCATATTTATTGTTACTTTTTCTTGCTATTAGGCGTGGTTTACTATCTTCTCTATAAATATTAGAACTTTTCCCAGAACATCCTGGATTTTGAATAATACATATACACGACTTAGAAATATTGTATAAATTTTATTAGAGAAATTCATTGTTTTACGTTAGTCGGAAAGTACATAATGTGCGATACGTAGCGGAATTTCACAGGTGAATTAAGTTCTCTACCAGATTTTCCCTTATACAGCTTAATACTGGATAATTCATATACATGAAGCGGTGTTTATGCTTAGCACCTCGTGAACTCAGTGTTGTAGAAGCACCTGCTGTTTTCTGTATCTTTTAACCTGGATCTTGTGCACGAACTGGCCTGGCAAATCTCTTACTCGCTTGGTAATGATTTATTCAGTCGACTGGAAGCTGTATCAAATGACAGTTACACATCACGCCAAAACGAACGTAGAAATGGGAGAGTACTTGAACAGGTCTTTAAGTTGACTCATGCAAGGATTGTCCAAAAAAGATTTACTAAGGCTGTACATGTGAAAATATCTTTATTCCGAATATTATTTCATACTTTATATTATCATTTTCTGCTTCATCTTCTTCTTATACTGCTTTTTGAACCACAGTCGGAAGATAAAGAGTAATGGCTGTGATACCATCTCACGGGCGGTCATCCAGGTAGTCTACTTCCCGTAGGATGTCTAAGTTATACAAATTCGAGTCAGTCTGTTCCTATCCAATTCTTAAAGTGATCTTTCTATCTATTATTTATTGTTTGTGTTTAGTCCCTACATATTCTACTTCATATTTTTCTCTAATACAATCATTTGTTTTTATCTTGTGGTTAAGTTTACACTTGATCGTTTCGTGATATTTCTCAAAATAGGTATAAATCAATACCACTGATCTTTTCGTAATCAATACTTTTAAAATTCATATTAAAGCACCGTTGAGGTTATGTAATAAGATATTAAATGTAAAATTGGTACCTGGTAAGTCGGTCGTCCTGAACTAAATTATCATACTTCATCAAGTGATTCCAATATGGAGGCCTTTCAAATCAATATTTCATCTTCGGCATTTTAACTGGTACCAGTTAAAATGCAGAAGATGAAACATTGATTTTGAAAGGCTTCCATATTTAAAATCACTTGATGAAGTATAATAATTTAGTTCAGGACGACCGACTTACCAGGTACCAATTTATATTTAATCTTTTTTCGTGATATTTACAAAATAATATCTATTCGTGATATTTCTCAAAGTGTGCATTAATCAATGCTATTGATATTTTCCTAATATATATATATATATATATATATATATAATTGTTCCCAAAATCATGAATATTATAATGTAGTTATATTTCTCAAAATGTGCAAACATTAATATAATCTTATGTCATTAATTATTTTTAAGCATTTCAAATCGTGCAAAAATGGTAATTCCAAAATTTGTTTACTATCTGGAACGCTGTTTTCGTTAATGTAGCACTACATTACCCATACACCAAACGTTAGACTTAAAAACCGTCGACATGTTTCAGTAGCAATGGTGTCATTTTCAAGATGGCGGATTTTTTAAGTCTAACAAAAAGATGTATGGACAATATAGTGTTATATTATTGAAAGATAGTAACATTTTCAACTGAGAAGATCCTTTAAATAGACACTGTCTTCAAATTAATGTATTGTTTAAATTGCAAGTTTCTTGAAATGTAAAAAAACAATTATAACAAGAGAATGAATCATTGTATCGAAGATCTTACCACAAGTGCATGTTACAGAATGTAAACGATTCGTAGATTTTCTAAATATATATATAATTACAGAGGCACACGGACATCACATCTAGGAAGCCGGGCTATGACCATTCCCAACTTAGTCCAGCGAAAGGATAATTGCTTCCACTGCTGTTAAACTCGGGTCTTTATTCTTTCTCTCTATCTAAAATAAGAACTTTTAATGAAATATGCTGGCGATTTAAAACTATTGTTAGGCACTATACCTGTAAGATGACGTCCTCCTCAACTTGGTTAACTTAAAAAACTGTAGGTAAAAGGCTGTTAGGCTATTCTCTATTGCTTATGATAATTCTGTAGAGAAGATTGTTCTTATGGTTGACTTCTCGTTTAAAATAATGTATTTGTCAATTTTTATAATTTCTATCTTCTTCAATTAGTTTCTCTTTGCTATGTTACTCTCTTAATTGATTGATATAATCTATCTATACATGTATACCTCCATGCAGTGAGAAGAGTGCTCCCTATCGGAATATACTTAACTAAGCTAATTTATTTACACTTATTTCCCTACATGTCTCCAGTAGTTAAGGTTTGATGCCTTGGCGAAGAGCTACGGGACTTGCACTGGATCGAAACCCCATGGGGGAAGAACATTTATCATGGAATTTCAATCAGTATGGGACCGGTGGCCAACAAGCATCGTGAGGTTTGGGTAGCTACTATAAGTAGCGGCTTCAGATTGAGGAAACCAGCTACAACGGCTGGTGGACTCGACATGCTGACGACGCCATCAATATACTGACTAGATGATCGTTCATCTTTGTGGATGTGACACCAGCAGCCGGATGGTAGGCCAAGGACTTTTAGGCCTGTCGCACGTTTGCTTTTTTTTCGTTTATTTTCAATTCCTTACACATGATAATGATTGATATGTGATTGGCACATCACATCAAAGATACATGTAGTTGGCAACTAAGGTGTTACTCTGATGGGAAAGGTCGATTAAATTTTCCTCAGAAGCTCAAATGTATGCTTGCTCGAAAATCCAGACTCGCCACCCACGGCTTGAAGTCCTTCTCGGAGTATTTACTGTTTGGAATTTTCTCATCCTAAAAATCCATCGACCCCGGCTGGGTGTGAATTCGCAACATTTGTGTTGAAGACCAGGACGTAAGGGATCAGTACTTTAAAAAAATTATTAATTAATAACAGTATCCGAATCCGTGAAGATACTAGACGATTTTAGTAAAAGAAGCAATAGCAATACAAAACCTACTCAACTGCGCAAACAACACCCGTAAACATAAACTCCGTTTTACAACTTAGACAACAACATCCGTACCCATAAAATTGCAGAAGATGAAACATTGCTTTTGAAAGACTTCTATATTGGAACCACTTGATGAAGTGTTTAATAATTTAGTTGAGGGACAACTGACCGCTACCAGGTACTACAATTTTATATTTAATATCACACACTGAGGGCGATCTCCTTTATGGATTATAATAAACACGCTATTCTCTCATATTTTTAGCCCAGAATAAGCACACTCCACAGCAAGATATCAAAATGAATTCGTATATCTTAACGCTATAAGATGATGCAATATTCTCGTATAAACATTACAAAAATAACTGTGCCATGGAGAGCGTTGGCTTAATGTGTGGATACAGTTTCAAACCTCATTTTCGGAAGGACTCGTTATTACAAATTACGATGTAAACTAATCTGACTCTAATCTTTGCATTTCATTATTTAGAACTCATTTAATCATCGTATTCATTAACTAATATCCAATGACCTCGAGCGAATCAACGAGTTTCAAGGTTCTAGCGGATCATATGTCTAACCAACATATGTTCCCCTATCATTTGATGTATAATGTTTTTCCAAATCATCTCCACTGGCACAACACACTTTACCTCCCATTCATAATTTCATGGTTAATAATAAAACTCGCGCTTCATGTCTGGGCTCTTATTTACTGAGCTTTTCATTCTTTGGTTTTCCTACAATAAGTTTCAATGCTCCTCTTTTATTCCCCACATTTGATACGTGTCCCCCCACTCACCCCAAATTGGTAGTCTATAATACTTTAACTGTTTTATCATCTATATGTTATGGTTTCCCATAATGATGACAATGTGGTCAAACAGTGGTTTTGGTGCCATTGAGATAAGTTTAATGTTCGGATGTATTTATGCTCACAATTCATTAAAAATATCCAATGATTTTTGGAAAGATTTTTCTATGGTTTTTTTTATCTTGATTTTCATTTTAAAATACAAACGTAGACATAATATAATTGGTATATTTTATATTGTCAATTGGATTTTTTTTAATTAGTAATCACTGACCGTAAATAGAGATAAAAATGCCGAAAAACCCTATGTTATACTTCAGTGAAACGCATTTATAAGGTTTTGTTCTATAATTTTTTAGGGAACAATCTCTTTTTAAAGACCAGAAGTAATCTGCCATCATGTGATGGTCCCATCTACCCTGATACCTTTACTCCATTACTTTTAGATCCTCGTGAAAGTGCTCTCCCTGTTCGTCACTATAATTTCCTAAATTATCCGGAAATCTATCCAGGTGACTATGGAGAAAGTGGAACTTTATACTCATATTTGCTCCCAGAATCTTGAAGCTTATCAACATGTTTTGCACAATTTCTTTATAATTTGGTGCTTAATAGTTACCTAGGAAATTTTCTACTACCAATACAAAACTCTTCCAAGCTTCACTTTCCGGAAAAGTCATAACTTTGATAAAATTTGCATCTTTCATTAATTGCCGAATTTGAGGACATCAAATATTCCGCCCTTTAACTTTTATATACTGAGCTTAGGAAATTTTCTACAAATGTATTTGAAACATTCTCTTTCCTTGTCCAACGCTTTGACGAATTGTTTTATCATATCCAGATGCACGTCACGAGTACTTTAATTTTTTCAAATAACTGAGATCACGGCCGATGTGCGGAGTTAGGGGTGTGTGAGTGGGGATCACGTGATGTTTGTATACGCGAAAAAAAAATGCGCAGCAATCAAATCATAACTGGAAACATAAATGTTATTAGTAAGAAGCCATTTATTATTTAAGATATAAGGTACGCAAAAATCATAAAAACTAGAGCACATTCAGCACTTTCATGAATATATTCATAAACTGTGCACTTGAAAACATAGAAATTCACTGAGATATCCAGGGCAAAAAAAAATTATAGAGCCGTGTTATGGGGCTTATTTTTATGTAATATCCTCGATTCACCTGTACGTTTGCGTTTATTTGGTCCAAATATTTTCCTAAGCACTTTATGCTCAAAACTTTGAAAAATGAAGCAGGGAAGACTCTATAATGAAATTATACAAGACAATGACAGTTCCTATTATTACTTATGGATCCGAAACATGGACAGTGACAACACAACAATCTGCCAGAATACAAGCTGCTGAAACGAAATTCCTCAGACCAATAACAGAATATCAAAGAACAGATAGAAAACATAACACAGAAATAAGACAACAACTAAAAGTTGAGTTATTAAACACAACAATAGTGAAATACAGAACAAACTGGAAAGAACACTTGGATGACTGAGAACATAATACAAAAAGCAGCATACAAATATTCACCACGAGGAAGAAGCTTGGGAAGAATATATGGAAGCAACAGCAATTTGGACCTGGAACAGATTAATAAATAAGCCTAAACCGTGACGAAGAAGAAGAAGACTTTATTCTCAAATACCCTTCCCTTAAAGTAAGGGCCCATGTTTCACACGATATAACTAAACAAAACTATTTTATGAGACCCTTGGAAGCCAAGGGGTACAAGTAACAAAATATAAATTTTGAGTAAATGATGTTCGGAGATGAGACACTCCATATGTGATTGTCTTAGCAGTATTATTTTCAGCCACCAGTTTTTCAACACCAGACAGATTTTTATTGTGACCTTTGGCCACTCAGGTTAATATCTGCTTTAACTACTAAAGTTCACTTTTAATTTCAAAATTAGCAATTTGTCATTTGTGCCCCTTGGCTTCGTAAGGTATCTTATATTTTTATCTTATTTATCATTTCGTAATATTAAAAGTAAAATCAGTGAGCATTAGAAAAAAGCATACCACTCAATAGAAACATACATAAAGATCTTAGCCATGATATGACATAAATATTAAAGCGCCTACAAATAGGAATGAAGAAAAGAAGACATGTTCAGCTCTTGTTGAAAATCAGCAATTTATTGACCAGGTCTCGCAAGTGATTCACAAAAAGACACGTAACTGAGCATGCATATCCCAGTTACCGTGGGAATACATAAAGTGATTTGGATTACCTTTCACTTGTTAGATACATTAAATATGCTTAGATAATTGTCATGGAGAATGGATAAACACGACTTAAACCGACCTAGTGTACTAGAGAGAGAATGTGAGGGTGGGTTTGTGAGAGTTTTTCGTTTGTATTTTTTAAATTATTCATTTAATGTGCAATTGAAAATAAATGTATACACGGGAACATGACCTCAACATATCACAACATTGTGTAAATCCTGCAATGATTTACTGTATAACTTACTACAGTGTTGTTTACAACGAGTAAAATATAATAGGGAGGCAAAAACGAGCAGTGAATTCATGCGAAACAAAATAAAAAAGCCCTTCATGCAGGAACTTGCTTAAATTAAGTGAATTCCAAAGCAAGTAGCATGTATGGTTTTGTTGTTTTATGGAATGTATAGTGTATTACGATGCGAGGTTGGAAAGTGGTTTTACCGAATCGAGGAAAAATGTTTAAAAACCGAGCGACAGCGAGGTTTTTAATTTCCGAGATTCTATAAAACACTTCACAAACGTGCGTTGTACATTATTTTTTGCGCGATGATGGTTTCAAAATAATAAATAATAATAAAATAATAACATCTTTGATGGAAATATTTGCGTTCATTATAAACAATTGACTAACGTTAACAGTGTGGGCAATGCTTATTAGTTCAAACAACAGGTCTTGAGAACAATTGTTGATAACATGGCCGCAAGTATGTATTTATTTTTTTATATTGTTTCAAATAAAGTTCAGTTCATTTAAAATGCAGAGATTTGTTTCGTATAATGTATATTAAAACTACCTTTTGGATATTTTCTGTATGTACATTGTACGCAGTATACATAGAGGGCAGTGGATTTACTTCCCGCACATTGGTGTAAATGTAATATTACAGTATAGTAGGTTGGCAACCCCGAAATATAAGAAGTTCAACTTTCAATAATGGTCGACAAAACACACTATCGCGCAAAAATATACATTTTTGCACTATGTAGGCCCTAACTAATATTGTATACTTACTGTTATTGTTGATGTGCATCGTAATTTGACATTCCCGCATACAATTTTGGTTGCTATGAAAACAAAAAAATCTCAATACTCTAAAAAGACCAAAAATACTAGTGCGGTAAGTAAAAAAATAGAAATGTTGATAGTAATACTGCAATTTGTATCAATTTCCGTATTAATTCATCACATCCAGCTTTCCACGCCTCTTCTATTTCATCATCACTGCACACATCGTCTAAAACTTTCTCCATAATGAGAAATAAATCCCAAATCAAATTGGTTTTACAGTTTTAACAAATATAAGATGGCGACGTGATCAACAATTCTTATTATATCTCCATAGCCACACATACAGCAGATTCACCTTCTGAAATCTAACATGTATCTTCAATTGTATTTATTATTATTTTAGCTAGTACCTTAATTACTAGAATAAATACACATAGTGCAAAAATAGTATGCAATACTCATGTGGTAAATACATAACGGAATCTCGGAAATTTAAAAAAAAACTCTGTGCAAGCGCCTCGTTTTTTTAAAACTTTTCTCGATCTGAATAAAGTATTTACCACACTCGTATTGCAATATACTATTTTGTTGTATTTCTTCCGAGCTATGTTCCAGTTATAATGTAAACAAACCAGATGTATGGACTGCGTTTTCATTAATCGAATAACTGTTTACCTTTTAACTTGTAACAAAATGTAGTTAGCTTTCTAACATTCGAAATGAATAAAAAATATAGGATTCAGTTTCCAATAACTGCCACTAAAATTTTTTTCTAAGTCCGAGGAAGACACCACGCGCATGCGCCAGCAGATGAAAGCGGACACAATATTTAATCATGCAATGTTGTCAACATACTGTACACAATGATGTTTGTATAATTTAATAACTAACTCACTGACTCTATCGAACCCGTAGGTTCATTGCCGCGCGGAGATAAGCTCTCCATACATCCTATCCTGAGCCAATGTTTTTCAGTCATCCCCTGCATAATCTACCTCCCTCAAAACATGGATCTGAAGCAGTCCCCGCCCTGAGAATCGAATGAGGGGCTATTGCCTCCGCAGAATTTTACATCAGTGGAATCCATGTCCACATTTCTTGACAGTCGTATTTTACGGTGAAAGATTGTCACTCTTTCGACCAAGGTTCTTTTTTTTTCGTCTGGCTTATCACCTTTGACCCGGGCGACATGGTTAACCCTTTCGGCATAGCTCTCGTGGTCATTTAAGCACGCAAGCCACTCCACCACGACAAGGTAAATATACCATGGAGGGTTTATAATAAGTACAAAGTATTTATTGGCCTAATATAGCCCCTTTTTGCACTATAGTGAGTTTTGTCATATTTAAAGCAATGGTGACCATGATCGAAAGTTCAGTTTCCTAAATTTCGGGGTTGGCAATCTATAAAGAACTAAATAACTATACTGTAATATTAAAAATTACCTACCTAGTGCGGGAAGTAAAATCACTGCCCTTTATGTATACACCGTAGATGTATGTACAAAAATATATCCAAAATATAGTATTAATATACATTATACGAAACAATTCACTGCATTTTAAATGAACTGATCTTTATTTGAAACATTATAAAACAATAAATTCATACTTGCCGCCATTTTATCCTTGATTGGTGTCACGGTCTGCTGTAGTCTCAACTAAATTATTTTCGGCATTTGCCGCATAAGCATTGGCCAGACTGTTAAGTTAGTCAGTTGTTTATAATGAACGCAAATATTTTCAACAAAGATGTTATTATTTTACTATTATTTATTATTTTGAAAACACCATCGTGAAGTCCACCGCTGTGATCTCGAGGTAGCGTGCTGCCTTGTCACGCAGCGGGCCCGGGGTCGATCCCTGGGGCAGTTTTTCTGGGTGGGGTTTTTATCGAGGTTTTTCCTCACCTGTAAGACAAATGTCAGGAAAACTTTAAGGCCCAAACGGTCCCCGAAATCATATGGCCATCATCAACATGAAAATGCTATGATTGCAGTGAAGGACCTGCCTTCGGGCAGAATTACTATAGATGGACCATCGTGAAAAAAATAATATACAACGCACGTTTGTGAAATGTTTTACGGAATCTCGCTATCACTCGGTTTTTAATCTTCTACTTCACGGTTTAGGCTTATTTACTAGCCCGTTCCGGCACCAAATTGCTGCTCTTTTCATCTTTTCCTTGGTCTTCCCAAAATTTTTCTTCCTCGTCGTGAATAGTTGTATGCTGCTTTTGGTATTCTATTCTCAGTCATCATTACCAAGTGTTCTCTCCAGTTTGTACTGTATTTCTCTATTGTTGAGTTTAGTTCCTCTATTTTTAGTTGTTGTCTTATTTCTGTGTTATGTTTTTTGTCTGTTCTTTGATATCCTGCTGTTGGTCTGAGAAATATGAGAATTTCCCATAAGGGAAAATTTTCTATAGGATCGTAACGGGCCTTGGCCTGATGCTTGAAAGGAGGAAGAATCTCATTTCAACAGATTGAATCCTGGCAGATTATTGTGTTGTCACTGTCCATGTTTCGGATCCATAAGTAGTAATAGGCACTGCCATTGTCTTGTATAATTTCATTATAGAGTCTTTCCTGGCTTTATTTTTCAAAATTATTTTTAGTGTACCTGTTATATAGCCTAATTAAACTTATTTATTTTGTTATTTATATCTGCTTCTGCTGTGTATGATATTTCGCAACCTAGGAAGTTATATGTCGGTTTTTAATCATTTCCTAATTTCTGTAAAAACCACTTCCCAATCTCACATTGTAATGTACTATTACACGTTTGTATCAATTTAACTTGTATAGCTACCTCAACGGAAATAAAAATATTCTTATAAACTAGGAAATGTGGGAAATTAAAGTAATAAAAAAACTAAAGGGAAGAGAGAGAAGAATTTAGATTTAATATGACACGTTAGCTGTTTAATTAGACTGCATTAAGCTATATCAGTGGCACGAGTATACAGTAATTCAATTAACTACAAGTGACTTAATTGGTTTTTAATGGCAAGAAGTAATTATCTTGTACATTAACATAATGCAATGATTAATTCTTATTTATTAACTACATTTACAGCTTGTAACAGCACTGCCAACAAGATCCAAATTGCAAAAATGAGAACGGGCTATTAGATTTAAATTTACCTCCCGCTGAACTGGGATATCAAATTATTGGTTTGTAAGACGCTATAGGTGGTGAAATAACGAGAGAAAGTTATATATTTCGTTGTATAGAATGTGAGATTAATTGCTCTACGTGACCATGTCTATTAATGGTGAACATATATACTGCACGAAAAGATGTTCACTTCCCGGTCCTATACGTGTATAATTCAGATACTCTTTTTTAGTCTGCATATTCAGTGAATCTACAAATTCATTTGTTGCAATATATATTTTAAGATTATATATTAATGACATCATCCAAAATTGGAAAAGCATTGTTAATATAGGTTATAAGAATGGACCGTTTTAAAATATTAAACGTCTTAATATATGCTGACGATGTGGTTATTATTCAAGAAAATGAAAATAATTTGCAGTACTCATTACATCAATTAAAACAGTTATGCCAAGAATATAATTTTAAAATATCAAAAGAAAAAAGAAAAATAATGGCATTTTGGGGAAACGATCATATAAGATCAAAAATCGTAATAGACAACAAACTTTGGAACAAGTAACAAATTTGAATTATTTGGGTTGTAATTTTACTATAAACACAAAAACTGAAAGAGACATACATATGAAACTGTTGAAATTTCAAATGATATGCGGAACTATACATAAAACATTAAAGAATAAAACAATAAGAAATACTAGATTGGAGTTTTATAAAACATTGGCAGTTCTTGCATTACTTTATGGGAGCGAAACTTGCGTAATGACCAAAAAATTGCAAAGTAGAATACAAAGCGCAGAAATGGACTTCCTTAGAAGAACAAAAGGCTGCACAAGATTGGATCGGATAAGGAATGAATATATAAGAACAGAGTTAAATATATATATATATATATATATATATCCATTGGATGAGATAATAAGAGAATATAGAGAGAAATGGTTTACACATGTGGAAAGAATGAATGTAACAAGATTACTAAGAGCAGCATTCAACTACAAGCCAAGAGGTTCAAGGAATGTAGGAAGGCCAGTGAAAAGATGGACAGAACAACTGTGAGGCGAGCGGAACAGGCAATTTGCCTAGCCCGTGAAGTGAAGAAGAAGAAGAAGATATATTTTAAGATTATATGAAAAGATGGACAGAACAACTGTGAGGCGGAACAGGCAATTTGCCTAGCCCGTGAAGTGAAAAAAAGAAGATATATTTTAAGATTATATGCTCTATTCTCAATATTCTCTAAAGATTAATTAATTAATTTATTTATTTATTTATTGAGTCTCTAAATGTTAAAACTCTATTTGCGCAAAAAAATTAGGGTTTATTTATTTTTATTTATTGTATTTATTTTGCCTGTTGGAGTTAAGACCGTAGGGTCTTCTCTTCCACATCACCAGGGTTAAATTATACATACAATAAGAATTATGATTGTTACATAATATATATTAACTACGAAATATAAAGTTGACAAGGGTAGAAAGAAAAAAAATAATAATGATAATAGCCTATAATTAGATTAAGTAAATGGCTTGGTAAAGAGAGTTTAAAATATAAAGAAACAATAAAAGTATAAATGGAACAGAGTTATGTATTATATTGTCTAAGGAAATATGAAGTGAGTTTCTTTTTAAACTGTTTTTGAGTCGGGCAGTCCTTGATATACGAGGGAGGGAATTCCAGAGTCGTGTGGCTGAAACAATGAAGGATGAGGAATAGTGAGATGTTCGATGTACAGTAATAGCTAGGGTTAAATTTTCTCTCGATCGTGTGTTTAAGTTGTGGTGGGAGGATAGCGAATGAAAGCGAGTAGAAATATAAAGGGGTGATGAGGTGGACAAAGTATTGTGTAAGAAGAAGTGACAATGTATCTTTCGCCTGTCTCCCAATCGGAGCCAAGACAACATTTGAAATACTGGAGTTGCGTGGTCTGATTTACGGAGGTTCCATATATATCGTGCACAAGCATTATGAACTCGTTATCAGTTAAGAGTAAGTCACAATAATAGAAATGCAGCATAATCAAAGTTAAGACAAGCACTTTTTTCAATGAAGAAGGAAGGAAATTTTTCAAACGTTTTAGGGAATGGATGATTGAATATTTTGTAGCTTACACAATAAATATGTCCAATATTCATATATTAAAGGGATTCTCGTATCCCAATGTCTCTCAAAAAATCGTTAAACAAAAATATATATAACTTTTATTTTCCCAGTTATATGGATGCGAAACATGGAACCTTACTTTAAGAGAGAATAAAATATTACTCGTATTGAGAATAAAGTTCTTAGAAAAAAAATTGGACCGAAGAGAAATGAACAGATAGGGGAATGGAGAACACTATTTAACAGTAAGCTACATAATATTTATAGGAAACCAGATATAATAAGAACAGTTAAGTCTCGTAGACTGCGATTGGCAGGACATGTGTCCCTAATGGAAAAGTTTATTGTAAGAATACCATAGGGAAAACACCCAGTTGGTAGTCCAAGTATGAGGTGGGGAAATAACAATAAACATGATTTGAGGGAAGTAGATTGCACGGGGAATGGTTGGGAAACATTAGCTCAGGATAGGGATGTGTGAAAAGCGTATGAACGCACGACCATGGTCCTACAGGTTCGATAGGGTCAATGAGTGAGTTAGTTAGTTAATAATGAGGTTTTGGTCTGTGTATTCTTAGCTCTTATGGTTGTTTTTGTTGAACATATTTGTCAAGGCTTCTGAGCTCCTTCTTCAGCGATTACAGACTCAATCACTGTAATCGCTGAAGATGGGGCTCAGAAGGCTTGAAACACATGTTCAACAAAAACAACCGTAAGAGGTAAGAATACACAGACCATATATCTTAATCTATTATATAAACATGGATGTTTGTTTGTTTGTTGGTACTTTATGCGCGGCCATACCGTTGATCCGATTGTGATGGGCCTTTCTGCAAAATGTTCAGGAGATTCCCGGGATGAACATAGGCTATAAAAGAGGTGTGATACTCAACTCCTACACCCTTAAAATCGCCCTCTGTAGTGGAAAACGTGAAGAAAGTTGCTCTTTGGGCGCTTAAATGGCTTACGCTGCCTAAACCGCAACAAATACACAACATTAATGTACACAGAATTGAATATCTCAAAATGCTCTACAAAAACGTCCTCGACAGCATATGTTTATCTCTTACGGATAACTCACAATAACCACTTTTGTCTTTCATTGATACCAAGAAGATCGAGACAAGTACATCACAGATTCCTGTGCAAGCATAGCAGCACATGGCGGGTATTCTTTTACGGATAACTCACAATAACGAATTTTGTCTTTTAGCTGATTTATGCCTAGAAGAGCGAGATTCCCGAGCAATACCTGGTAGTCAGCACGGGGAATCTTAAAATAATTATGATATACATTTTATAATTATTTTTCATTTTACTTATTTAACTAATCATAAGAAGTAGGTCTACACTAATTTTTGTCTTCAGCTCATTTATGTCAAGAAGATCGGGATGAGTAGATTCCCGGATAACGCCGGGTAAACTTCACGAGGTATCTAAAAATAATTACGGTATAAATATTTCCTGCCACTTATTTAACTAAACATAAAACACATTAATTTTCGTATTTTAGCTCATTTATGTCAAGAAGATTCCCAGGCAACGCCGGGTAATCAGCACGGGTTATCTAAAAGATATAAATTTATAATTATTTTCCCTTCCACTTATTCAACTAAACATAAAATCACATTAATTTTCATTTATTTAGGCGTAGCAGCGCATGCCGGGTATTAGCTAGTTATTAAATAAAACATCTTAATATTACTCCCTATTGTATTTTTAAAATAGTTAGTTAATTATCTGAATTATATTGAATTTCATGAAATAATTTCCAAATTTTCCATGGCCTATCATAAATTATCCTAAAATGAAATTTAGAGTAAAATGTTTTACATTTAGTCTGAAGTGTATTGTAAGAAAGAACAGTTCTTTAGACAAATTACTATTCACTCTCCATTTATCCTAAGGTCATTATAACAACTGAATATGCAGTTCGAAATTTTATGTTCAACTTCAGATGTGGAAGATTTAGGAACTTCACAATTTAGCCCGGAAGATGCAGCTAAGTTGTAAATTGGTCCGCTCGTTAATTTCTCATATTTCCCTGGTGCCCGTGTATCCATCCAAAACATAAATGGTTTGTGTAATAGTTGATACTATTTCTAACTTGAACAGAGTATGAGTTCTAATTGTATTTATAGGCGATAGATTGAAGATTGAAGAATCACCGAGTGTCCGCGCATTGTATTTGTGTTCAGTATAACACTGCACACACTGTTTTATAGCACATAATTCAGCTTGAAACACAGACCAGATGCTTAAATCAGAATGTTAAATGACAATATTATCATAAGTAATGCCACGAGTGATTTCCAAATTATCGATAAATTCACGACTCACGAAGTGAGGAGTGAATTTATCTAGAAAATTTGGAAATCAAGAGTGGCATTTGTTAGGACTATTTAACGAATAAAATTAAGTTGTTTACTCACAAATCATTATTTAACTATAGTTATTTTAAAATATGTATATATTTAATGTAAACGGCGATGTTTGAAAACAAATGAGAAACGATAGGTACGCTTCTACCGCTTCTTTTGTTTATCACTGCAACCAGATCATACTATTTATTGCCAAAGGAACGCAATATTGTAAGGAGGAGCTTTCTTTAATATGGTAATTATAACACTGATAAATATTTGGTGAAACACGACTCTGATTGGTTGTGAAACAGAAATCATTGAAACGTGATTGGTCATTGACTCCCATTTGGGGCATGAGTTAAATAGTCATAATAATTGTAGCAATTGTTTATCTCCAATTTTAGTGAATTCCGAAATTATTGAGGTTGTTCTCATGAAAATATTTTTGTAACTATTTTACAGATCTCCACCGATCCTTACTAGCAGACACCGGTAACGGCCATGACCAATATTTATGTACATATCTATATGTGTGTGTTCTTTAATGCTCTACCGCCGCATTTTTGTTTCATCGAAACCAATCTTGGCATAACTAACTCACTAACACACCACTCCATACATTCCTATCCTGAGCCAATGTTTTCCAATCATTCCCTGTATAATATACTTCCCTCGAATCATAATTAATGTTATTCTGTCACCTCATTCTTGGTCTGCCAACTGGGCGTTTTCCCTCTGGTTTTTCTGCAAGAAGCTTCCATGCACGTCTTTCATTCCCTATTCGTGCCACATGTCCTGTCCATCGCAGTCTACGAGACTTAACTGTTCTCATTATATCTGGCTTCCTATAAAGACCATGTAATTCACTGTTATTCAGTCTTCTCCATTCACCTATCTGTTCATATCTCTTTCACATAAAACAAGAATGTATTTAAAAATCGCTTTAGTGATCGCAATTTTCGATTTTCATGAAAAAAACTCAATATAATATTAATCTTCGAAACAAGAGACGAGGAAGTTAAACATTAGACATCGGAGCAGTCAGTTAACTAGAATAAATCTTCTTGATACATTATCTTCCAATAATAATGAAAAATATAAATAAAAATATCGATGAAATGTGTATGACCAGTCTCATGGGCTAGTGATCAGTGTTTCTTACTACAGTCCATGAGGTACCGTGTTCGATTCCTGGTCAAACCATATGCATTTTTCCTTAAAGGGTTGTGGTTGCCCATGGTCTGGAATTTAGGTTAAGTTTAGGTTAAGAACTCTCCTGGCGCTTCATCATCATTTATCACCCATCATATCATTGGGGTAACGTAACTCCGCCTTTCAGGTGCTCCAACCTACGAAATTGATTACAATTTCGCCAATGCCTGGGGAGAAAACCAGAAATGTCATAAAAGACAACCTGGTGAGATTGGACAAAAATAAATAAAATATTTCTGGATCCATAGGAAGAATGTTCTGGTAAAAAATGCAAATAAAGAAGCGATAGCTTGATAACAGATTCCATTAGCAATTTGTTAAGACCACTTATAGTAGCTCTTTGTAAAGTTATTCTAGAAAAATACAAGGTTTAGTGATTATTAAAGATATTATTTGTGACAATAGAAATTTGGTATATTTAAAATGATTAATGTAAGAGAGGGCACCAGCGACTGAAATAGGAAAACGCATTAGTGTGGTGAAACAATGAACGGTTGGGCTCGCAGGCACACCTAGCTGTTGAAAGAAACCCTGCGTCACACCTAGGGTGTGGTAGTTAGCAATTAAAACAAATATGCGTGCACTTTTATTAGAACCATTTTTGCCTACGAGTTGTAAATTAAATATATTCACCTTGATTTCTTATTTTGACGATGAGCTAATCCTTAATAGCATTGATTTTTGTAGGTAGATAGTATTAAATTTAACGACACTCTTTAAAATTTAAGGTAATTTGGGTCGCAATTCAAAGCAGGGTTTTAAAGGATCAATACATTTAGCACAGAGGCCTCTCATTTTATGCTCGTAATTCTTTTACGCCAAATAAATCTATGTCGGAAGACCAGTGGCCTAAACAGGTGTTGGATTGGATGGTACCAGGCAGAAGTAGGAGGGGGAGAAGTAGAAGAGCATGGTATGAGGGAATATATGATGCCATGATGAAGAGGGGTATGGAAGATGGACAATGGGAAGATAGGAATCTCTGGAAAGCAGGAATCAAAGGCAAACTGCTGTAAAGTGGAAAGCCTGTATTAAGTATTAAGTATAAATCTATGTTACGGAATCAGCAGACATGCTTCCCTATCGATGGAAGCCGTACTCATGATTTTTATTCCCTAAAAAGTCCATCGTTCCCGGTCGGGTTAAACCCGTCAACCTTAGAATCTGGGACGAATATGGTAACCACTAGTTCACCGGGATAGAGTAGAAAATTGTATGTAATATTAATCCGAACACACATTGTCAATACAGGGTGATTCATAATAAGTATTACAGACTTCTAAGGGTTGTAGAGAGGGCTTAGTAGATAAAGTTTTGATAAGGAACCAATGTCCGGAAAGGTACCATTTCGATGTAAAATAGGTTTGAAGATCGGAACACGGTGGGCTGATATCGCGTGTCTTGTGTTTCAGAATAAGTACGGTATTACAGACTTCTAGGGACTATACTACAAGTGTTGTTCCATGTAGGGACCCTGTTGTTCGTTGCACGAAGTGTACCTGCGACGCATGTTTTAATATACACGCCACACAAGACCGGCGTGTGATCAATAATATTTCTGCTGCCGCCAGAATTCGTGCAGAAAGATCTTTTTTTCGTCTCGACAGGTGTAGTAAACCCCCTAGAAGTCTGTAATACTTATTCTGAAACACAAGACACACGATATCAACCCATTTTGTTTCGATCATCAAACTTATTTTACATCAAAATGGCACGTTTCCGTACACGGGTTCCTTATCAAAACTTTATCAACTAAGTTCCCGCTACAGCCCCTAGAAGTCTGTAATACTTATTGTGAATCACTCTGTATATTGTGTATACATACAATATTTTGACTAGTGATTGTATTTCTAATTGGACTCTAGCAACAGTAAAAATATCTACACATGTCACTTCAAGATACAGTGTATAGGAAATATGGACTAGAGGTGGATTTTTCCATCATAATTTGCTAGACCAAGTTTAAATTAAATATGATTTAGAAATTCTTGAATAAAGCTGTGGGTTTATATAAAAATATACCTTAGTATTATTATGATATTTGAAACATATTACGTCAAAATCATATTTTGAAATAAGATATGTTATATATTTAAAATTGTTTAATACTTTCAATCAGAAATTATCATTATACCCTACTTCGTAATATCATAGAGATGAAGTCCGATGTTTCAAAGAAAGTCATATAAAAATAATAAACCTAACAGAAAAAAAAATATTTTGAACCTCTCACACTTAAAACTAATCCAATATATTGGGCTCTCGAAAAAAATAATAAAAATTAACAAAATTCTAAAATTACACTGAGAAACAAAAAATAAACCTTTTTTTGTCTCAGAAAGAAAACTATGTGATTCGGTTAGTATTTTTCTCCTGAATTCAAATATGATATCGGGGTTTCTCCATCGCGCAGGGTTTCCGAGAGACAGGAATTTATAATTTCAAACACTTTAATATTTTCTACATTTGTAACTACACAATATTCGAACATTCGGACTCACCTAGAAAGTAAGAAATGACGATTATCTGCTATATTTCGCCTGTGGAGCATTCCTCTTGATAGTCCAACAAAATCGGCCAGCATATTAGGATTCCATTTACCTTGATATCTCTTTTCCATAGTTGAAATCTCCTGAGTTAGCTCATTTGGTTTTATTTTACAATGGACGAATGGACGAGAAAACGTTTATTAAAAAAATAATTATTTAAATCCATTAATTGAAATTTAAATAAAAAACTGCGAGTGATGGAGAAATTCCGAATACATATTTGAAAATACGATAAAAAAACTGCATTAATACAACTATTGGTACTCATGAGACAAAAATCATATTCACCAGTGTTATCTTTGCTGAAGGAACTATGATAGTAAGTTAGGAATCAATTTCATTAAACTATTTTTTATTTATCTATTTCAGATTGCGTTTCTTTGTGAAGAATGGAAAGAAAATCGATTGAAAAAGAATCAGATAGGGCCTAAGAGAAAACTCGAAATACAGGTAAAAAACTTATTAATCTTTTTCTAGAAAGTTTAAAGAAGTGTTAATAATCTTTGTATAGTTTAGGTGCACAATTAACATTACAGTAGTTATAGTCGATTCAGACATTTAGTTTCCAGGTTGCATCAAAGGCAACTGTTTCCCTCTGCTTTAGAAACTACATTGTTACTGCCGGGGAGTTGACGTTAGAGGCGTCTAAGACGCCGCTCCAATCACCAAAAACTGAAAACAATAATGCCAATAATGTCTTCGCATTTTAAATGACATTTTAATGTCTAATCCATGTGGGTATAATTATCTTAACAGCGTTGCCACTTTTGTCTCTTGCAGTATCTTTAGTACGTAAAAATTAATTCCAGTGAAAAGAACCTGACAACGCCGCTTGATATGCTAAATATATATGTGTGCAAAATAGACCTACCTAACCACAAAACAAAGTGCCTGCAAACTAAATAACTGAGCCGACTATATCTATCAATAAGGAAGTTATGTTAATGGTTTATATTTTAAGTCGAAAATAAAATAAAATAAGTTAAAGTACCTTCTTAGGTAAAATCCGTCGTCCTCAACTTTTAAAATATGTAATCTTTATGCCTGTAGGCCTTTCAGGACATCCGTCCCATCTTAAGCAGTTCATTCTTCGCTACAGAATCCAATATGATGTTTGATGCTGTTTTGTCGTCAAAGCCACATTAGGACTAGCAGCATCAAACATCATACTGGATGCTGTAGCTAAGAATGAACTGCTGAAGATGGGACGGATGTCCTGAAAGGCCTACAGGCATAAAGATTACATATTTTAAAAGTTGAGGACGACGGATTTTACCTAAGAAGGTATTTTAACTTATTTTATTTTATGACTCTTCACCTCAACGGTTTTAATAATGAATTTTATTAGTATTGATTTTAAGTCGAGCGATTAATGATCTTGAAATGAATACAAAAAATAGGAACATTAGAGAATTATATCAGGGAATTAGTATAGAGAAGAAAGGGTTTCAGGCTAGAACAAACATAATTCGGAATGAAAATGGGGATATGATTGCAGATTCTAGGAGTATATTAAATAGATGGAAAAGTTACTTTAATCAGCTATTAAATGTACATACAGAACAAGACATTGAGGAGGATAAGTTACAGACAGCAGAAATGCTAGTCGCAGAGCCAAGTGCATTAGAGGTTGAAATGGCAATTGAAAAATTGAAGATGTATAAAGCATCAGGTTCAGATGAGATCCCAGCAGAACTGATAAAATCAGGGGGAGAAAAATTGATGGACAAGATACGCTGGTTGCTTAGTATGATTTGGGAAAAAGAAGCTCTTCCAGATGAATGGAAGGAATCAATTATCATACCAATTTATAAGAAAGGAGATAAAACTGATTGCAACAACTACAGGGGCATCTCATTACTTTCAACTTCCTACAAAATTCTAACAAATATATTAGTAAGCAGACTTACTCCCTATATTGATGACATTCTAGGAGATCATCAATGTGCATTTAGAAGAAACAGGTCTACAACAGATCAGATTTTTAGTATAAGACAGATTTTAGAAAAGAAATGGGAATATAATGGTATGGTACATCAACTATATGTAGACTTCAAAAAAGCATATGATTCAATTAAGAGGGAGAAGTTATATAGTATCCTGCTGGAGTTCGGAATTCCTAAAAAGTTAGTTAGACTTATACGAATGTGTCTAAATGGCTCAAAGAGTAGGGTGCGTGTAGGCAAACAGTTTTCAGACACTTTTGAAATCCAGAATGGGTTGAAGTAAGGAGATGCACTATCTCCTCTACTATTTAATTTTGTACTAGAGCATGCCATTAAATCTTTAGAGAATGAGGAAGGCTTTCAACTCAATGGTATTAATAAGCTGTTAGTTTATGCTGATGAAGTAGTACTACTGGCCGATAGCGAGGAGATACTAAAGGCCAACACGCACACACTATTGAGTAACACTAAGAAATTAGGACTGGAAGTAAATATCAGTAAAACTAAATATATGGTCACACATAGAAATTCAGTATATAATGGAAATGGACAGCTAAGGACAAATGAGGGAAATTTTGAGGAAGTGGCTGAATTCAGGTACAATAATCACAAATAGGAATGAGATGCACAAATAAATTAAACATAGGCTCAATGCTGGAAATGCATGCTGTTATGCATTGCAGAGACTTTTGATGTCCCAACTCCTTTCAAAAAACGTTAAGCTGAAAATATATAAAACTATTATTCTACCAGTTATATTGTATGGGTGCGAAACATGGACTCTTACTTTAAGGGAGGAAAGGAGATTACAAGTATTTGAGAATAAAGTTCTTAGGAAAATTTTTGGACCAAAGAGAGATGAACAGACAGGTGAATGGAGAAGATTACATAACAATGAACTACATGGTCTTTATAGGAAGCCAGATATAATAAGAACAGTTAAGTCTCGTAGACTGCGTTGGGCAGGTCATGTTGCGCGTATGGGGAATGAAAGACGTGCATGGAAACTTCTTGTAGGAAAGCCAGAAGGAAAACGCCCAGTTGGTAGACCAAGAATGAGGTGGGAGAACAACATTAACTATGATTTGAGGGAAGTAGATTATACAGGGAATGATTGGAAAGCATTAGCTCAGGATAGGGATGTATGGAGAGCTTATGTCCGTGCGGCCATGAACCTACGGGTTCGATTGTGCCAGTGAGTAAGTAAGTGTATTTTAATTCAATGTATTTATTCTATTGAATATTACAATTATGAATATGTTCTCGATCTACAATTTCAACATACGTACTTGAAAGTTATGTACTAAATATTTCGGCATTATTTTTTTATTTTTATTGCATTGAAAGAGACTTCTGAAGTTGTCTGTTTCGTTTAGGTTGACCACACAAAGATAATTTAATATTATTGTTATCGCTTAAGTTTTCCACCTGCTGTCGAGTGACCGCAAACAAGAACACGAGACAATGAGCGGCGCTTTTTAACTTTTGGACATGGTGAATAGAACCTGTTCCATTGGAAGGTCCCTATATCATTGTAACAGACTAATAAATTAGGCTGCTTTCAAGATTTTGCTCCATATATTCGAATATCAAACATGCTGCTTCGTTTTCACACATTTCAATTTCTGACCAATCACTTAAAATATCTTCTGAAATCATTAAATATTTAAGTTTAATATTTTTTCCTTCATCAATTTATGTTATGTCATTTTTATTTTTGTATTTCAGGACTTGACCACTTTCAAAACTTATCTTCTTTTTTCCCCAATTCAAGAACATCCATCAATAAGACCATATTAATAAGTTTATTAATAAAATCAATAAAATATAAACGTTGTATATGATTTTCATAATTATTTATTTTATTTCATCACCATCAATAACATTAGGGATAAGGCCATTGGCCTGTTCCGCTTCAGGATATAAATTGGTCCCTCCATCGCTTCTTAGGTCGTCCTGGGTCTCTTCGTCCTGTAGGTCTGTAGTTGAATAGCTTCGAGAGGTAGTCTATTGTTTGGTATTCTAAGGAGGTGTTCATGCAAATTATTTTGGTATATTTCGATGGTTTCAGTTATTGCTGGTGTGTTGAGAGCTTTCATTGCGCCTGTGGTCATAAAACGTATAACCTGCTAAAGGTCTTAATGACTTTATTTCTGCAGCTACTATCCTATTTAATTTGCCTGTAGTAAGAGTCCAGGTTTCATAGTCATAAAGTAGAGTTGGAAGAGCCATTATTTTATAAAATTTTACAATTGTATCGGCTTACTTTTCAGAGAAGAGTATTTATTGTATTCAATACTAGCGTACCCGGCAGACGTTGTACCCTCCTTTGCAGATAAACAATTATATTAGAGTGAAAAAAAAATATATTGATGAGAGTCAAAATAGTTTTTTTTTCAGCTAGACTTAATTTCTGACCCACTGTGCACCGGTCCCATACTGGCCGAAATTCCATGAGAAAAATTTCTTCCCCGGTAGAGACTCTAACCAGCGTAAGTCCCGTAGTTCTGTTCCAAGACTTCTTGCCTTAACCACTCGGCTACGGCGCGAGACTCTTGGTACCAACGAAAGACAAAAATGGTTTTTGTGAGTTATCCGTAAGAGATAAATATATGCTGTCAGGGACTTTTTTGTAGAGCTTTTTGAGATATTCAATTCTGTGTACATTAATTTTGTGTATTTCTTATGGTTTAGGCAGCGTAAGCCATTTAAGCGTCCAAAGAGCTACTTTTTCATGTTTTCCACTATAAATGGCGATTTTTAAGGGTGTAGGAGTTGAGTATCACAACTCTCTTATAGCCTATTTCATCCCGGAATCTCCTGAACATTTTGGAAAAAAAAAATCCATCACAATCGGATCAACGGTATGGCCGCGCATAAAGTACGAACAAACAAACAAACGTACAAACAAATAAACAAACATACTCGTACAAACAAACAAACATTAATTTTATATATAAGATACGTAACCAGCTGTTTCAATACACTGCATCTTCGTCAGACGAATATCATAACGTTGTGACATACGCCTGATGAAGATACAGAATACCGTATTGAAACAGCTGTTAGGAATGTTAAATGAAATAAGTATTTATGAAAATCATATAAAACTTTGATAGTTATAATGGGCCTACTTCACGGATTTTCATCAAGTAAACACCAAATCGATTTATTACTAAATTTATTAATGTATTAATCTGATTTCATTAATATTTTATGAGATAAAACATGTTTTCAAGGATTTCTAAATTCTATCTGATTTAATCTTGGTTCAGCAAATATGAAGCGAAAACTCCACCTCGAGTCCATATTTCACACTGGATCATGAAGTGAATTATGTGCAGATGTTTCTTCTGTTCATGGTGTCCACTTAGAAGTCCTGTACTCGTCTTATACCTCTGCTATCCATAACAAAAGCTTTTTTGTCAATCCAAGTTCAGTTGCTCCTATTTGTAGTCGTTTGTCTGATAGCTGATGCGGAATTCCAGACTTCCAACTGTCCCTTTCTTAATGTCTACAGTCGTCTGTAAAAGAAATCAATAAATTTACTTTAACATTAGTATATAGCCTAATATGTCATCACTATAAACCAGCGGTTTCCAACCTTTTTCGACTCGCGAATCCCTTACACACACGATCTGAGTTGACTTTAAATATACAGTAGATAGAGTAGAAATGCGTACAATTTAATTCCAAGCAAAAGGATTAATAACCTTAAACGAACTTAACGCTTAACGGTTAAAACCTAAAGTTACTCTAGTTTTGGCTTAAAAGTTACAAAACGTGTAGGCCTAGTTGCAGCGAAATGAAATGCATTCCTAACGTTTTTACTTAACTATAAATCAGTTATTCGCAGTAAATATTATTTAGGGGCCTATTGTGGAAACAATGTGATAAATTCCCGATTTTACACATATGTAACAAGGGCTACATAGGATTAATTTAATTTTAAAATAATAATAATAATAATAATAATAATAATAATAATAATAATAAATAATAATAATAATAATAAATAATAATAATAATATAAAAATAATAATAATAATAATTAATAATAATAATAATAATAATATATAATAATTATTATTATTATTATTATTATTATTATTATTATTATGACAATGCCGCAGAAATGAAGGAAGCAATAATCTAACATCGAAACCCGCCATTACGGAAAAGTTTTAGCGACCCGTTGAAATATTTTGTGAACCCCCTGGGGGGAACCACAGGTTGAGAAACGATGCTATAAACCATTTATAAGTGAATGGAACACGAAATAATTTAAAAAATAAAATCAATAATCCGACATATCATACTAATAAAATTTTAAGGGGGGATGGGTGAAAAATTGACCATTTGAGGGAAAATTGGCATTTTTTTTGTTTTTTGTACTAAAAAAATAGCCTGTATTCTAATATATATGTTGGCAAGTTTTCAGAGGCCTATGGTGCTTCTATGTGACCTAAATTAGGTCAGAGTTAAAAGGCTGCGCCAGTTAAATACTACCTGCATGCAAACTTTTAAACTTGTTTTCCACACTTTTATTTCCACTGAATTTTTGTACATTCAAAATTGAATGGAATTAAGAAATTTTGCACTAGAAGGTTAAAATGTTTACTGCATGTTCCAAAACAATGGGTAACAAAGTAGTGCATGGGTTTCATGATTGAAGTAGTATTTTAAGAATAAATAAAATGTATGCAATTATTAATTTTTGTACATTTTTTTTGTTCTCCCTTTGTCTTCACATTATAAGAATTCTAATGCATGATGCTTTTCTAAATGTTTTAGGGGTCTTGTAGAAAAAAATCAGACATTTTATTAAACAATTGTGGAACCTATTTAATTACGCCAATATATGCCAATTAAAAAAAATTAATAACTCATAAAATAAATGTCTCACAAGAATGAAACTTAAACACTTCATTATGTACCATGCTGTGAATGTTTGTACAACAAATCAAGTCTCTAGCTCAAAAAATGTAGAAAATATAAATTTCACTCATCACCCCCCTTAAACTCTATAGATTTAAATATTAATCGATTTATTTCTCTTGTTCTATTACGGTAATATCTATACAAGAAAGTTAAATATTAATATTTCTGGAATTTTCATGTGATGATATATCTTGAATTTAATTTATGATTTTTTTGTGATGATGCTATGCGCTTGTAATACTGTATGTATCTGGTGCTTTAATAGGAAGAACCTCAAGAGATAAATTCTGTAGACCTTGCACCTCTGTGTTCAATTATTAATGTAAGGAATATAATGATGGTGCAAAGATACACTTTTCGTCTATAATTTCGCTTGTTAATTCAATTCTGACAAGCCGTAGAATAGAAGCAGAAAATAGTAGATTTTCTTCTCTTTTATTAAAATGTTATATATATATATATAGATCCGGGTTCGAATCCCGTCCAGGCATTTATTTTTCTTATCATACCATATATATATATGTATATATATACACACATGATTTGTCCAAGTATTTTTAGATGCCTTAAATATAAGAAAGGCATTACCATTAACCTTTATTTTGCTTCAAAAACCTCAAGTAAGTATCCTAGCTTAAAGAGCAATAATGGAAATATATATGCCTATATAACGTTTTTGTTTCTATTGTTATATGGCAATTCAACAAAATATAATGTAAATACTTTTTGACTGCTTTCCTTGTCATATTTTATAATTTATATCGTTTCTGTTATTTGCCGTGGCATTAAAATATAACTCCACTCCAAGCTCAACAGGCCTAGAAGGTCCTTACATCCAAATATTTAAATATGTTACATACCGTTATTACTTCTTTAAGTGCAAATTATTCCCTTTTTCTCCAATTAATAAATTTTCTGTTTAGTCTATCTTAATTTCAGAGTCCCATTTTCTATATTTTTCCTTTACTTTTCTCAACATACACATTGAGTCCTTTCAACTCCCGCCACTACCACCTGATCATCCGCAAATAGCAATATTAAAATATAATTATTATCTATTGAAACTTTCATATTTCCACACTTTAGCCTCCATTCCTTTAGTGTTTCATTTACATAAATTTAAAAAAATCCTAGGTGCCATAGAACAACTCTGTCTTAAGCCTTTTGCTACTTTAAATTCTTCAGATATATTACCAATTTCAATCGCGCTTGTACAACCTGTATGAAATAGTATTTTTTAAATTTAAAATCATTGTCTTGTCTTGTAAGCCCATGTTTCCCTTAACAGAGATTTAGGCGCTCTCCCCCTACAGGGAAGAATTTAAACCATACTAATTTAGTTACACTTATTTTCGTATAGATGTCATTTGAGTGGTCCGTGGTCAGCGTTCCGCCTCATACTGACATCTAGGAAACCAAGCTACTAGGACGGGAAAATTCGGTAAATTTTGCTTAGAGGCCTTTTTACATTCAGGCTTAAGGATCTTTTACGAGCCTGAAAATCTTCAGACTCGGGACCTACGGCTTAAAGTCCCTCCCGGAGGACTTGCTCCTTGGAATTTTCCATCCTAAAACATCCATCGATTCCGGCCGGGTTTGAACCCGCGACCCTCGGGACCAGAGGCAAGGAGCATAACCACTAGTCCACCGCAGCCGATGCCACTTTTAATTACACATTTAAAATTCTTTCGTCCCGCGCCGTAGCCGAGCGGTTAAGGTAGGAAGCCTTGGCGCAGAGCTACGGACTTCCGCTGGTTCGAGTCTCCATGGGGGAAGAAATTTTCTCATGGTATTTCGGCCAGTATGGGACCGGTGCCCACCCAGCATCGTGAGGCAATTGGGTAGTTACAATAAGTAGCGGCTCCAGGTTGAGGAACCACTATAACGGCTGGGGGACTCTCGACATGCTAACCACATGTCACCCCTACACTGGCTGTTGATCATCTACCTCTGTGATTGACACATGTGGATATAAAGGGCCAGCAGCCGGCTAGTAAAAGGGCAACCGCTGAAAAGTGGAAAGATCCTCAATCGGAATCGGGAAATTCTTTCACAGCTTTGTTGGTAAGTTCCTTACCTCTGGTCGCGGGTTCAAACCCGGCCGGGATCAATGGATATTTTTAGTATGGAAAACTCCAAACAGCAAGTCCTCCGGGAAGGACTTTAAGCCGTGGGTTCTGAGTCTGTAGATTTTTAGGCTCTTAAAAGAACCTTAAGCCGGAATAAAGCGGCCTGTAATCAAAATTTACCGACCTTCTCATCATCCTAGTAATACCTTTTGCCTACTATATGTCTCTTTGGGTCGATATGTTGACCGCATACCATTCGTGATATCTTTAGGGAAATAAGCGTAATTAAATATTTAAGTTAAAATGTTTTATACTTCACATCATATCTAGTCTTTTAATTACACTGGTTTCAAAGCTTACGCAGCTTCATCTTCAATAATATCTTGTTGACATAACATCAGCCGACAATAAATTACTGAAAATGAAGTTGCCTCAGCTTTGAAACCGGTATAATTAGAAGACTGGATATGATGTGAGGTATAAACATTTTAATTTAAATCTTAAATTAAACCTCATTGTGATTTTTTTCTTATAAAAATTGCATAGAATCGTAATTATATTTACTTGGTCTGGAATTCCCTTCCGCCCTATGTCAGAGACTGTCAATCTGTCAATCTATTAACATATTTCAAAAACGAACTAAAGAATTATTTAATAAGAAACTAAGGTATACACCTCACTGATAGTATTCTTTTAACAATTAATACATTACATTATTTATGAAAGTAATATTAAGATTAGAAAATATTTTCATTTGTTTAAATATTGTAAAACCGTAAAATTAGTTTTCTAAATCGCATTATTTTTCTTTGTTTTTATATACATTAGACAGGGACAGTCTACCAAAAATTTAATTTATCTTGTTTGAATACATTTTATTACTAGTTTTAGTCTTAAGATTAACTATCATTAACAGATTGTATTATATATCGTAATATAATATATATTATCTCATTGATCAAATCTTCATCTAGTATTTAAAATTAGAGATAATTTCATGAGAACATTCAGTAATGTAAATTGTCCCCTGGAGGTGTTATTGGCACCTCGCAGGGTAAGACAATTCAAGGGGCTGCCTTCTTAAGGCTCATCGTCATAACCTCCCATTATATCAAGCCTAGTGGGAGGGATACTTCTTCCGCTCTTCCCAGACCGTTGAGGGCTCTCTCCTTGTTATCCCGGAGATGGGTCCTTATATATCCTCTAGCTTTCATGAAACCGGAACGAGACAACAGGCTTAATCCCTGGATGATGATGATTATATTAGAGATAATTGTGAGTGTTATATTCTAATGTAATATATGTTTCTCCTGGTGAGTGGAAGAGAAGGTCACACAGTCTTAACTCACCAGGCTAAATAAATGGATAAATAAATAAAAATAACTCCTAACAAATGAGAGGCTAAGGCTCAATGGTAGGCCATTGCACAGGTTTCCATTCCAAAACACATTTTGGTAGCCGATTCTCTTCCATTCACTGGACATGTCCGTACCATCTTAAATGCTGAGTTTTAATATAATCTAAAATAGTGTCTTCTATCTTCATTATTATTATTATTATTATTATTATTATTATTATTATTATTATTATTATTATTATTAGATAGATAGATCATCGGTTGATTAATGTCTTTGACATCGTCAGATTCCTAAAAGCCAATCTTGTCAGTCCATCAATGTCCTGGTTGGAGATGTTTCTCCTTCATGCATAAGTATATTCCCTGATTCCAGGAGGTTTTAGGTCTTCCTCTGCCTCATCTTCCCTCAGGTTTCCATTCCAAAAAACATTTTGGTAGCCGATCCTCTTCCATTCGCTGGACATGTTCGTACCATCTTAATTGCTGAGTTTTAATATAATCTAAAATAGTGTCTTCAATCTTCATTATTATTATTATTATTATTATTATTATTATTATTATTATTATTATTATTATTATTATTTGGGAGTTAAAATTACAGAAGATGGGTAGCAGGAAAAGGAACAAATGAGAGGCTAAGGCTCAATGTTAGGCTATTGCAGATCTAGATATCTGTATAGTGTGTATGATAAGTTTTTAATTCAATTTCTGAACTCTATACATGTGATGTGAATACTCGCTTTCTCTCTGTCTCCGTTTGTTAAACTATTTGAAGATATAATTTCTGTACACCCAGAGTTACAATGTTTTTGTTGATAGTTATAGCTATATTTCTTAGGCATTTTCTTATTTCTCTACTGAACTAGAACAACTTTCAAGTTACAATGAATCCTCAGCGTGGAATCCTACAAGATCTTGTAATGTTAAACACGTCAAGAGCACCACCTATTAATAAGCGGGCATTGGTCACTGTGTACATGTCGCCAGTATATTGCAATTGCATGTCGTCAAATTGCATTATTAATATTACTGTCCAGTACTTGTGTATGTCTCAATAAACTTTAAGTGTCGATGGCAATCGATGTCTTGTGTATCTCGTACAAAATTCCTCTCTGCACGACGCTATAAACCATTTATTTATGTGGAAAGATATTAAATACTGATTTTTGTAAAAAAAATTAATTGCTTGGAATGTAACAAGTGCAATAAACTTCATCCTTTGCAATCGAAGGCGGTGAAATAATATCATTTAACTTCATTACACTTGCTTCAATGACTGTCAGTTTTGTTGCTTGTTAACAATGTAGGCATTTGAGAAATTATGTACATGTTAGCTTTATTCAGCTTGTTTTGTACAACATTCTGATAATGCCAATTTATCGAGAATTATGCTAATATTCTACGTAAGCTATGAATGAAATATTCTCAAAAAGAAAACAGGACTTCAATGTTCAAACAAATAGAGCCTATAATATCAAAAGTTCTTTATCCCAAACAGTAGACATACCAAAAGTGTCCTAACTAGATACATGTTTCTATTTTTGGCTATTGTTAGGGAAATAATGCACTATGCATATTACAACATATCACAGGTTAGAATTATACAACCACAAGTTGTAAAATATATCAAATGCTATCAATTATATTACTGGCGCATTCGAAGTCCAAAAATGTTTATTTTTCGGTAATACATCTATCGACACCATCCCTACATCTTTATTTTTTCCTTAAGTTTCGATACATTTGGGCAGGTTTGATTAGAATTTGGATCATTGTCCATCTGGTTTCCCATAAAGATCATACTCGGTAGCTCACTATTATGAAGTCTTCGACATTCATCTATGTGTTCGTCTATGGTCCTAAATTTCCCTACGATTTTTTTGTCTAACATCCAAATAGAATATAGCTACTATAATTAGGAATGAGAAAATTCTATGCTCCTTCCTAATTTGACCGGAAATCCACTAATTTAAAACAAGGTTGGGTATAACCCATGAACGAAGAAAAATTTACCTTCCTCTGCTGTCGAGATATAACAATAAATATCAAATCTTCTTTGTTTATATGTAAATACGATAGTATGCAACGGTTAAGGTGCATTATTAAAGATGATGAAGGCCCATAAGGTCGTACACTAAAGATTCACGATTCTTAGCCAACGGCGCGAGGAGAATCTAGGGTGGATAGTACTATCCTCCGACCACCTTATCCCTAAGAAAATTCCCGGTACTTAATTTATAGGAAACTGAATGGGCTTAGGCCCGGGCTGTAGAAGAATGAGTGAAGAATCATCTTTACTCCTAGAATTAATCCGCACTTGAAGTCAGTAATCAGATTAGATGTATTTGTTACAAGGGAAGTCAACAAATAAAACGGTAAGCACTCATTTCTAATGACTCTCTATCATCTGAGGTCAGTAATGTTACAATTAAACGCCGAGCGTGAAATGCAGGTAGTTGTTCTTTTCACGAGCCGTAAAATATAGGTTAATGGATCCACGGTTTTGCTTATTTTCCGGAGGAAGCCATACTCAAACTTTTATATCTTGAAGTAAAAAATAAATAATATATATATATATATATATATATATATATATATATATATATCCATTCACCCTGAACGGATTTAAATCCATGAACAACAGGGGCGGCTATTCGGGGGAAGTAGGTAAAGTGCCACTTCACCTTATTTTTACTCTTATTTTTTTTACCAGAATTATTTTTAAACTTTATTTACCTTATCACGAATGTTGGTTTTAGTAGAAATATATTTCTGTGTTACTGTAAGAGGAGAGACTTATCATTGTGGTACAGAGCGCCTGCACTACGTGGTGTCATTCTGGCTTATGCCAGCATTGATTTCCTCTCTGAGGTCTAGCGTTACAAAATCCTCCAAGTGAAGAAGCTGAGAGAGAATAAGCCATCTGCTTCAAAGCTTTGTGTAAGTATTTCTTTCGTGTAGCTCTATTCGGCAATTGTTGTGGTTGTTTAAATATGAATCCTGTTTATGGTATAGTAGGCCCTTTGTGATTTACTGGAAACATCTTTTTCATATTGGAAAGATGAAGAGAAAAAGGAAGTTCTAAATTGTGGTCGTCCTACTGAATCTCAAGTATATGGTAGAGAAGAAATTAAGTATTCAGTTGATAATACTATCTTAGTTTTCAAAACGTTATGGTTTAAGGAATTTCCATGGTTGTCCTCCTATGAAACACTACAGAAATTGTTTTGTTGGCCTTGCTTGCTTTTTAGCAATAAAATGAAACGTTTGGAATAGAGAAAGATTTTCTGCTTTGTTGAATATAACACGATCGCTACATAAAAACGCAAATTCGGAGCATAAACAATAGATTCATAAGAGAGCGTGGTAACAGCTAATATACTAGGACCGACTTACGTAAAACGAATTCATATCAGACTAGCTTGAAAATAACTTATAATTCCTTTCACGTCACACTGCACTTATGTTAATAAGGGAGTAAAATATTAGTGAATATATTTCAAATTAATTCTCCCCCTACTACTGTTAAGAATAAACAAATAAAGGTATAAATCATGAGTTTTCTCTGAACATGCGACAAGTAATCAGAATTTCAAATTAGTGATTTTTTTTTAATCAAGTCAGGTGTGTACGCGGATATTAGGCTCGGAGCTGTTATATTTATTTGCGTGTGGGTGTCGTATTTAAGGCATCATAGAACGTAAATTATAAGCTCAGAAGAATGACTTAAGTTAAACATTACATTGTAATTACACATTTTTTGCACTTTATGCAATTATCAACACCCAGTTCCGTAATCGATGTCATTTCATTTATGTTTATTCACACTTAAAGAAAAATAAAAATAATGACAGCGATGGCGGAACTACGGGTAGTTTATATAGGTTTTTATTGCCGTGATATGTACAGTCTTTGAAGACAAAATAGTAGTAGTAGGACTTTATTCGGCCGCGGTGAACTAGTGGTTATACTCCTTACCTCTAGTTTCGAGAGTCGCGGATTCAAATCCGGCCAGGACGAAAAAATCCAAGGAGCAAGTCCTCCGGGAGGGACTTTAAGCATGGATCCCGAGTCTGAAGATTTTCAGGCTCGTAAAAGATCCTTAAGCCTGAATAAAGATACCTCTAAGCAAAATTTATCGACATCAACGTCCTAGTAATACATTAGTTGCCTGATAGATGTCTCATTGGTGTTGGTATATTGACCGCATGCAATCCATGGTATCTACGAGCAAATAAAGTAACTAAAAATTAACTTGCTCTGGTAACTCCTTACAAAGAAGTGGCTGTGGCTCAACAATCAGCTACGCCATTATAGAGTAGAACTTTAATAAACTAAAAGTAAGATATTATCCGACACAGCATAACATTGATCTGTTTCGTTTCGCTTCTCGTCAGTCTGTGAGTTTGAATTGATGTTTGTATGCGGAAACCCCGCCAGATACACTGAGCAACAAAAAATTAACTTTTTTTTTGTCTCAGAAAGAAAAATACGCGATTCTGATAGTATTTTTTCTCCTGAATTCAAATGTGATATCGGTTTTTCTTAATCACGCAAGGTTCTCGAGACGCTGGAATTTATAATTTCAAACACTTTAATATTTTCTACATTCGTAACTACACAATATTCGAACATTCGAACTCACCTAGAAAGTAAGAAATGACGATTTTGTGCTATATTTCGCCTGTGGAGCATCCCTCTTGATGGTCCAACAATAATCGGCCAGCATATTAGGATTCCATTTGCCTTGATATCTCTTTTCCATACCTGAAACCATTTGAGTTAGTTCATTTGGTTTTATTTTACAATTGACAAATGTACCAAAAAAGGTTTACTAAAAGAATAATTATTTGAATCCATTAATTGAAATTGAAGTAAAAAAACTGTGGGTGATGGAGAAATTCCGAATACATATTTGAAAACACGATAAAAAACTGCATTAAGTACAAGTATTGGTACTCATGAGAGAAAAATCACGTTGACCAGTGACATCGAACACAGGCCTTCTAATCAGAAAGCAGGTATACTACCTGAACGCATAGCGTACACTCATGTACTATTTTTACATCAAACCGAATCAAATATTCCTGTTGATGCACCACTATGGTGGTGTTGATGCATCACTATTATTAAAAAAATGTGTAGTCTGTCTGAGACCTCAGTCGTTTACAACAAATAAAATCTCGTATTCAGCTTTGAGAAAGGTACCTGGAATTTTATTTACTTGACGTTCGAGATCTCAAGTGCAGATTTAATTATTTAAATTTTTTTATAATCACCTCAACTTTGCGATTCGTAATGAGTCATTACTAATGAGTAATGACTTTTAGAAGTATTATGATCTAGGAGGAACACCATTGCATCATGAAGTAGTCTCTGATCCGATACCTGTTGGGAGAAGTTTTCTGGATACAGTTTTTTTTTATTTCTCCCACCTCAAAAACATATTCAGAAATCTTTAGGTCCAAATAGTACCCGAACACCATCTGGCCATAATTATCTATATCATGTTTGCCATATTTAATAATACTGTATATTACAGACGCGTAATATCATCAATTACAATCAGTGATTAGGCTATTGGCCTGTTCAGCTTCAGGATATAAATTGGTCCCTCCATCGCTTCTTAGGTCTTCCTGGATCCTTTCGCCCTGTGGATCTGTAGTTGAATAGTTTCAGAGGTAGTCTATAGTATGGTATTCTAAGGATGTATTCATGCCAATTATTTTGGTACGTTTAGATGATTTCAGTTATTGCTGGTGTGTTGAGAGCTTAGCGGATATCTTCATTTCGCATGTGGTCATAAAGCGTATATCCCGCTAAAGATCTTAATAATATCATTTTCTGCAGCTACCATCCTATTTAATTTAGATAATTTAAATAATTTAAATAATCAAGGCGGTAACCCCACCTCTGAATTTTCTCAGCGATGGGTTGGTTCTCCATTCTGAGAAGACCTATACATACTCAGAATCTAAAGGAAAGACGCGTAATATAAACACATACATTAATGATTATTCTTATGGTTTTAAGGCGCTATCTGACCTTGATATCAGAAGAAATCTTCAAGGCGCGACAGGCCTAGAAGGTTCTTAGCATACCAACTGCCTGCTGACCTGATATTCTTATATTTAATTACATAGGTAGACGAACTTCCAATTGTAGGGGTAACATGAGATCAGCATGTCCAGTCCACCAGCCGTTATAACTGGTTTTCTTAATCAGGAGTCGCTACTTATTGTACCTACCCAAATTCTTCACGATGCTAGATGGGCACCGGTACCATACCGGCCAAAATTCTATGAGAACATTTATTTTTCCATGGGGATTGGAACCAGCGCAATAATTATAGCTCTATACCGAGTTATGATGCCTTTGATGGCTCGGATACAGGGGGAAAACTCCTTGATGTCAAAGCTCAATAAACATATTATATTAAAAAAACGTATTTCATTTCATATTTACACTATTTAGAAATTTAAATCAGAATGGGATGTTTCTTATAAACTGGAAGCTTGTTTTATAATTTTGGATGAATTCATACACCACGTTGACTTTAGATTTTGTGAATAACGGTTTGGTGCGTACGAGAAATAATTCTGATGTTTCGTGTTGTGAAATAACATAAAATACAAGCTTATTTTACAATCCAGATCGTTCTTCTCAAGAAGCGCTTAAACATGAAATACAATCACTTAAAAATTGTATTTGACCGCTTCCCTTAACTTCTGTAGCGTTTTATTATTACTGGTAACCTTTGATTCTTCCATGTTTCTGTGCTCCCATCAAGTGTAATTTTATTATAGGAAACAGTAGCTTGTGCATTGCATTTCAGACAAGAATCTGGTTCCCACTAATTTATGACGTAGTACAAATTCATGGTCAGTTGAGAACTTTTCTTTATTTTTTTCATTACTTTTTTTTTCAGAATTGTCGTCTTTCTGTTTTAAAGTTTTTAATGATATCCAGAGAGAAACCCATATAATATAAAAATTATTATAGCTTTTATTTAATGTCAAATTGTAGTAGATACATACCTCAGTATACTTAATAGAAGAGCGAGAAAGAGAGAGAAAGTTTACATATAAAATTAAATGTCCTACATAGTTTCTTCTGTTAAATTTATAACTCGGAAGTTAAAATCGTTTCTCAGGTCTGTGTACGATTTAAGATGATAAAAGTATTTAATGGAACATAAAAATAAAATTACGTTAATAAATATTACAACATATTTAGAGGTTGATCTCAGGTTGTGCTGCATTTTATAAAATATAAAGTTAAAGTAGAAAATTATGCTTCTAAAAATGAAAACGCGGTAGGCCTAGAATGTTCTTGATTGACAACTGGCCTGCATCCACATATAGGCTATCAATAACAATAATAATAATAATTGATAAAGGAATTCTACGAAAACAGAAGTAAAGCTCCAGTGGATACTATGAAGTGGATTGATGAAGTCAAAAAAGGACTTAAAATTGGCAGGAATTACTAAATAAGATATCCCAAACAGAGATATATTTAGAATTAAGGTGAATAAGTGGCAAGTTGACCAAGAGGACAAACCGAAGAAAAAAACTGGAACAACTTGGACAGATGATAGAAAACAAGCTCATAGCAAAAGAATGAAAGAAGTTTGGGCTCAAAGGAAACACCTCTAAGTACTTTGCATAGTCCTACATGGGCTCATCCGCAATCAAATAAATAATAATAATAATAATAATAATAATAATAATAATAATAATAATAATAATAATAATAATAGTAACAATAATAATTCATTCATATTGACAATTTTCCTCATCATTGAGGGTTTTCTCCAACCAATCTTAATAATTAACATGAGTTTTAAAAAACTACATACCGTAAATGACTACGGACTTACAGACTATCAGTTTGTAACAAACATTCACAAATTCCCCTTAATTAAAGTTCTCCGTCGTTCTCTGTCTTCTGTGCCTTCATTTGTTACATCAAATTTCCTCATTGAATTCTGAATGATATTATTACAGGTTGTTCTTGGACTTCCTATTCTGCTCCTTCTTTCAATTTTCCATGCATAGACGGCCTTTGGTAGTCTACCATCCTGCATTCTTCTTACGTGTCTATACCATATTATTATTCAATACAATTTATTTAATTAGCTTATTTATTTTTACTATAATTCAATTTAGAAATATTGTCAAATATACGGATAAATGAAACTGCAATTTAAGAAATAGGAAATAAATTCTTGTGCTTAACATCAGTTCTATTAATAACTTTAACAAATTACATTTGCATGTTTTAATTAAAGGTTTGTAGTTCGCCCACTCTACATACTCTGATGACATCAGTCTTCGTCTACTTCAGCGTTATGTCTACTTTAATATAGAACACTATGGTGACATAGGTGTCTACCTTCCACTATGGTGACATAGGTGTCTACCTTGATATAGTGCCTGCCAGATTAATGACAAATATTTGTATTAAACGGACTCCAATCCTTCTTCTTGTTCGTCAGGGTTTAGGCTTTTTGCTAACCTGTTCCGGCTCCAAATTGCTGCTCTTTCCATCTTTTCTTTTGTCTTCCCAAACTTCTTCCTCTTGGTGAATAGTAGTATGCTGCTTTTGGTATTCTGTTCTCAGTAATTCTTGCTAAGTGTTCTTTCCAGTTTGTTCTGCATTTCACTATTGTTGTGTTTAATTCCTCTGTTTTTAGTTGCTGTCTTATTTCTGTGTTTTTTTAGTCTGTTCTTTGATATCCTGCTATTGGTCTGAAGAATTTCATTTCAGCAGCTTGTATTCTGGCAGATTGATGTATTGTCACTGTCCATGTTTCAGATAATAGGAACTCCATCGTTTTGGACAATTTCATTATAGAGTTTTTTTTGGCTTTATTTTTCAAAATTCTTTTTAGAGTATCTGTTATACAGAGTGAAAATTATTTAAATCAACAAACTCTGGGAGGTTGTAGGGGACACCAAAACAAATATTTTTCCTTAATGTCATTTTTTCCTATGAGGATTATTTAAACCGGTAGAGGAAGATTTCTCTGGCGGCAAATTAATTAAACCAACAAACACTTTTGCATTCTTTATTACCAAGAGACAACACATTAACACAACGTAATTACTTAATTTAAGTAGAGGTTGAAAATGCCTCCATTGACATGTAAACTAAGGTTACACTGGCGGATCATGTTCTGTCTAACACGGGAAAAACTCCCCACACAAAAAAATCCAAAGAGGTCATATCTGGGGATCGAGCAGGCCATGGTACAGGACCATCTCTGCCAATCGACTTTTCTGAAAACCGTTGGTTCAAGAATCGACGCACACGACGACTGAAATATGCCGACTGAAATGTGGAAGCACATGCGTTGTCTTGTAGGGAGCGGGACGTCTTCTAGCAATTCTGGCAATGCTCTGGTGAGAAAATTGTAATAGTGCCTGCCATTTAATGGCCTAGGTAGGAGATATGTCCCAATTAAACAGTCCCCAACAACACCGGCCCACACATATCTGTGTACTCACTCCAGGTGTACCGCTCCATTAGTAAACAGATACCATTCACTACTACACTGGTGGACAAAACAATTCCTACCCAACAGCAGTTGCAGTCATGACAACTGAAGAGCGTACTACACTCTCTACCGCTTTAAATAATCCTCATTGGAAAAAATGGCATTAGGGAAAAATATTTATTTTGGTGTCCCCTACAACCTCCCAGAGTTTGTCGGTTTAAATAATGTTCACTCTGTATAAATAAGCATATATATTTTGTTATTTATATCTGTTTCCATTGTATATGGTATTACGCAACCAAGGTAGTTATATTTTGGACTCCAATCCTTTTCATTTTAAATCAAATATAGACCATCATTACTGTTTGTAACGTTGAGTTTGGAAAATACGTAAGTGAAATTAACATATTGTATTAGAGTAGTGATGTCAAATTATAATGAACCCGGGGGCCAGAAATGGTTTTTAATCAGGTATAGAGCCTCAGAATGAAAATAAGAGATTCCTCTACCAAAATTGTAATCAAGAAAAATGCCCTTGAGTTACTATTTACGAAAGTAAAAATATATAACTATTTTAAAAGTAGCATAGGCACAATATGATTATTGGAAAACATAATCGCACTGAAATAAACTTTCTCTCGCTACTAGGTGTTGTTTGGTGATTGAACGTGTTGCCAGTCAATTACGAATTGAATTTTGAAAATTCTCCGGCAACAACTAACGCCTCAAAAATTCCAAGTGGTTAAAATTTCCTGATTTGTCTTCAGAGGTCCCGCACAAAGGACATAATCGTATGTAAATCCTCTATCGAGCTTGAGGCATTTACAAGTACCTACACAAGGAGAGATTAAACTGAAGAAAAAATATATTTAATTATAATTACTTGGTCCACCGCTGTGGTCTCGAGGTAGCGTGCTTCTTTGTCACGCAGCGGGCCCGGGTTCGATTCCCGGTCGGGACAGGCTCCTGTGTGATTTTTTTTGGGTTTTCCTCACCTGTAAGACAAATGTCAGGAAGCTTATGGCCCAACGGTCCCCGAAAATCATCCGGCCATCATCAGACCATCATCCTTATCATTATCATCATCATCCTTCACCGGTGTGGAAAGCAACGGGAAGCTACCATACCTATAATTCCCTAGTAAAGCTGCAAAGCACAGCATGAAAATGCTATGATTGCAGTGAAAGACCTGCCCTCGGGCAGAATTACAATGGATGGATGGATAATTACTTGAATTCTGATTGTCTACGAGTAAATTTTAAACAGAATTTTGTTAACAATTATTACCCGTTAAAAAGTTCAATAACATCATGATACTGAACATAAAAAACGGTAATATAAACGTCAGTTTATTTTCTTCAATAAAGGATCATTGTTTGTCGAGTTATTGCTATAATATTACTTTACGTTCCTCTGTCCAAATTTGGCCATACGAAACATCTTGCCACATACATTAGTTGAGCTGTATTTGGAGATTTTTTTACGGTAATTGAATTTCTTTTTTTTTTAATCTCATGATAGTCTTTCCTTACTTGATTTTGTGTGTCACTTTTATGAATTCAAATATTTTTATAATTTTACAACAAGCAATTCAAAGATAGTAGGAGATAAAGTGAGAATAAGACATAAGAGTGAGTTTTTTAATATTATTTTTATTGTACACTACTTAACATTAGAAAATCTGCTGTGTTTACTTCCATGATCAGTTTTTTGTTTATCATTTTTCTTTTTTCGTTTATACTGGTTTTCCTTGTTGTTTTACTTTTTTTTTTTGCCTGTTTGTTAACCTTTTTTTAATTCTCACATAGACACAAGGACAGGACACACACACCCAGACCCAAGGTGGAGATTTAAAAACCCCTATCCCGCCAGGAATTAAACCCGGGTCGCCGGAGTGGAAGGTAGGGACTCTATCGACTACTCCACGGCGACGGACAATCATTTTTTTTTTCGTTTTCTTTCGTTTACACTGTTCTTCCTTTTTGTTTTACCTTTGTTAACTTTTTATCTTATTCACACATACAAACACAAGACAGGACACACACCCAGGCCCAAGGTGGAGATTTAAAATCCTCTGCCCCGCCGGGAATCGAACCCGGGTTACCGGAGTGGAAGGTAGGGACCCCACCGACTACGCCACGGCGACGGACAATAAATTTTCCCCCATAGAGACCCGAAGCAGCGTAAATCCCGTAGTTCTGCGCCAAGATTTCTTGCCTTTAACCACTCGGCTACGGCGCGGGACTTTTTTTTTAGTAGTAAGATATAATATTTTAATAGTTTGTGTTGAATTATTCAAGTTGTAAACTGAATTTATTTCAATGTCAAATGCACAGCATGTTAACTAACTCACTGGCACTATTGAACCCATAGGTTCATGGCCGCGTGGACATAAGCTCTCCATACATTGCTATCCTGAGCTAATGTATTCCAGTATTTCAAAGTATTAAAATATTTATAGATATGCACGATGCTATAAATTAGACAGGACCAGAAACAATATTATCCGATACAAAATTAAACTTTAACGAATTTGTGGAAAATGCTTTGGACACGTGAAGAGAATGAATGAAGATAGATTGCCAGTTAGGAGTTTGGGGTGGATTCCAAATCGGAGGTAAAGAAGAGGGAGACCTAAGAAGACACGGATAGAGGGAATTATGAATTTCATGAAGGACAGGGGACTGCATTATGGTGAAGAATAGAGATGAATGGAGGAAGATGATCAAAAACTTAATATTGGGCACAGGAAGATATTGTATACATTTAAAAACCTGTTAAACATTTATTTATTTATTTTAATTTAAGATTTACACCTAAATATCCTACTTTGGTAATCAGCTAGATTATTATATTTTTAAAGTAATCGAAATTATACTGAAATTAAGTTAATCAAGAAGGCGAAAAAAATCCTTTCCCCCCCCCATTTTGATTGATCATAAATCAGCCGCGGTGGACCAGTGGTTATGCTCCTTGCCTCTGGCCCGAGGGTCACGGGTTCAAACCCGGCCGGGGTCGATGAATTTTATAGAATGGAAAAATCCAAGGAGCAAGTCCTCCGGGAGGGACTTTAAGCCGTGGGTCCCGAGTCTGAGATTTTCAGGCTGGTAAAATATCCTTAAGCTTGAATGAAATGGCCTCTAAGTAAAATTTACCGAATTTTTTCCTCCAAGTACTACCTTCGTTTCCTAGATGTCCGTATGAGACGGAACGCTGATCACGGACCACTCAAATGACATCTATACGAAAACAAGTGCAACTAAATTAGTATGGTTCAAATTCTTCCCTGTAGTGGGAGAGTGCCTAAATATCTGTTAAGGAAAACATGGGCTTACAAGAAGAATTGATCTTATAATAATTAAAATCTAATTAAATAAAGCGAGTGCTGAAATCAGAAGATAGAAATATGCAAGTTCCAGTGCTTTATACAACATACGTATGTGGACTATTTAACTCATGGCCCAAATGGGAGTCAATGACCAATCACGTTTCAATGAATTTTGTTTTACAACCAATGATAGTTGTGTTTCACCTCGATAATTATTATCGAATTTTGATTACAAAAATGAAGAAAGCTCTTCCTTTTTAATATTCTGAACAGGTCAGAGCATTATTTTGCAGTGACTGACTCTCTATCAAGTATGTTGAATATAGCAAATAATGAACAGATTCCTTTGACCTACACTTTTGATAATTGTGTGTTCAATAATTGTGTTTTTAAATACATATTTACTGAGTTGTTTCCGAAAAAATAATTAATAACCTATAATTTTGGTTATAATATACAGTTTGATGTTTCATTTTTTCTCCACTAGGGTGTATTCTTGCAATATTGCGATCCTATTTGGCAATAGTTGCAGTGATGAACAAATGAAACATAACCAAACATTTCTCATTTGTTTTCAATCATCGCCGTTTATATTAGATATATAACTATTTTAAAATAACTCAATTTAAATAATGATTTCTGAGCAAACAACTTAATATTATTCGTTAAATGGTCCTAACAAATGCCACTCTTGATTTCCAAATCCTCTAGATAAATTGGAAAATCACTCGTAGCATTACTTATGACTATTTAATTCATGCCCCAAGTGGGAGTCAATGACCAATCACATTTCAATGATTTTTTATTTACAACCAATCACAATCGTGTTTCGCCTAGAATTTATCAACTAAAGTTTATCATAATAAAGAAAACACCTCATTTTTAACATTCTGAATAGGTCATAGCATTATTTTGCAGTGACTGACTCTGTAAGAAATACGGCTACCAGATTGTATATGTAGTGCATGAATGTCAGTAGAAAGCGCATGCCATAGATAATATAGAATATTGATTATACAATTGATTATACCACAAAAATAATAAACCACTGTTTGCAGTTTCTTAAACGAATTATTTTCCAGGAAATGACGTTCAGAAAAATATAATTGACATATTTACATCATAGGACAACAGAAATTAATTAACACCTATATCATTGTTTAAAATTTCTCCACTAGAGTGCATTCTTACAACATTACGATCCTTTGGCAATAAATAATATTATGATCTGGTTGCAGTGATGAACAAAATAGCAAATGAAGCGTACCGTTCTCATTTGTTTTCAAAACATCGCCATTTACATTAAATATTTTAAAATAACTATAGTTAAGTGATGATTTGTGAGTAAAAAGCTAAATTTTATTCGTTAAATAGTCCTAACAAATGCCACTCTTGATTTCCAAATTCTCTAGATAAATTTACTCCTCACTTCGTGAGTCGTGAATTTATTGATAATTTGGAAATCACTCGTGGCATTACTTATGGTAAATATATTATCCTCGGGATCACATGCGGGGGCTTGTGGTCCCGGGTTTGATACCACTATCTTGAAGCAAGTACCGGTATTTTATATTCTATCTGGTAGTTGATGTCCATCAGAAGAGCCTTCAATGACTCCATCTGTCAGATTTTGTCTTACATGGTCTGTAAGAGATTGAGATAAGTCTGCTTTGGGTTTAAATAGAGCGTGTACAAATTGAACTTAATGTTACCTTGCAATAGTTCATAGATAAAATCATAGCAATAGATAAATCCCAGACCTTGCCCTATTAACATTTTTGTTGATTACTATCCAGGCCTATCACAATTTACATCAGTATAATAATGTAAAGTAAAACATAAACAACAGCGTTGAAGCATTTTTATAAATTTCTGAATTTCAAGCTTAAATTACAGATACTGTCTTAAAAGTAATGTTAATTTTGAAGCAGATTTCTTGTTAGAATATTTGTGTAAGAAAGTAACATAATAATATATATGTAGTTACGGCTATCTGATTATATGGTCTTGATACATATTTCACTGGCATTAATTCCACATCAGTGCCAGCTCGTGTTTTTCTTCATTTAAATGTCTTTTAACTTCGGAAATTTGTTCCACTCAGGAGGACATGAATGGGAAACATTGTAATTGGCGTGATTTCAGGGTGAGTCTAAATTGTCCTTACAGAATTTGAGGACTTGCAGTAGGGACCAAGGGAATTAAGTTTAGCATAGGAACTCGTGTCCGGAAACTTACCGATTTTCCGCTACACGCAAAATCACCTCACACGCTTTTTCGGCGCCACTCACTAGGATATTCCTTGATTAGGGTAGTCCATACATCATTCCCCGCTTACCTGATGTCCCATGTCCACTGCAAGTTTGTTTATGTGCTATTCAGTTGAGTTTGTGATCTGCCCATAGTCGATTTCACCTGCACAGTACAGAAGTAATCCTTCACCACAGTACAAAGTGTACGTACTTCAATGGTACTGTATCGCTGTTACCCATGGCATACACGTTTGCAGAATTCGTAGACATGAGGTTGTTTTACGGCGAAGCTCGGTGCAATGGCAGGTCCGTCTGTTTGGCCTGCACGTTCTCCCGTCTTGACCTAGCTAGACTACTACCTGTGAGGTCACAAGAAAACCTTAATTTACGATACCTTTTTAGAATCCGAGGAAGACCAACTAGCACGAGTTACGGCTTCGGCGGGTTTGGAGAACCAGGTATTGGTGATCGCGTGTACCAGAACATGGTACGGAGGTACCAGATCTGTATTGAAGTCGGTGATCGTCACATCGAGCCCTTCTTATAAGTGTTTCAAGATGACAGGCATCAGGAGTCGAAGAGTGCAATATGTGTTGTGGTAATTTGTGTGTAACGGAAAAGGGTACATTTCCAGACATGGGTACCTGTGTTAAATTTAATTGTGTTGGTCCCCTCTATAAGTCCTCATACTCTGTAAGGGGAATTTATACTCAGCCTGTATAGATATTGGAGTCTGAAAGCAATTATTATTTTAAAGTAATAATTACACTGTATTACACTATTTTTTTGTATTTTTTTTAAACCTGGTTGAGTGGCAGACAATGCCTTAAGGCCTTAACTCTGCCAGGTAAAATAAAGCTATTATTATTATATTTAATACACAAGTGATCTTCTTGGTGATGTAATATTAAAATATATATGTAGTCAATATGCCCATTTCACCAATTAATGTTTTAAAATGGTCAACAAGTTTCTACAGCCAAGCTGTCATTCTCAAGACCAGATATTGACTCAATATCTGGTCTTGAGAATGACAGCTTGGCTGTAGAAACTTGTTGACCATTTTAAAACATTAATTGGTGAAATGGGCATATTGACTACATATATATTTTAATATTATTATTATTATTATTATTATTATTATTATTATTATTATTATTATTATTATTATAAATATTTACTCCATATTTTGAGAATATTTAGTTCGTATGTACATACATATTTATTCATTTGTTATTAGATATAAATCATAGCCCTAGTTATAAAAATATTAATAAACGAAGAAAGCATATTTGTTTAATTATTTTGAATTGTAGTATTTAGTAATTTTTTAGTTTTTCTTGGTACTACATTAAGTACTGTAATTAATTAGAGTCGAAATCAACCAGGATCTTTTATTGGAGGTGATTAAATATATAATGTTAAATGTTCAGTGCCCATTTTTACAATACAGCATCCTACAAATAATGATAATTTCACAGTTGAAAATAACAAAGACTGAAGTCATCTGAAGCTTGAATTATGAAAATGAAACATGCGAACGATCGGAGAGACACGATCTCTGATTTCGTGGTCTTGAAAAAATTTACTAGCGGCTTCTTTGTTCTTGCCGTTTGTGGAAGATCAAGACATGTTCACCATTCACCTGCTGCTGTTCAAAACGAATAAAGTACGATCCATATGGGACTTTGACCGCAATATACCTGTTTCAAGATCCTAAACTTTAGAAATAAAAAGTAATGTATACGAGGTGTACTGTGAACGGGCTGCATTCCTCATTCATTACCAGAGAGAATTAGCGACAGTTTCCACATTTAATAGGTTTAACAATAAATACTTATAAGACAAAAACGCTGATAACGCTATTCTAAAATGAAAATAATTGCTCTCCTGTTTTACTAATTTTTGCAATATTTAATGTATTTTCTGAATAGATAAAATTCATGTATGACTTAACGTTGGTTTCTGGAAGTTGGGTTTTATCATAGGTAATGCCACAAGTGATTTCCAATTCTGTGGTACCATGCATAAAACCCAAGGGCGATTTATCTAATTCCCGCGTTAATATCTCTAGTGCCCCGCTATTGTATAAAGTCCTAACATTCCATGTTCCTAGGAACATGTCCCTGTGTTTGAGCCTTTGGCATGGGTTCCCTCAAGTAGTCCCCGCCCGGAGAACCGA
>JASPKZ010007631.1:0-85991 GCA_030220185.1 Diploptera punctata
AGAGACAGAGAGAGGAGAGACCGATGGAGAGAAGAGAGAGGAACCAGAGAGAGAGACAGAGAGAGAGACAGAGAGAGAGACAGAGAGAGACAGACAGAGAGAGACAGACAGAGAGAGACAGACAGAGAGAGACAGACAGAGAGAGACAGACAGAGAGAGACAGACAGAGAGAGACAGACAGAGAGAGAGAGAGAGAGAGAGAGAGAGAGAGACAGAGAGAGACAGAGAGAGACAGAGAGAGACAGAGCGAGACAGAGAGAGACAGAGAGAGACAGAGAGAGACAGAGAGAGAGACAGAGAGAGAGAGACAGAGAGAGAGACAGAGAGAGACAGAGAGAGAGACAGAGAGAGAGACAGAGAGAGAGACAGAGAGAGAGACAGAGAGAGAGACTGTCTAAATCTACGTTTGTTTTAGGAAAATTTGTTAGCTAGAACGAGGTAATATTTAGTGCTACAGCCTATATTAAAATGGCGACCAAGAAACTGCACATTATTATTGAAAATGATGTAACAGATTAACTTTTTTGAAATAGTTTTTAAATACTTTTTAAGACGGTATCTGTTTTTTCTTTCTTCCCTATGATAATAAATTATAACGTACTGGAATTTGTCAAGCAATAACTTAAAGCCACATTTTCTTGAATTCCCTGGAGTTTAATTTAATGGTAGTATGCGCATTCTAAATATTTATGTATGTATTATTAGATGTAAGCAATAAAAATTGCCGGAGGTCGTTTATACCGTTTCAAACTTCTCATGAATACATTCTGTTAAATCGAACGAATAATGCCGCTAAAGATAACATTAAGAAGACATATATGTTTTCATCTATATATGAAATTGTGTTTTGTTTTTAAATTAAATACCTTGCTACAAGCGGAATATTCAAGACTTCAACAACCGGTGTATCAAATGTATCTAAGGATCAAACTTCTATTAAAAAACTGAATAGCTTATTTCTAAAATATATAATTACAATTTCCACAGGAAGGAGAATAATTAGTCCGTTAAAATATACGAGTAATCCTTTATTCTACTTTCCAGTCCGAAATTCTGGGTTTGATTTCCAGCGGTGTAGGAGATTTTAATATTGAATCTGGTTATATTGTCCTTGCAAAATCGTATGTATTGAGCCTGCTATACTATAACAAACTAACTCACTGACTCTATCGAACCCGTAGGTTCATGGCCGCGCGGACATAAGTTCTCCCTACATCCCTATATCCTGAGATGTTTTCAAATTATCCCCTGTATAATATACTTCCCTCAAATCATGGGTAATGTTATTCTCTCACTTCATTCTTGGTCTACCAACTGGGCGTTTTCTCTCTGGTTTTTCTACAAAAAGCTTCCATGCATCTCTTTCATTCCCCATTCGTGTCACATGTCCTGCCCATCGCAGTCTATGATACTTAACTGCTATACTATATTCCACGTATATTTATTGGTTAGATCAAGGTCACTGTTATGATGCCACATTGGATAATGATAAGTTGTATGGTATGAGTAGTTGCGTGGGTCGAGATTGTCTCGCATTGAATCATGCAACCCTGCAATGAATTTTAAGACATGAGGGGGAAGGGGATTGACACTGCAGTATGATCTTCACCCGACTAATGAAAATACATGGGATATAATTACCAGAGTACAAGAGATCTGTCACTCTATGACTGACCAATAAGCGGTTCAAGATTTCTGCTCCGTGACTACAGGCGACCGAGTTAGAGAAACGGACCATGTTATAAAGGATTATATCCTTCTTCTTCTTCTTCTTCTTTGGCTTTCCCCACTTAGAGGTTTGCCGTCTTCAGTTTCCATTTACTTCTATCATTCCAACCTCCTTCTTCCAAATTCCTATCACCAATTACAGTTCTGACGTAGGTTTTCCATTTCCATCTTGGTCTGCCACGTTTATTTCTTCCAGGGGTGACCATTGGTATATATATTTTTGGCCATCTTACATTTTCCATTCTTTGTACATCCATAAGATGTTTAAGAGTTTGATTTTCAATCCTCTTAACAACAGATGTGGTGACATTAATTTCTCTCCAAAGAAATTCACTTCTTATTTTATCCTGTCTTGTTTTTTGCAGGCTTCTTCTAAGATAATCAAATTTAAATGTTCTAATTTTATTATTTTTGTAATTCCGTCAAAGACCAAGTTTCACTTCCATATGACAAAATATTCTGTATTACGCTCTTATAAATTTTCATTTTAGTTTCCTTTGTAATATTTGTGTTCCAAATTATTCCATGTGATGGGTTATATCCTAAAAAAAGAAATTAGATTATAGAGAATGAATAAATAAAGTACGCTCGAATTAAAAATAGGCCCTATGACATATACTACACATCTGTGTACTCTATATGCTGTATTCATATTACACTACTGTTGTCTATCTTATCTTATAATTTCCCAATATTATTAATACAATTCAAATTTTTAAAATATATTTTCTAAATTGTACAAATATCTGTAAATTCGGTACTTCCTCATGCGGGGGATTAGGGTTCTCCCTACGGAGAGTATTTTTAACCAAGTTAATTTAGTTCCGCTTAACTGTCAGCGAGTGATATGGGGTCGGCGTACTGCCCAGTGAGACACCTAATGGGCAACTAAGATATTTACTTGGATGGGTAACGGTCGGTAAATTTTGCACAGATACCTCTTTATTCAGACTTGCGGTTCTTCAAGGAGCCTGAAAGTCTTCTGAATCGGGACACGTGGCATAAAGTCCCTCCCGAAGGACTTGTCCATCATAAAAATCCACATCCCTCGGAAATAGAAGCAAGAAACATAACCATTACTCCACCGCGGCCGACAATTACACAAATATCTAATAGGGCCTATATAAAAATTAATATTTGTTTGTTTGTTCGTACTTTATGCGCGTACTTTATCCGATTGTGAAGGGGATTTTTGCAAAATGTTCAGGAGATTCCCGGGATAAACGTAGGCTATAAGAGAGTTGTGATACTCAACTCCTACACCCTTAAAAATCGCCCTTTGTAGTGGAAAACGTGAGAAAAGTAGCTCTCTCGACGCTTATGGCTTACGCTGCCTAAACCAGAACAAATACACAAAATTAATGTACACAGAATTGAATTCTCAAAAAACTGTACAAAAAGTCCGCCACAGCATATGTTTATCTCTGACGGATAACTCACAATAACCATTTTTGTCTTTCATTGATGCCAAGAAGATAGAGACAAGTAGGCTACGTAGACTCCTGTGCAAGCGTAGTAGCACATGGCGGGTATTGTTTTACGGATAACTCACAATAACGAATTTTGTCTTTTAGCTCACTTGTGCCAAGAAGATCGAGATAAGTAGATTCCCGGGCAACACCGGGTAATAAGCACGGGGAATCTTAAAATAATTACGATATACATTTATAATTCTTTTTCATTTTACTTATTCAACTAATCATGAGAAGTACATTAAATTTTGTCTTTCAGCTTTTATGCCAAGAAGATCGGGATGGGTAGATTTCCGGACAACGCCGGGTAAACAGCACGGGGTATCTAAAAATAACTACGATATAATTTTTTCCTTTTACTTATTTATCTAAACATAAGACACAATAATTTTCATATTATAGCTCATTTATGTCACGAAGCTCGGGATAAGTAGATTCCCGGGCAACGCCGGGTAGTCAGCACGGGGTATCTAAAAAATGTAAATGTATAATTATTTTTCCTTTTACTTATTCAACTAAACATAAAAGTACATCAATTTTCATTTATTTAGGCGTAGCAGCGCATGCCAGGTATTAGCTTGTACTTTATAAACTTAATATTTAACACCATCCTTTTTTCTCACCACGCTTTAACAATTCCCTTTTAGAGTACTATTTATAATTTTGATCACACATTTTTATCACCGAGTTAAATTACTATAAACTCTAGGGCAGCTGCCATATTTGTAATGGGCATTCAACTTCCGCTCAAGGTTCAACTTCCGCTCGATCTTATACTGTATTCTGATCAACTATAGTTAAATAAATAGCTTTAAATACGTAATTATATTAATCGAGTGCATGTTCTATTTTTTCTCTTCCGATGAACTGTACTTTGGCCATGAACAAATCGCAGTAACTGCAGCAGTTAAGTGCTTCATAGATTACCCGCCCATTTATATTCCTCAAGTGTGTTTCATAGGCTAGACAGGGTACAGTTAATTAGTTTGGTTAACAGAAATTATTAGGAAACAGGTTTATTACATTTATAGGAGGTATATTCTCACATTCACCAACACCAGCTAAATATTTAGCATTGTCATGTTACCATCGTAATGATCCACAGGAACTTGAAGAAGATGATATGTCCGACTCTCGGAGAAAATAATCCTGACTAGTTGTCACGCAATGCAATTTATTCGACTTCTGTTTCTTTCGGCCCATTTTATCTATCTCTTTTCCCCTCGCTTTGCAAGTTCTCTTAATATTAACGGCGAATCATTGTGGGAATATCGTTGGAAATGAATGAATTGTTTACGTTTTATAGCAGGCACTGTTAATAAGTGCTCACTTGCTGTTGAAAGACTACCAGTTCCTCCTATTCAACTTCTATTGAACCCTACGCAGTATAGGCTAACAATGTAAGACACTGCTACTCACTCGTCAGTTGAGTTGATTCATTTGGAGTACACCTGTATCCGGTTAGGAAGGGAGACCACCTTCTCATACCTAGTGAGCAATTACAGTGGTCAACATGATTTTTGTCTCATGAGTACCAATAGTTGTACTTAATGCAGTTTTTTATTGTGTTTTCAAATATATATTCGGAATTTCTCCATCACCTACAGTTTTTTTATTTTAATTTCAATTCATGGATTTAAATAATTTTTTTAATAAACGTTTTTACGTCCATTTATTATCTTGGCACAGTGAGCGATGAGCACGGGGAACACTTTCACCAGGAGATTTCAGCTATGGAAAAGAGATATCAAGGCAAATGGAATCCTAATATGCTGGCCGATTATTGTTGGACCGTCAAGAGGGATGCTCCACAGGCGAAATATAGCAGAAAATCGTCATCTCTTACTTTCTAGGTGAGTCCGAATGTTCGAATATTGTGTAGTTACGAATGTAGAAAATATTAGTGTTTGAAATTATAAATTCCTGTCTTTCTGAGACAAAAAAAAAGTTTCTTTTTTGTTGCTCAGTGTTATTAACAGCCCAGTTTTACAGTTATACCACCGGGCCTAGAATCAATTAATTTTATAATTTTAATTGCAATATTTGAAGTATATAACATAAATGATTGTGCTTTGGAAATATCATGTAGGAAAGCCAGAGGGGAAAGTACCCAATAGGTACACAAACAGGAATGAGGTGGACAAAGAAATTAAACGGTCTAATTCTAGAAATGTGTGCTACTCGTACGTTAAGGGAGGAGAAAGATTACGGGTATTTGAGAATAAAGTTCTTAGGAATTATTTACATCAAAGCGAGATGGACGGACACGCGAATGGATATACATTATCTTTATTGGACACCAGATATAATAACAACAGTTAAGTCTCGTAGACTGCGATGGGTAGGACACGTAGAACGAATGGGGAATAACAGAGGGGCTTGGCAACTACTTGTAGGAAAACCAGAGGGAAATCGCCCAGGGTAGGCGAAGAATGAGATGGGAAATTACATTAGCATCATTTGGGGAATGATTAAAAAACTTTAGTGCTAGATAGGAATACATGCAGATCTTATTTCCCGCGGCCATGAACCTCCGGGATCGATAGTGTCCATCAGTTAGTTAATTAGATAGGTTAACAGGAATGATTAAGTAGCACGATTACATATTTTTGGAAGAGGTAGGCCTATAGTATGTTCATATATAAAAACACTATTTTTGTATTTAACATTGTCACATTACCATGGAAATGATCTAAATGATGCTGAAGAAAATTATATGGCTGCCTGAGAAGAAAATAACTTATAATGTATTTTCCCACCATACAGTTCTTCTATTCTATAGTGTTCTGCCCTAGGGCATGCCTTTCACTGAAATCACAGCATTTTCATGCTATGCTTTGCAGCTTTACTAGGGAACTACAGTTGTGATAGCTTCCCGTTGCTTTTCCCGCCGTCGATTATAGGGATGATGATGTCCAGATAATGTTCGTGGACGGTTTGGGCCTGAAAGCTTCCTGACATTTGTCTTATAGGCGATGAAAAACCCCCGAAAAACTCACCCAGGAAGCTTGTCCTGGCCGGGAATAGGTTTTACTGCAACAAGGCCTACAGTTATCTTAATATAAATGTTTGATTTGAATTGATCTGTTTAATATTAACAATAATTTAATTCGTTTTGTGTGTGTTAATAAAATCTGCAACATTAAGATTAAAACGATTTTTGTGCATTAATTTATCGGCTTTTAAAAAGCTGCTGACAGAGGTCGCATATCCTTATATTATCGCCTCACAGTGATTGTTGTCCGTTCATATAAAAACGGGTGCCGCGCGACAGTTCTTGACAATGATTAACATGTGGAATTATTATAGTGGCGGTAGTCGGAATCTTTATATTTAACTACAATAACAGCTGCGCGGAATCAAAGCGAGCCGCTAAACAACCATCATAGTGAAGCTACAATACGTGCTGCGCGGAGTAATACATTCGGAAGTTAAACTTCAAAGTGTGTTTCTTAGGCTGGACAGACAATAGCAATTAACAGGAATGATTAAGTATCAGGATTATATATTTTTGGGGGAGGTATTTGCTCATACATAAAAATACTAGCCTAATACTTAGCATTGTCACGTTACCATGGAAATGATTTAAAAGACGTTGAAGATGATATGGCTGGCACTTGGAGAAGAGAATCTATAATGCAGAAGGGGCTCTAACTCCATAATACAATTCTTTCTAGCTCTTTATTTCATCGCCCCATTTTCATTCTCTCTTTTTTCCTCGCTTTAACATGTAGGCCTATTCTTTACTTAATGGGAACCTTGGTGGAGAAATCGCTAAAATCGAGTGACTTTCCTCGTGCATAATGCTTATTCGGTTAGAATATTTTTCGTGTAATTTAATGAGTACTTTTAAAGCAGATAAAGAGATGAATAGAGATAAACAGATAAATGGTTTAGACATGTAGAAATAATTAATGTAACAAGATTACCAAAAGCAGCATTTAACTATAAGCCAAGAGGTTCAGAGGAATGTGGGAAGGCCGGTGAAAATGTGGACAGAACAACTGTTAGGCGGAACACCGGTGATTTGCCTAGCCCGTAAGCGAAGAAGAAGAAGAAGAATTTTAAAGCATTGGATTTATACTTATAATATAATAAAATTATTTTTTGTTGAAAATTAATACGATTTAATTTCCACACCATAGTGAATTATTATACAAGGATGGAAGATAATGTTTACGTATGAGTACACATTTTTATGTTCAAATCAATACAAGAAGGCATATTTTTTTAACGAATACGTTAAAGTCTTCCATCCTTTGTGCCGGTGCTCTGTGGTAGGCAAGAGATATCAGAATTATGAACTTTTTTTATAAGCAAAAGAAACAACGTTCAATTTTACGCTCAATTTTACTCTCAATTTTATTAACGAATCCAAAAAAACAAATATTTATTCACGAAAAAAAGATACACTTTTGTTACTACAATTATCAAGTTTTATTAATGAGTGGGGTCGATGAAGTACTTAGAGGTCCACGTGCTTGAATCAAATATTTTCAAAGTCAAAATTTTTTATATAATTTCCCTGATCCTTGTAATTTTCTGATTATAATGATCTACTATAAGACATATTTATCTTATGGTTATACTTTTAATATCGGAATATTTTAGTTTCAGATCCATCCATGCATATCAGAGTTTTATCTTAGAGTATATGTATCCTATCATATTATTCGCTACACCTTGTAATGTACAATATTTTATTTGTACCATGTTGAAATTCTTACCGTTTATTAAATTAATAACGTTTGTAAATAATGCATCATGTATACTATTATGACGCTCATTTAAGGGCTGCCATTTAGAATGCCATATCAAATATGGATGATTGCGAAATTTCGTAAAATTTCAAAATAGAACGAAATAAGCAGTATGTAAACCGATCCCAAGTAAATCTGAAGTTAAGTACAATAAATGAATATGATGAATTTTGTTCAAGGAAAGTAATGAAGAATGTGAATTTATTGAACGTAGAATGTCATCTTAGCATATATGTTGGATTTAGCAAGTGTTGAAATTTAATACAAGTTATATTTAGATAATATATTTGCGTAATTTACTACAATCTTTCGTTGAATTATTTGCGATGTCGGAAAAGGATAGATTAATATACTTTAACTGAAATATTATATTGAGCAGATCTTATTAAATATAAGCAAAATTAATTAAAAATACTGGTGAAGTCTCTCTCTCTCTCTCTCCCTCTCCCTCTCTCTCCCTCTCTCTCTCTCTCTCTCTCTCTCTATATATATATATATATATATATATATATATATATATATATATATATATATTTCATAATAATATCTCGTGTAAGTATTATACGAACTTATAAAATTACCAAGTGGATAATTTCAGTACAATGTACTGTAATATTCTGAAAATGAATGACACTTTATGAATATTCAGTCCCCATTTTAATTCTTGTTTACAATTGAAGAAAACAGATGGAGGTCAAAATTAAAACTGTTTTCTTTTTGTTTTATTTTTCAAGTAAACTGTTTGTTACAAATTGAAGCATGAATATCACCCTTGACAATCATTGTTTACACTAGAAAGTTTATCATAAGTAATGCCACGAGTGATTTCCAAATTATAAGTGGCATTTGTTAGGACTATTTAACGAATAAAATTAAGCTGTTTACTCACAAATCATTATTTAAATATAGTTATTTTAAAACATTTATATGTTTAATATAAATGGCGATGTTTGAAAACAAATGGGAAACGTTTGTTATGCTTCATTTGTTCATCACTGCAACCAGATCACATTATTTATTGCCAAATGATCACAATATTGTAAGAATGCACCCTAGTGGAGAAAAAATGAAACAAACTGTTTATAACCAACATTATAGGTTATTAATTAATATCTGATGTCCTATGATGTAAATTATATTTTTCTGGAAGGTAAAATCCTGGGAAATAATAGTTTAACAAAGTGCAAACAGTGGTTCATATTTATTGTGGTACAATCAATTACTACGAATGTTTTTCAATTATATCCTGGAAGCAGTGTCTGTTTACATTCGTGCAATATATATATATATATATATATATATATATATATAATCTGGTAGCCGTATTTCTTGCAGAGTCAGTCGATACAAAATAATGGTATGACATGTTCAGGATATTAAAAAGGAAGAGTTTTCTTTAATATGATATATTCAATTGATAGATATCGAGTGAAACACGACTGTGATTGGTTGTAAAACAAGATATACTGAAACGTGATTGGTCATTGACTCTCATTTGGGGTATGAATTAAATAGTCAAAATAAGGTATTTCACTCCACTATTCTAACGAATTTGCAAAAGAAGTGCGTACAAATATAATAACAGATATGTATATAAAAATACAATATTATGGCGATAGGAAATTGAATGATTGGAACTCGTGATATTCTTCTATCGCATTGGTAATTGATCCATTAACTAAATAGTCAAGAGAATTTTCTTTCATGATTTTCCGTCTATGCATTTTGCTGCATGAATAGCCCCCAAATGAGCATAGGATATTTTAGGGATGAACTTTTTACTGGTTGTTAAATTCGTACATTTTAATATAAATGTATTGAAAGTTAAAAAAAGGCATTAATATTGAAATACAATATTTAGTTATTTTTTCTGACTGGGAGGGCAGACTGCCCTGGGTACTGCGACCTTATATATAAATTGCGCTATACCAGTATTATGGAGATGAGTGGAATTAAAGTCTAAAGTTGTAGTTCGTCTTCCTGTTCCGACACACTAGATTCTACTCCCATTACCCATATCGTCACTTTTGGATTGGGCCCGTGATCGCGAGGGTAACTCAACCCTCCCGTTGGCCACTTCTGACCTTCTTTTATTGTCAAGCTTGGTGTTATGAGGCAGAACCTTAGTGGTGCCACTAGATCCCCGGAGCAACATATTTCAACATATGTGTATTGTCAAACAATCTATTTTTTCCCCCTAACATGAGACGAGATGAAATGTGAAGTGAAAATAATAAATGACAAATTAAATGTTATGATGGGGAGAGAAGGGGGAACGGAATGTGTTCGGTGGTATGAAATTCGGAAAACAGAAAAAGCACGAAAAAAAAAACTGAAAAATTCTTGTGTAGCCCATCTTTCTGGAACCGTCAGGTTTCGAACCTGGGATTTCAGTCAGGGCAGCCGCGCGTTTGCCACGCATCTATCGAGTGAGATTTTAAGAATGAGTTGGGATGGAATTTCGAAACAAATTTTTTAAAACACTAGAAAATACTATGACAAATCATGTATTAGTTGCATATTTTAATACATTTTAAATATTTGCTAATTTTTGGCCTATAAGCCCTATTTACTATTTCCGATATTGTATTTAGAATAATTAAAATCTCATAATTAATTGATGTTAACTAACTTTAACTCAAATTAAATACATTTATCAATTTGAATATTCTCGTAGGCGAAAACGAAAAGGGAGAGAAATTATTATAAACGTCTTACATTACAGATGTTGAACGCTTCTGTCTCTCAATTATGGACGTATTTTATGAAGCATCCTTTAAGAAGAGGGTATCTGGGAAGTCTGTTTTCATAGAGGGGCTGTCATATCAAAGATGATATTAATCACATTGGATGCACTAGGGTGCCTCAGGAAATCTTTGAAGTGCCGGAGTGAATGTCGTCGTTTTCCAATCATTATTTCTCACATAATACGTCTCTTCTTGTCATAAATCTGACTTCTTAAAGAAAATTTGTCTAATAACATCAACAATTTAATATGGTTTATACCCTTATATGAATTTAATGTCACTAATGTATTCTGTTATATTAAAAAACAAATAGCAATAGTGACGTGCGCTGGCCATTGTGGCAATCGAAGATCTGAATATTACGTGTAAGTGAATAATAAAAATAGTGGGATAAGTTTACTTTAATAAAATTCACAACTGATAGTTGTTTAGAGTACAATTTATCATAATATCAATCTACATTTATTAAAGCTACAAATTAGCGAAGTTTTATGTAAAATAGTTTACCCTTGACACTTTGGCAGGTTATCTCTGCAAAGATCAGCGGAATTTAAATACCATATTTCATTCCTGGGAAGAAGATTTGGTAACCAGAGCTGTGCCTTCTTTATTGTCACAATCAGACACATACGCAAAGGTCAAATTAGATCAAGACTCTACTACTTTGACCAGGATTCTCTGCGGTTTCCCCTGGTACAATGGCAAATGCCGAAATAGACCAAAAAGCCCGCCTTAGGATCAATAACTATTAAATTCAACATCAAAAATTTAACAACCGGAGCAAATGGATTCAAGTCTTGGAATCCGGGGTTTCAGACTCTTCATGAGAGGAACCAAAGAATTGATTCACCACTGGAATACGTGTTAATCCAGTCGCAGTCATTGTATCTTTATATTTTTGTTCCTTAACGATATATTCTTTCTAAGTTTTTCTAACAGACCAGCTTCAATTGAAATAATTCAAATTCTCTCTTATCTAGCTGAATATATTATTGTAGCTTATAAAGTACCACACGCACAGACATTGTTCACAGTAATGCCACTAAAACAACAAACTGCTCAAAACTTTCTTAGCATTGAATTAGCGCCCAGTAGTTAGCAAGTTCACTTGATATTTCTTGCTATTATCCTTAAATAACCTTCATTCCTTAAGTATATTATTTTAACATGTGAGCGAGATGAAACTAATCCGAAGCGAGCTTCGGTTGTAGCTGAAGAAAACCCACACAGCACATGACAAAAAGAGGTGCGCGCGCAACTGTATGTCGCGGGAGTAAAATTACTTCGACTCTGTTACCAATACTCATACCAATAATAAAACATATTGGCATATCGAATCTGGCAGGTTGGACATAAGCTCTCCATTCATCCCTACCCTGAGTTAACGATTTAAAATCATCCCTGTATAATTTACCTCCCTCAAATTATTTTTAATGTTATTTCTCCCACCTCTTATTGGCCTACCTACTCGGAGCTTTCCCTCTGGTTTTCTTACAGAGTTTCCAAGCCCCTTTTCCATTCGCCATTCATGCCATATGTCCTGGATATAGCGTCTACGAGACTTGACTGTTCTTAATGCATCTGACCTCCCATAAATATCGTGTAGCTCACTGTAATGTCTTCTCCATTCCTCTTTGATCCTTAAATTTTTCCTAAAACCTTATTGTCAAATACTCGTAATATTTTTTCCTCCCTTAAAGTAAGAATCCATGATTGACATCCAAATCATTGGGAGGAAAACAGTTATACATTTTTTTCAGTTTAACATTTTTTGAGAGAAGTCGAGTGTATATTTAATTCCTTTGTGCACCTCGTTCCCATTTGTAATTATAATTTTTAGATATTTGAATTCAGTTACTATTTCAAAATTTCCTTAATTTGTCATTAAATGTCCACTTCCATTATAAATATAATGCATTTCTATGTGTGATCACTTATTTAATTCTATTGTTGTTTGCTTCCAGACCTAATTTCTTATTGCTACTCAATAGAGTGTGCGTGTTAACCCTTAGTATAGTTGTAGGCCTTCTTTATACTCTAAATACATGATGGACGCTGCAGTATGAAACTGAACAGTAGAGGAGATAGTGAATCTCCTTGCTTTAACCCATTGTGAATTTCAAAAGTATCCGAAAACTGTTTGCCTACACGCACCCTACTTCTGTGCCATGTAGACATATTCGAATAATACCTAACTTTTTAGTGATTTTGAGATCCAACAAGTCACTTTATACTTCTCTCTCTCTGACTTGAATCGTATACCTTTTTGAGACCTACGCATAATTAGACGTGTTTCAAAGAAAATTTACTTTTTTTTAGTTATTATTGAACAATTATGTGATCGATATTATTACCGAAGCAGTGCTTAAGTTGCTTCCACGAATGCACGCCACTGAATAACTCTCAATAAATGTTGTCAGTTACAAAATTAAATGCTTAAATTTATTGAAGTAGCTTAAGGGGAGTCGGCTATGAAAAAGAGGTAGAAGTAGATCAATAATAAAAATACACATCTTATTTTAATTGCCTGAAATTATTAAATTGTTCTGTTAATTAAGGATTCAATTATCTTTAAAAAGTAACATTTGAATCTGAATTAAATAATTGAACTTGGCCACCTCAAACCTGTATTTGAGGTATAGTTTTCTTATCTTCTGTAATGAAAAATACTTTAATGTAAACTGCAAGTAACGTTATATCTAATAATCTGCCCTATCAGTTTTATTTTTATAGCTGTATTTTGAATTCAGGATAAGATTTTCTTTTAACATCGAAGAATTTTACTTTTTTTCATATGAAATACCAGCAAATACTCGGCATGCGCTGCTACGCCTAAATAAATGATGTGTTTTTACGTTTAGTTGAATAAGTGAAAGGAAAAATAATTATAAATGTATATCGTTATTATTTTTAGATACCCCGTAGTGATTACCCGGCTTTGCCCGGGAATCTACGTATCCCGATCTTCTTGGCATCAATGAAAGATATAAATGGTTATTGTGAGTTATCCATAAAAGATAAACATATGCTGTCGCGGGCTTTTTTGTTGAGTTTTTGAGATATTTAATTCTCTGTATATTAATTTGATGTGTTTGTTATGTTTTAGGCAGCGTAAGCCATTTAAGCCATCGCAATCGGATAAACGATACTGAAGTGTACACTTGTACCGAAATCTACTTATCCCGATCTTCTTGGCATCAATGAAAGACAAAAATGGTTATTGTGAGTTATCCGTAAAAGATAAACGAATGCTGTCGCGGACTTTTTTGTAGAGTTTTTTTTGAGATATTCAATTCTGCGTAAATTAATTTTGGTTTAGGCAGCGTAAGCCATTTAATCGTCAACAACTATTTTTTTCACGTTATTCACTGCAAAGGGCGACTTTTAAGGGTGTAGGAGTTGAGTATCACAACTTTCATAGTCTATGTTCATCCCGGGAATCTGCTGAACATTTTGCAAAAGCCCTATCACAATCGGATCAACGGTAAGGCCGCGCATAAAGTACGAACAAACAAACATTTTTATATATTTATCTGATTTAATATAATTAAAGGAGTCAGGAGAAACTTGCGGAAATTCTTCATATATAAAGTAAAACAATTCACCTTAGAAATAATTCCGCTAAATCTGTGATGCAAATATGTCCAATTAAAATAACATATATCAGTAATAATGATAAATCAAGACAATTTGGTTATGTGGTTTTAATTGGACAGATTTGCATCCCAGATTGATTGCTGACTCTTTTAGCGGAATTACTACTTGGCTAATTCTTTTATAATATAGATAAAGATAAATATACTCTTAAATGATAGAAGCCATTTTAATAATGCTACGTAATTACAATCAGTGATACACTTTTTTATTGCCATTTCCTTTTTACCTCTCTTCATAATCGATTCCCCTTAAATTAGCAATAATTGTGAGAGTCCGATGTTTAAATGTACTCTGCTATGGCAAAGTAATTATATAGCTGATTCGGAAGCAGCGGACTTGGGTTCAATAAGTGTCTGGCTGATGTTTTTAACTCATCTGTAAGAAAAAGTCAGGACATTTTAATACAGTGTATAATATTAATTAGCTCTCAAACGAAAAAAATGAAGGTTTATCGTGACACAGTGATTGCTTAGCTGATACTTTGCTAGGTTACTCATATTTGAACAGGGCGAAAAGTACAAGTCATCTTTATTTTGGGTCAAGTCCACTCTTAACATGTGATGTTAATATTAGTAAATAGATCTTCTTTCTCAACTCTACAACCCAGGGTGAACTTTGGCTTTCTTCACAATCCTTCTCCAGTCACCATTCTTCATTATTTTACTTTTCCATTCCCTATTTCTCATTTTAACAAGGCCACTCTCTAATTCTTGTAGTCACAGTTTCCTTCATCAACCTCTTATTTTACTTCCTAGCATCACACTATTTCATATTTTTTTGGCATTTTATTTTCATCCATTCGTTCATTAATTCATTCATTCATAAACACGTCCTAGCTAACTGAGTCTAAGCTATTTTATAAATTTTACAATATCTTGACCTTTACAAATATGTCTTATTTCTTTAATTATTTATAATTTTCCACATTCCACTCTCACATACTAGTCCACAGATTTTTTCCCCAATGATTTTACTCATAAATAAATATCTTCAATCCAATTTAATCTTTTATATCAGGGTCGTTAAGTGCTCAATATGTATGAAAAGACAAGCCCTCCTATTGTAACCTACATAGGAGAGGCTGACAAAGTAAGACACTGCTACCCACTTGCTAGTTGTGTTATTTCGTTGGGAGTGCACCTGATGCGGGTAGGAGGGAGACAACTTTTCTCACCTAGTGAACAAGTTTTAACAGGTCTGTTCTACGTTAAGTGTCTATGTTTCAGCTGCATACGTTATAATTGGACTCACCTGCGTTTTGTAAAGTTTCGGCTTATTTTTCTGGACAGATTGGATGATTTAAACAATATTACAATTGTTTAATAATCTTTGTTTCCAATTATAAGCATATTCTATGTTTCATTTTGATTTTTGCAAATTAGGAAATACATGCGAAATGACATTGCTTACAAAACCATTCTTCTACTACTTCCTCTTCCTTTCCAGGATTAGGTCAATGCGATCTGTTCCGGTCTCAAGTCCATCGTTTCCTTGGCCGTCCCAAAGATCTTTTTCCATGCGGTTTGTTGGTGTTGATCGTTTTGGATAATCTTGTTTTGTCCATTCTGTCTAAATGTTCTTTCCATCGGTATTTGTGTTCTTCTAGTTTATCGAGTATTGAAAATATCTCCAGTTCATTGCTTATTGATTCATTATATAATCTAATCATGCGTGTACATCCTTTTACAGATCTTAAAAAATTAATTTCAGTGACTTGAATGTGTGCGATATCTTTTTTGTAAGTACCCAAGATTCAGTTCCATATAAAATAACAGGAACAGCCATCATTTTATAAAACCTGAGCTGAGTTTCTCTTCGAGTCTTTCGGAGGGTTCGTCTTATGGTGCCGCACATCATTTGATATTGGTTTAATTTATTATTGTATATCCCAATCATAGCTATATCCTACGTTATATCTGAACCAAGATATTGAAGTGTGCTATCTATTCTATTATTTCATTATTTAATTCACTATATTTGCTTTAGTCCACCGCTGTGGTCTCGAGGTAGCGTGCTGCCTTGTCACGCAGCGGGCCCGGGTTCGATCCCCGGTCGGGGCAGTTTTTCTGGGTGAGGTTTTTATCGGGGTTTTTCCTCACCTGTAAGACAAATGTCAGGAAAACTAAGGCCCAAACGGTCCCCGAAATCATATGGCCATCATCCTTATCATTATCATCCTTACCATTATCATCCTTCACCGGTGTGGAAAGCAACGGGAAGCTACCACACCTACACAATTCCCCAGTAAAGCTGCAAGTATAGCATGAAAATGCTATGATTGCAGTGAAGGACCTGCCTTCGGGCAGAATTACTATGGATGGATATTTGCTTTGACTAGTAGTTTTCCCTTAAAAGCCATAATTTTTGTTTTGAAGTCGATACTTTTAAGATTATAAAAGAGGGCTAAATTGATTCAACGTGTAAATGGCTCTTTGTAAATCATCCTCTGACTTCTGTATAATTACCAGATCGTCTGCATACATTAATATATATAAAATATAGACATATTTCCTTATTAACAAAATAATTATTTAATATAATAATAAGACAACACGCTACAAGTCGGAAGGTCAGGGGTTCAAGTCTCGATGCGGTCAGGTTTTTTAAACTGGCCTAAACCTTCTGGCCGCAGCACGAACTTGGAGTCGACTCAGCCATAAACGAAGATTATTATCAGATGATTGTTATACAGGTAAATGGTACGTCAGGTAGGGCTGACATCTCGTGCCGATTGACTAAAAAAGTTAGGAACCTTAACCACCTACTATTCAAAGTGTCTCGTGATGCATGTAATAGTGTAATGGTACTTTTATTATTAATGAATAGGGCAAGAATTTCAATGTATAATAAAAGAAAAGAAAATGCATTACAAAAGTACAACAATGCATTAACAATTACAAAAAATGCACAAATAATAAATGCAATATGGTATTTATAAAATTCACATTTGCAGGTAAATACAAGGTGTTCAATTTTTTTAGTCCTGCATTGCAATGCACAGAAATCTGCTGTAGATTGTCGAAAGAGAAACATTGTCGATTGTCTCTTAACAATGGCATCGAGAAATTCTCTTTCACTTCTACCGACACTAAAGGTGAACATTTAAAGTAAACTATATCACAGGATAGTAAGTTCTCTGGTAGTTCTACAGAAATATTTTCATCTGATAGAATATCAGCTGTTGAAGACAGCACCTGAAATTCTTTATTTTTACTCAAAACCTTTCTTATTTTCCCCATTTACTTTTTCTAGATTATTTACTATATTTTTCACTAGGTTCCTTTGCTCCATTAATTGAACACCTGAATTCTTTAAACGAGTTATAGCACCAGATCGGATTCCAATATTTGATTTTATATACAAGATATTGCTATAAATTCTTTGTGGAGAGAAGTTCCTATGCAAGTTTGATGCATGCCCATCGCTGCTGTCAAATGTGTTAATGATGTTTTTCACCATCCTTATGTACTCACTGTAATTGTTTCGTGCTTCTAGCTAAGTCCCCCACTTTGTTAAAATTGGAGAAGGTAGGTAAGGAGCTTCAAGACTTGAAATGTGCCATCGACAAGGCACTTTCAGCAAGATCTTCTTCACACATCCTATAAGCTGGTCGGCTTCAGATAACTGAATCCGAAATTCCTCTGCTACTTTATGTAAAGCGTGTGTTAGAGACGTTACATGCACCATCTTGGAGTAAAGAGTTTGCAGAGAAGTAGCAACTTTTAACATGCATGGTGCAACGTCGGCCAGGAAGAGAGTAGTGTTGAATTTGACTGGGGTATAATGGACTCAAATAACTATCAAACAGTTCAATAATTGTTGAAAAATTCATTTTTTCCAGTTGTTGAAAATTTATTAAGAAAACTTCACTGGAAACTTTTTCTTCAATTGTGCCACCACAACGTTAGAGACATAGTGTCCTTGTGAATCTGTAGTTTCGTTCATGCATACCAGATTTTTTCCCTATTCACTTTTGCTTTAATATCCTGTTTTGTTTATTCATAGCATTTTCCCACATACGTATATTATTCTTAGAACAGTCGGGCATCTTTTCCAATATGTTTTTGTAGGAACTCTCGGAACTTTGAATTATTCATTTTCATCAGTGGAATGTTAGCAGAAATAGAAGCTTCGCAGAATTCTGCGAAAAAATAGGAGAACACGAAGGACGTGGCTCGATCAAGTAGCATTTGTTGAATCACATGTTTTTCGTTTCTATTTCACTGTAAACATAGTTTATTATTCTCTCTAGTCACGTGCTGATCTAGAGAAAATTTATTTTCAGCTTCAAATCTGATATCGGATATTTTGCAATATAATATTTAACCATCCGTGCTGGACACTTTTTTCCCATGCTATGAAACATAATATTTTATTTAAATATCTTACTTTTGTTTGCTTTCTCCATGGCTTCACTATACTGTACTACACCTGCTACACTGATGAAATATACAACTAAAATGAGCTGATGTTATACACTTACCATGTAACAGGTGTGGAGATTTGGAAACTGTAAAGGGCCATCAACCCATAATCTTGGTGACTGTTTTGCAATCGGAAGAAATAGGCAAACATATTATCTTTCTTTTGTGTCGTGGGGTTTGGCTGTTTGCATTGTCCTATGTACAGTTAGTTGGAAAGTGGGGGAGGAAGAACCTCTTATTCGTTTCGTAAAATGTAAATTCAAGTCAATTTTCATTCTGGTAGAGAGAGAAAAGTAAATTTGCTTTGAAAATGTACACTTCCCGGCGAAAACACATAAACTGCCAAATACAATGTTTGATTGGTTGAAATAAGCACTAATATGCTATAAAATCCACAAAAAATTCAATACCCGCAAAAATTGATAAAATATGAAATATGCAACCACAAAGTTGCCTGTTTAAGATCATTTTCTGCCAATATGCATTTATAACTAACTGAGCATTGTTCAGTCGTCATAGAAAAAGTATGAAAATGCATTAAAATCCTTGCGCGTGTAATGACTGAATTCTTTTATTCCAAATAATGTGAAGAAAAAGTCTGTTGGAAAAGATTAAAAAATAATACGCTAGTCAACTGAAGCTGTAGCTTTTAAGACTCGTATTCGGGAGATCCCGGGTTCAAACTCCTGTGCCAATCAACTGGATTGAGATTTTCCTCAGTCATCAAGACAAATGCTGGGTTGGAATCTCATTACCAAGATTAATTTTATCACTTTCATCATTTCGTTCTAACATAAAAAATAGAAATGTCTATAAATAAAAATGATGAAAAAATATGTCTACGACAAGTATGGATAGTTACTAATACATATTGTTCATGTAATCAACCAAATATTAAATATTGGAAAATTGAATTCCAAATTATTTATTTATACTTTCGATTCTATGTAGTTCTATAGCTTAATAATTTCTTTCCCAATATATCTGATGAAAATATTTCTTAATATTTAACATTCAAATGTTTTGAAAGAGGAGCATATTTTTATGTATGTGTAAACCACGTACGCTCCTCATGGCGACATATGTGATCCCTTAGCGGGAAGTTCCTTGACCTACCTTAATTTAATTAAACTTATTTCCTTACAGATATCAGTGAATGACATGTCAACAAGTCGCCTCAATGAGACATCTATTAGCAACTAGGGTATTACTTGGATGGGAAAGATCAGTTAAATTTTGCTCAGAGGCACTAATTTAGGCTTGAGGATTTTTACGAGCCCGAATATCTTAAGACTTGGGACTTACGGATTAAAGTCTCTCTCGGAAGAATTCTTTCTTGGATTTTTCCATCCTAAATTTATCCATCGACTCAGGCCGGGTTCGAATGCACGACCTTTGGACTAGACACAAGAAAAATAACCATTAGACCACCGTTGAATTAATAGCATTTCAACAATAGTATTGCAGTTTCTTATCTTCAAATACTTTGAATTAATAATATTTTAACAACATTGATCATAGCAGTTTTTTATCTTCATATACTTTGAATGAATAATATTTTAACAACATTGATTGTTGCAGTTTCTTATCTTCATATACGTTGAATTAATAGCACTTCAACAACATTGATTATTGCAGTTTCGTATCTTCATATACGTTGAATTAATAGTAATTTAACAACATTGATTATTGCAGTTTCGTATCTTCGTATACTTTGAATTAATAATATTTTAACAACATTGATTATTGCAGTTTCTTATCTTCATATACGTTGAATTAATAGTACTTCAACAACATTGATTATTGCAGTATCGTATCTTCATATACGTTGAATTAATAGTATTTTAACAACATTGATTATTGCAGTTTCGTATGTTCATATACGTTGAATTAATAGTATTTTAACAACATTGATTATTGCAGTTTCTTATCTTCATATGCATTGAATTAATAGTATTTCAACAACATTGATTATTGCAGTTTTTTATCTTCATATGCTTTGAATTAATAGTATTTTAACAACATTGATTATTGCAGTTTCTTATCTTCATATGCATTGAATTAATAGTATTTCAACAACATTGATTATTGCAGTTTTTTATCTTCATATACTTTTAATTAATAATATTTTAACAACATTGATTATTGCAGTTTCTTATCTTGATATACGTTGAATTAATGATATTTCAACAACATTGATTATTGTAGTTTTTTATCTTGATATATTTTGAATTAATAATATTTCAACAACATTGATTATTGCTGTTTATAATGAGGTATATACACTTAGGTTCATACATATATTTTAATGGTCACTGCAACTTGAACGTAACACTAAAATAAATATATTGAAAGATTATAATGAATACAATGAAAATATAAAGTACAGCATATCAATGTGTTTGCTCAGACCGATGTCAAACTCGAATTTTAGTGCATTTGAGTTCAGATATCTCGCTGATCTATCTGACTGGGTTTATTTTAGCAATTTCCTTCAGTGATTAAGGCAAACCTGAATTAGAACTTAATTACCAGGATAAATTCCTCCGTTATTAATTTCATAATTAATCGTCTCGGTGGGCGCGTGCTACTGCGACGACTGGGATCTCAGGTTCGAATCTTGGTTATCTTTGAGAGGTATTGCAGGTGGGCCAGACCGGAATTTTTCTGACTTTTCTCAGGATTCTCCCTTTACCCGATTTTTAAACCCAACAAAACTCCCCACTCCTCTTCCTTACCATCACTTAATTTAATTTTCAATGACTTATTTCATATCACCTTTAATCCAGCTCATGTTAAGTATAACATAGTCTGGTTAAGAAAACACGTGTTTAACATCATATCTGTTTGTGGTGATATAATAGGGCACACTCTTGTACTACCTCATGACTCAGAGCTTGTGTATCAATTTAGGGCAGAATTGGACCAAAAGGAGAGTTGTTGAGCCTCCTCGAGGACTTGGGCCCAGCCTATATAAGTGACATGACTCGTGCGTATTTTTATTATAAACAACTTTCCTCATTAGAGGATTGCCTCAAGGATAAAGCGATACAGACAATTAATTTTTGGAATTGATTGAATACATTTTGTAAATACATTAAAAATTTTTAAAAAATGTAGACCTAATTGAAGTATGCTTGATATGTGTCAACCAGGAACACCAAAATTATGTCACCGTAGAGTAGATTTCACCTTATTCATTGCATAAGGCAAATATGAGTAAATACAATGAAACTAAAATATGGTTGCCTTGTTAGGGTCTTATAATATAACATAATCTAATTTCATAATTCATAAGATTTAGCACCAATTTCACTTTCATAAGACACATGGAAATTAACAAGATAAATAAAACAGCCTATTGGGTACAGACAAAAGAGAGTGTTCTGAGAGAGAAAAAAACAGTTTTATTAAGGTGAGAGTATTCACTACGAAAACTACTATTAAAATGTTTAATAAAATTAACCTATTCTTTATTTCATCATAAGTACCGTGGTCGAAGTTTAACATTTACCCAAAATGAAGAGATGCAATCAGAGAAATAACAGTCAGAAAACGCATTTCTTAAAATACCTACCTCCTCCACTTCTTACCTCAATATATTGCTTTACACTGGAAAATCTCATAGTATCTTATGTTAAATGTTCCAAAACCAAAAATAAGCCTATACATTTCTAAGATGAGAGGATCTAACAAATTATAGACTACCGTATTTCTGAATAATATACTTGGGCCAACCGATCTGTGCACCTACAGCGCTGACATCATTCTTAGAAAACTACAACGTCTATACTCACACCATTTCACCGCATTCCCCTCCTACTACGTCAAACGGCAGCCAACGATAACTTTTCGAGTAGGGGTGTTGCCAAACTTCCCTCAATGTCATGGCTCTTGAAATTGAATAATACAAGGTTGGAGTTGAATTGACAACACTAGAGTGCAAGTGCAAGAGAGAGATAGAAAAAAAAGAGAGAGATAGGAATACAGGGAGGGAAATGATTTGCCGAGGCAGAAAAGGAAGTAGCCTTTAGTTCGTATATCTTACGTCCGTTGGACAGACAATACAATGCGCATTAAACATCCTTGTATATTTTCTGACAACAAGAGTAACCTATAACAAATGATAATGTATGAGTTATTGCTTCAGATAAGAATGATCTAACTAAAAATAAATAAATCCGTGATACCAGCAGTTCAAAAATCCAACACTGACAGCAGTATTTGCTGTCATTGCCTCGCAAACGATAGTGAGACGGTCAGGTTGATAACGTCATAATCCACTAATCTAAATTTTGTCCTGTTTAAAGAATTTTTTGTGTCAAATTGTTTAGCTAATTCCATATTAGAATAAACATTCATATAATTTTGCCTGGAATTTCTCTTCCTTCGCCTTAGTTTAATGTCTCCATCTGTACTTAAATTTAAGTGCCCCACGCCGCATAGGTCTTAAGGAATATGGTCCGTACAGAGATGGTTTTAACATTATATCACATGTAGACTTTTTTTTTTACCACAGAAAGACAATCTCCCATATGAGTGGTCAGTTCAACGTCAGCTCTACCTTCGAGATAACACGAACATTTATTATCACCTCACTCTGATGGTTAACCGTTTATATAAAAGCGGGTGCCGCGCGGCACTGCTTGACGTGCAGTGTTGTCACGTTTCTCATAGCGCTATGGGTGTTTATTATACAAGGACAGAAGACATTGATTATATTTATATTATTATTTAATTTTATGTTATTATTTGGTATTGTTTAACTTTTAAAATTAAAATTGTGTGTATATTTATTTATTAAATAATTTAATTCCTACATTATATAGGTTGTAGGTCTACATACATTTAATATTCATACAACATCATGCTGAACATTATTATTATTATTATTATTATTATTATTATTATTATTATTATTATTATTATTATTATTATTAACTGATTGGTCTGAAATATTTCCCCGTGGCCGCCACATGTTGAAATCACATATATTAAACAAACTTAATATGCATATATTGTATTATCATTCGAGCTACATATCACAATAAATCACTGATAATTATAACAATTAATTACGGTATACAATTTTATAACTGGATCGACTGCTCAATGTTCGGAGTTTTAATTGATACTGAGGAAAGAAGAGGAATGTGACAACATCGTGGTAGGCGCGGCAGTCGAGATCTTTGTATTTTATTAACATATAACCAGCAGCGGGGAAACAAAACGAGCCGCTTGTTAAGCATGATAGTGAGGCGATAATACGAGACAATGCACATAATGCATACTAACATTCTTATTAAAGAAGACAAATATGAATTGGGTGATTATAGGCAGTTGATATTCGGATAATACCCGGACCTTAAAATATCCTGACATGTATTTACATGTCAGGAAATTTGTCCCGACCGGGATTTGGCTAGGTTCACTTTTTATCACTAATGATGTTACTCCTACATTAAAACAATTGAATTCGCATAAACTAAACTAACAATATTTTTATATTTGAATAATTACTTTCAAGCTTATTTGGCTTTAATGCTATTTTTATTATCTGTTTGTCCTTTTTTCTCTGCCTATAGAAATGTATTTGCTTTCAACACCGGAATTCGCAGTCAAGGCTTTTTGTTTCCTAGGGTCAATCCTGGTGGAGAAGTGATTAAAATTGCTCATTTATGGCCCCAAGGTTCGCAGGTTCAAACCCGAGCGAGGCAAATACATTTTTCAGGACATAACAATTCTAACGTAAGAGCGGGTCCGTTTGGAAGGGAATTGAATCCGTGGGTCCCGTATCGTAGATTTATGGCATGTTAAAGAACCACAAAGAAACATTTGCCGGCCCTTTCACGCCCAGATTTGAATCGTGTCGCTAATAATATTAGCTGTTAAACAGCACCGTTAAATAAATTAATAACATCATATGTTTACTTATGCAGGAATGCTGAACATGAAACTTGTCACATAATCATTATTGGTCCGAGCGAGATGTGAAGCGGGTTCCTTTCATTACGGTGCCATCATGCAAGGCAGGCGGCAATCAAAATGAATTCTGTGTCCCAGTCAGACAGACTTTAGTTGATTAAATTGTTTATATGATAATTAAATTGTATTGCAGGAATATGTTTTAAATCCTTAAAAAAAGAGTTAAAACCCCTTGATAACGAATAAAATGAACGAATTAAACGTGTATCTTGTTTTATTGCTATCTTTATGAATGTGTTGTTTGTACACATTCAGAATTCTAGCTATCGATCTCGTCCAACTGTGAGAAACATATTCAATCGATATATTGAACTATCGAAAGCACACAGCTTCCATTTAGCTGTCTGTCTCTCTCTACCTCACTCAATTACATTAGCGCTGCGGGGATGAGCTCAAATAAAACGCTTTATCTCATCAATTTGAAAGCAAAGGATATGATTTCAATATTGAAACCTAGCGGTTTCATTAGAGCAACAGCTGAAAATGTTATTACCTGACCAAAAATATCAATCACAAAACCTATTTTCTGGAATATATATTGTTATGGGAATACTGAATATCCGTATAAATAGTGAATAATAGCATCATGTGATATCCCTTTCATACAAGTCATACACGTATGACAATATGTGATTTGTTTACATTATCTAGAGCTGCTCGGTTATGGGTGACTAGAGGTAACAACTTTGGTGTTTGTTACATTGCCACTCCTTTAAAATAAGTAAATAAAACAAATCTATCATCTTAGGTCAGTCATAATCGAATGCTTTTAAAGTCGAAAAAAAGTGAAAAGTACCTCGTAAAATACATATTTTATTTTAAATTTAGGAATATTCTATAATACAGTGTTTCTTTTTCAAACCAAAGTGATTTGTCGCCAAAGGTTCCTGTCTAAAGCATCTTCTTTCCTCAAATCTCTAGTTTCAATACTTCTCTTCACTCCATCCATCGTTCTCTAGGCCTGCCTCTTCCACATCTTCCATTAACTTCCATTAACTTTCCAATTAAGGATCTTCTTTGGTATTCTCTCTTCTTCTATTCTTATGAGGTGTCCATACCATTTCAAACGTTTTTCTTCTATTTTTCTTAATACCGTATGTTTTTTCTTTCATATTGCATAATTGCCCTTATTGTGCTGTTTCTGACCTTATCCCTTCTTTAAATTCTTGTCGATCGCCTACAAAAATCCATTTCTACTGCTAACAGCTTGTTGGCTTGTTTTTTTGCTTACTGTCCAGGTTTCGGAGCCATATAATAAAAAATACATATCTGATTCTAATTATCAGAATTATCAAAATATGTTTGTTAATTATGGGCTCGTAAGACTTTATAATTATATATACAGGCCTATATTGTAGAACATAACCAGCCCGTAAGAACCTCTCACAGAGCGTCCCATTCGAAGCAAGGCCAGTAGACGATATGCGTGTTCCGAGAAGTATATTTATAACATCCCGCCTAGGCATATATTATTTTTAATACTAGTAATATATTTATTATATATGCACAAAATTAAGTTACCATTACATAGGTATAATTACACTGGGGAACAAAAAAATATTTTTTTCTTGGTGCCTGAAATTTTTCACCTGATTCTGGGTATTTCGGCACTGCTGATTCCAAAAATGTCATCCATTTTGTTGCAGCAGCTCTAGTTTGCAAGATATTGATGATACTGCTCTTATGTACCACCATTGTAAATCGATTGTTTGCATAATACTAATTGATTTAATCCAAGTTATATTCATGTTGTTGTTGCCGTTTGCATATGTAATTTTACTAATTTGACAATTGTTTATCCTTTTTCTAGACTGACATGGCTTCAACACGAAGAAAATGTGTGAATAATCCTGATGTGTTTTGTTTCATCTGTGGGGAGTACACATTCACTCAACAAAGAAAACCTATAACTGACTTTGTAAGAAGAGCTTATTTGGCCTATTTCAAAGTACAACTGGGAGATCAAGATAAGCCTTGGGCACCTCACATTGTATGTAAAACGTGCACAGAGCATCTACGACAATGGACAAATGGGAAACGGAAATGCTTGAAATTTGGGGAACCAATGATCTGGCGAGAACAAATTAACCATAGTGATGACTGCTATTTTTGTTCAGTCAATGTAAAGGGCATCAATAGCAAAAACCGGAATAGATGGGTATATCCCAATCTACGCTCCGCAAGACGCCCTGTTCCACATTCAGAGGAGATACCTGTTCCAATTTTTACCAGTCTTCCAGAGTCACCAGAAGAAGAGGATGATTCAACTGAAAGCTATTCTGAGGGAAATGACAGCGATTTCCCAGGACCTTCATCAGTTTCATCCGGTTTTAGTCAAGCGGAACTGAACGACCTCATAAGGGATCTAAGTCTTCCAAAGAAGTCATCTGAGTTGTTAGCTTCCAGGCTGGCAGAGAAACAATGTCTGTTACCGGGAACAAAGGTCACAGTCTATCGCAAAAGAGAAACAGACTTCCTGCCATTCTTCACAGTAGAAAATCAATTTGTTTTTTGTATGAATGTTGAAGGACTGTTAATGAAGCTGGGTGTAAGAAAATACACACCAAGTGAATGGCGGTTATTTATAGATAGCTCCAAACGCAGCCTAAAATGTGTTCTTTTGCATAATGGGAACATATACAGGTCAATCCCAATTGGTCACTCAGTTTCTATGCGTGAAAATCAACATACAATAGCTACAGTGCTAGAGAAGATCTCTTACCGTGATCACCAATGGGTAATGTGTGTCGATCTCAAGATGGTGAATTTTCTTCTAGGACAACAAGGTGGGTACACCAAATACCCATGCTTTATATGTTTATGGGACTCTAGAGCCAAAGATCAACATTGGGTGAGAAGGCATTGGCCTCTTAGAGAAAGCATGACCGTTGGAGAAAAAAACATCGTTGCAGAACCTTTGGTTGACAGAAACAACATCATCTTGCCACCACTGCATATTAAACTTGGTTTAATGAAACAGTTCATCAAGGCGTTGAATAGAGATGGAACATGTTTTGGCTACATATGTACAAAATTTCCTGCACTGAGTAAGGAAAAAATAAAAGCAGGTATATTGGATGGACCACAAATCCGCCAACTTATTAATGACCATCAATTTCAAGACTCAATGAATGATACTGAAGCAGCCGCATGGTCTTCGTTCTGTATGGTAGTGAAGAATTTCCTTGGAAACTATAAGTCTCCTAATAGTGATGAACTAGTGGAGAATATGCTCACTGCTTTTGTGCACTAGGTTGTAACATGAGCATCAAATTACACTACCTACACAGTCATTTGGATCGATTTCCAGACAATCTTGGAGATGTAAGTGAGGAACAGGGTGAGCGTTTTCACCAGGAATTAAGTACAATGGAAGAAAGGTATCGTGGACGGTGGGATATACATATGATGGCGGACTACTGTTGGAGCATCCACCGAGAATGTCCAAGATCATTGCATCGGAGGAAATCACAGAAACGGGGATTCTGCGACCTGATGGAGGAAAATTAATGATTCTAACGAGACTAATGTGTAAATAAATTATGGTAGTTATATAGATACAGTTGTTTCATGAAAAAGAAAGTATTTGTTCTTTTGTATTTAATTGTATGCGAGTAATATAGTTGTATATGTGGACCAGTATTTTTGAACTGGTATATAATTTGAATAAACTCTATCTCAAAAACTAGAGCTGATAGGACGAAACTGAAATCATCTTTGGAATCAGTGACCCAAATATACCCATAAATAGGTGAAAACATTAAGGCACCAAAATCACTGTTCCCCAGTGTTATTATAGTAATAATTATATTTTATAACCTTTCTTCGGGATGTGTTGAAATCTTTACACCATACACCGATTTTCAGGTCATATAAAGGAACTTCGTTATTAATCGTGGATTTTCAGTGATACTGACATATATTGTTTTGTGAAACAACATGATAATTCAAATGAAACCATGCCACATGAGAGACTATTAAATGTGGGTCAACAATGCCGCAAGCAATATTTAGTAAAATCCAATTACAGAAATTTACTCGGGCTTCATCATCATCGGGCCGTAATTGTTGGACGATATTCACTCTTTAAGGTTTTAAATTTAAAAGGTTAGTAACCCTGTGTACTGAGGATTTTGTAATCCGATCACTCCGCACAGATTTATTCGGAGACTGTTTAAATTGTTGTTGATTTTTTCTTCCGTTATAAAACCCTTCGTTTCGATTCCTTAGGAACTAGGATTAAGTGATCCTGTTTTGTTTTTACTTTATTCACAAAAAATCTGACTATTTCTATCAGGATTTGAAATTCAGGGAATTTCTCCTGAAATTGTTCACACACATCTTTATATGACTCTATTTTCACATGTGCCATACATAAACGTTCTTTGCTCAAGCATTAATTTGAATGACATTTCAACAGTGTAATAATCATCAGTAATCTAACAAGAGGTTGTGTTTTCTTGAAAAAATTACGAGCGACGATTTTGTCTAATGAAAAACTCAACCTCGCGTTGGATTTGGAGTGACTATTTAGCGAATAATACATCATAAGCTAAAAATAATTATAATGTTTAATATTTACCAAATGTAAGATTATGTATTCCGATCTTACTTCCGGGCGGTTTCTAAGCCGGCTGTACAGTTATAAATAGTAGGCCTATATCTTTACTGTTAAATATCTTTGGGCTTGGGAAAAATCAATAACATATGACTGTATGAGAAATAACTATTAACAATAATGCATATTCATTATATATCATTTAATAGATTTTTTAGAGCAACATAACTAACCGTTATTTTAATTTCTTGCCGTACCATATCGATCGTACATTGTTCAATTGATAACCTTGTCAAAGAAGTTAATTTGCGGATATATCTGTCATTACAAACAGGAAGAGGCACGATTATCGGTCTATGAGTTGAATAGTCTGACTAATTCAATATCTCACGCGCTCTTGATACAAACTTATCACTAACGTCTTCAGACAAGTTGTTCATTCACACGACATATATATGTATCTCTACCTGAAACCGGAACACAAACTTATCAATCACGTATTCACACCACATACAAACTCGAGTAATTGAGCACTGACCGACTGCCATATGCTATTATGCATGACTTTGAGGCGAGGCACATTAAACCGTTGTATTTCGAAAGAATCACCTGGCACTGCTGCAAGTGGGAGGCACTATATAATCTTAAACTATTCAGTCTGAATTAAATCAAGTAACTAAAAATGACAGTTTTTTTAAACTATTGGTACATTTTACTTAGGAAATAGTTGAGGTAAGGCTAATCAATTTTGAGGACATTTTACTTACTATATATGAAGGAACTCCTGTAGCAGAACTCATGTGTTTATAAAATAAACATCATCATCATCATCTTCATTCATGGATTAGGTCTGTTGACCCGTTCCGACTTCAGCCCATCTCTTTCTAGGTCTGCCCACATCTCGGGTGCCTTTTGGTTTGTATTTTGTTATTTGTTTTGGATATCTATCTTAATTCATTCTGTCTATGTGTTGCTTCCATTTTTGTCTATATGTATCCATTTTATCAGTTATTGCAAATATTTCAAGTTCCTGTCTTATTTCTGTGTTCTTGATAAACATATATATTTTTTTCTAAATAAAAATAAATCATACCCTGCAGTAGAAATATTATAGGCATAAATATAAAACTGCTAGGTCATATTTCCTTATTTATAATGAGCTATTATGAATCTCCGAGTTCAGTAGCGTCAGTTGGTTAATTGATGATAAAATGAATTGTTATGAAAAATAACCCAGTATTGCTCTGACATTATCATTTTCAGTCCCTTTGTATCCTATATGATTCATGGTAGGTTGAATATTTTTCTCATTCTACAAATAAATCAAGATCTCTGTGATTGGTTTTATAATGTAACTGTGCTTCATGATCCTATTTTTACTTTATATCTAGCTGTTAAGGTTAGGTGGCACCACTGTATAAATATTGAAAACGTAATAAAAACTTGTATAGGCCTATCATAAATGATAAACACTCAAGATTAACCCCCATTAAATTTACCTCTACTTTTTTTGTACAAATTATGTTGCTACTTGATATCTCCTTTCTCAGCTCTACAACAGCCCAGGATGGGTTTTGGCTTTTTTCACAATTCGTCTCCACTCATCTCTCTTCATGGACATCTTTTTTCATTACCTAATTTTCGTGGTGGAGTGGCTTGTGTGCTTAAATGATCCTGAGAGCTAAGCCGGCGGTAGCATTGCTGCCGATAGGGTTACCCATGCCGGACTGGTCGAAGGTGATAAGCCAGACGAAATAAGTACCTTGGTCGAAAGAGTGACGATCTTTCACCGTAAAAATACAACCGTCAAGAAATGCGGACATGGGTTCTACTGGGGTAAAATTTTCCGGAGGTCAAATAGTCCCCCATTCGGTTCTCCGGGCGGGGACTACTTCAGGGAACCCATGCCAAAGGCTCAAACACAGGGACATGTTCCTAGGAACATGGAATGTTAGGACTTTATACAATAGCGGGGCACTAGAGATATTAACGCGGGAATTGGATAAATCGCCCTTGGATATAGTCGCTTTACAGGAAGTTAGGTGGCCAGGAGAAGGTAGTCAGGAATCAGGAAGCTTTTCATTATACTATGGGGGTGCAGAAAGACCTGCATTTGGAACGGGTTTTTTAGTCAGAAGGATGATCCTATCCGCTATCCGAGATATTAAGTTTGTTGGTGATAGGATATCATACATAATTCTAAAGGGTAAACGACATGATTTTATAATTGTAAATGTACATGCCCCCACAGAAGATAAAGATGACAAGATCAAGGATGAGTTCTATGAAGAATTAGAATGCTTATTTGATAGCCTTTCACGATATCATATGAAAATTGTCTTAGGAGATTTTAATGCAAAAGTGGGGCGGGAAGATATATTCAAACCAACAATAGGCAAATTCAGTCTTCATGAAGATAGTAACGACAACGGGATTAGATTAGTCACATTTGCCACATCAAAGAATCTCGTTGTTAAGAGCACAACATTTCAGCATAAGGATATTCATAAATACACCTGGACGTCCCCAGATGGAGAAACTCGGAACCAGATAGATCATGTATTAGTGGATAAAAGCTGGCACAGTAGCATCATTGATGTTAGATCAGTTAGAGGGACAGACTGCAATTCAGATCATCATCTGGTCAGGGTGAAAATCAGACAACGGCTATCGCTTATGAGAGGAACAAACGCTAAAGATGATTCTGTAAAATATGAATTAAAAAACTTGAAAAATGATGAAATGCGGCAAGAATACCAAATCAAAATTGCTAATAGATTTGAAGTACTGGAATCTTCAGATGACAATGTGGCAAACGAAGAAGAAACTGATATAAATAAAGAATGGGAGGCTATAAGAGATACTATTAAATTGTCAGCATCAGAAAGCATTGGTTGTTTAAAAAAGAGGCAAAATAAGAAATGGTTTGATGAGGAATGTGCCGACATTGTAAACAAAAGAAAGCTAGCAAAAATTAAATGGTTACATGAGCCAAATGAGGTAAATTTAGAGCAATGGGTAGTGTTAGACGAGAAACCACCAAGTTACTAAAGAGTAAAAAGAGGGAATATTTGAGAGAGAAGATTAATGATCTTGAAATGAATGCAAAAAATAGGAACATTAGAGAATTATATCAGGGAATTAGTATAGAGAAGAAAGGGTTTCAGGCTAGAACCAAACATAATTCGGAATGAAAATGGGGATATGATTGCAGATTCCAAGAGTATATTAAAAAATAGATGGAAAAGTTATTTTAATCAGCTATTAAATGTACATAGAGAATAGGACATTGAGGAGAATAACTTACAGACAGCAGAAATGCTAGTCGCAGAGCCAAGTGCATTAGAGGTTGAAATGGCAATTGAAAAATTGAAGATGTATAAAGCATCAGGTTCAGATGAGATCCCAGCAGAACTGATAAAATCAGGGGGAGAAAAATTGATGGACAAGATACGCTGGTTGCTTAGTATGATTTGGCAAAAAGAAGCTCTTCCAGATGAATGGAAGGAATCAATTATCATACCAATTTATAAGAAAGGAGATAAAACTGATTGTAACAACTATAGGGGCATCTCATTACTTTCAACTTCGTACAAAATTCTAGCAAATATATTAGTAAGCAGACTTACTCCCTATATTGATGACATTCTAGGAGATCATCAATGTGTATTTAGAAGAAACAGGTCTACAACAGATCAGATTTTTAGTATAAGACAGATTTTAGAAAAGAAATGGGAATATAATGGTACTGTACATCAACTATGTGTAGACTTCAAAAAAGCATATGATTCAATTAAGAGGGAGAAGTTATATAGTATCCTGCTGGAGTTTGGAATTCCTAAAAAGTTAGTTAGACTTATACGAATGTGTCTAAATGGCTCAACGAGTAGGGTGCGTGTAGGCAAACAGTTTTCAGACACTTTTGAAATCCAGAATGGGTTAAAGCAAGGAGATGCACTATCTCCTCTACTATTTAATTTTGTACTAGAGCATGCCATTAAATCTTTAGAGAATAGAGAATGAGGAAGGCTTACAACTGAATGGTATTAATAAGCTGTTAGTTTATGCTGATGATGTAGTACTACTGGCTGATAGCGAGGAGATACTGAAGGCCAACACACACACACTATTGAGTAACACTAAGAAATTAGGACTGGAAGTAAATATCAATAAAACTAAATATATGGTCACACGTAGAAATACATTTTAGAATGGAAATGGACAGCTAATGACAAATAAGGGAAATTTTGAGGAAGTGGCTGAATTCAAATACCTAGGAACAATAATCACAAATAGGAATGAGATGCACAAAGAAATTAAACATAGGCTCAATTCTGGAAATGCATGCTATTATGCATTGCAGAGACTTTTGATGTCCCAACTCCTTTCAAAAAACGTTAAGCTGAAAATATATAAAACTATTATTCTACCAGTTATATTATATGGGTGCGAAACATGGACTCTTACTTTAAGGGAGGAAAGGAGATTACGAGTATTTGAGAATAAAGTTCTTAGGAAAATTTTTGGACCAAAGAGAGATGAACTGACAGGTGAATGGAGAACACTACATAACAATGAACTACATGGTCTTTATAGGAAGCCAGATATAATAAGAACAGTTAAGTCCCGTAGACTGCGATGGGCAGGACATGTTGCGCGTATGGGGAATGAAAGACGTGCATGGAAACTTCTTGTAGGAAAGCCAGAAGGAAAACGCCCAGTTGGTAGACCAAGAATGAGGTGGGAGAACAACATTAACTATGATTTGAGGGAAGTAGATTATACAGGGAATGATTGGAAAGCATTAGCTCAGGATAAGGATGTATGGAGAGCTTATGTCCGTGCGGCCATGAACCTACGGGTTCGATAGTGCCAGTGAGTAAGTAAGTAAGTAATTTTCAGTTTACCAGCGTTCTCTCTGATTCTTGTAGATACCTTTTCCTTGTTCTACCTCTACGTTTATATCCTTGCATCACACTATTTAATATATTTTTGGGCATTATATTTCCATTCATTCTATAAACATGTCCTAGCGTTTTTATAAATTTTACAAAACCTTGTCCTTTACAAATATACTTGATAACTGAAGTAAAAACAAAATCAGTTTTGGGGTCACATAAGCCTCCCAAATTTTTAGCAGAATAACATAGTATGTTTTCAAAATTAATATTAATTTGCTTTCAATATTCCATTAAAGACAAAAATAAAATTTTATTTATTACAATGCCACTCTACGACTGAAGAGAATAGGGGAATCACTAACCCTTAATTACTCGCGCATACATAACCTATATGAGGACTCGCGCGGGGTATTTTTTTGCCTTGAAGTCTTTATCACAGTTAATAACACTGTATCACGTTATTACAAAGTTTGATGATTTTTTAAAAATAATTACATATATACACACCTCACTCAACAAAAAAGCAGTCTGGATAGGACTCCATCACACGATCTTTGCAGATCGGCTTGCCGCAATTGGCACAGCATTTAGTTGTCTTCTGGTTTTTGGTCCTGGGACAGAAGTGGCACCTCCTTCCTTTTCTGATGATCAGTGGTTCAACTTCCTCCAAGGTCCTGTGAGATACCTTAATTTCGCCTGAATGCTTAGAGCAAATATTTAGGTTTGAAAAATGGTACCGACCTTGGAAGGTCTTGACCCAATATTTTATGTGCTTTTAATGAAGTGTTTTTTAGATTTGATATGATGACAGGGAGAGTGTTCCTCTCACTGTTTTTTGTGGCTTAGAGTGTCTTGTTTGTATAAGTTTAAATTAGTGTGTAGAAAATTTTGATTATTTTTGTATGAGTGTCTTAAATTACTTTTGTCGACGAGGAATCTTTAAAGCTCGAGTAGAAAGCATAAGCAAATCAATCTTAAAAATTTCTTAATGTGTTCTGAAGTGTGTTGTGAGTTAAAGTGTAATGTGCATAGGTGTTCTGTATTGTAGTGTGGTGTTAATTTGTGTATTTCCTATGTTATGTATTAGCCTGTTATTATGTGTTAATATTGTATCTTTCTGTCTGCGTGCTAGATGTTTAATGTGGTCTTTTATGTATGAGATTTCAGTGATATCATGTAGTATGGAGATCTGAGTTTGACGGTCTGCGTGGAGTATTATTCTTAGGGCTTTATTTTTGGGCTATTTGTAAATTTTTAATGTAAGAAGCTGCTGCGTGTCCCCAGGCTGGACTGGCATATGTCATGATTGGTCTGATGAGTGCTTTGTATAAATTTATTTTGTGTTTTAATGAAAGTGTACGTGATGTGAGTATAGGAAAGATGTGTGAAGTTCTGGTTTGTGCTTTAGTTTTCAGTTGTTTAATGTGTTGTTTAAATGTTAGTTTTTTATCAAGTGTTACTCCTAGGTATTTAACTGAGTCTTTGTATTCGATGTTTATATTGTTTATCTGTAATGTAGGTGGATTTGGTCTTCTTCTTGTGAATGTGATGGCTTGTGTTTTATCAGCATTTAGTCTGATTCTCCATTTGGAGAACCAGTTGCTGATCTTGTTAATGTGTAGCTGTATTTTTCTAGTGGTGTGTTGTATGTCATGATGTGTACAGTATATCGCTGTGTCGTCTGCATATTGTGCTACTTTAGTATGTATTGATGTTGGGAGGTCTGAAGTGTATATGTTGTATAGTGTAGGTGCCAGTACAGATCCTTGGGGAACGTCTGCTTTTATCGGATGCCAGTCTGATTTTTGTCTGTTGAAGATAGTTCTAAAAGTGCGCTTGTTTAGGAAGGAGTGAATTAATTTTATATTGAATTAATTTATGTATTAGACCTGTATGCCAAACGGAGTCAAAAGCTTTTTCTATGTCGAAGAAGACTGCAGTTGTGTATTGTCTTAGTAGGAATCCAGTTGTTAAGTCGTCCATGAGTCTGTGAGCTGTAGTGTAGTTGAGTGTTCAGATCTAAAGGCGAATTGTGTCGGAGGTAGTATCTGAGTTATGTATGGAAGTAGTCTCTTGAGTATTAGTCTTTCTAGTATTTTGCTTATGTGGTCAAGTAAGCTAATAGGTCTGTAGTTTTGTGGGAAAAGAGGATTTTTTTCCGGTTTTGAGAATGGAAGTGATGTTTGCTTGTTTGAAAGGAGTTGGGAAATATTGTAGTTTTAGTACGGAATTTAGAATTTTAGTCATGTGAACTAGTCCTTTCCTAGGGACTTGTTTTATAGCAGTTGTAGTTATTCTGTCTTGTCCTGAGGCTTTATTGTTGTCTAAAGAGTTGGCAATTTTCTTTATTTCATTTGTGGTAGCTATTGGTATTTGGAATGTCGTGGGTGCATTTAAGTAGTTCCTTGTTTGTCTTCTAATTTTTACTTGGAAGTGTTCGTAGTGATTGTTATTTGTCCTTGATCTAAATTGATTTTCTAGGGTTTCTGCAAATGCATTAGCTTTGTCTAGGTCGTCGTAAAGTAGCCCGTTTCTTCCATGTAGAGGTCTGTTTGTGGTCGTTTGCCTGTGAGTGAAATTTTTGATTATTTTCCAAGTTTCGTCAGTCTCAACTGCAGTCTTTAGTTGTTCGTTGAGTTGTTCAAATTTATGATTTTGGATAAGTTGTTTTATTCTTTTTGATATTACGTTAAGTTGTCGTTTGTCTTCCTGGGTTCTTAGACGTTGCCATGTTCTTCTTATTTGTCTTTTCTGTTGAAGTAGTTCAGTTAGTCCTGGGATGTTTTGTGTTTTTTGTTTTCTATTTGAACTGATGGTGGTAGTACTGTTGAAGGTTTGTAGTAGCGTGTCTTGGAAAGTTTTGGTGGCTAGGTCTAGTTCTTCTGTAGTGTTTATCGTGATATTTGGAGTTATGCTGTCATTTAATTTTTGTCGAAAAGATGCCCAGTTTGTTATTTTAGTAATGTAATTTCTAGTCTGAGTTCTGATGGGATGTAAGTCAATTTCCATTATTACTGGGCTGTGGTCTGAGTTTAATTCATCAAGAACGTCAATGTCGTTTATGGTAGGTCTTGGTCTCATGATAAAAATATCCAGTACGTCTGGTCTGTATCCCAAGTAACTGTAGTGAGTCGGCTGTAAAGGTCCTGTTACTTGATATCGGTTGTCTAGTGAGTGTTAAGAGGTTTTGGCAAAATGTTTATGGTTGCCCTTTTCTTCAGATAGCTGTCCAATATACTCCGACCAAGGTTTTTTAGGAAGTCGCGGCGAACAATCTTTCTTCCCACAATTTCTTGTATAATTATATGTGCATTGATGCCGCCAACATTCAACAAGAAGTAAAAAATAGTCAGTGATTGCTCACCTGATGGAGCTTGCGAGCTCCCTGCTGGACCACAACTGCAACAGGACACGTCTCTGGGGGCACACCAGGGAACGGCTCGGACCAGTGCAGAGGGGAGCAACTGTACTGGTTCCTGGCCAAGCCTACGGGCTCGTGGACAATCTGTGGAGTCGCCAGGAGATGAGCACCTGGATGTACTAAAGTCTCACAACGGCTGCAGGATGCGTCCCTGGAGGGAGAACAGGGGAACGGCCGGTGGATCTGCGACAGCAGTCCTCCCGGCTAGGTTCGAGGAGCCCGTTGACCAACTATGGGGTCGTCAGAAATGAGCGACCTGACGTACTATGTAGCTCAGCAATTTCCCTGAAGTTGCGACTCCAACACCTTCTCCCTGAGGTGTTGATTTTAAGCCGAGAACCTTGAACGTGGACGCGAAAAGATAGGGGGGACAAGATACTGGGACTTGGGAGTATGGTCTTTGACCGAGGTTCCCAAGGGGTGGAGGCATGGGCCCAGATGGCCAGCGCTTCTAGCGCTCTGTATAGACTTAGAAACATGACCACTGTCTTCTACACAGTCTTCGTCTGATGAAGAAGAAAATCTGCTAACAATTTCATCATCTGATGCTTCCAACAGTTCTATGATTTCATCTTCTGTCAATATTTTCCTCTTTCTACTCATATTTACTTTTAGACTTCAAATTGAAAGCACGAGAATAAAAAAATAACTCTCTACATATGCTAGGCGCGCGCGGGATAAAACATTTCTGCAGGCTGCAACAATGACATAAAATAAATATAATTGCGTCATTAGCTATTCCAAGAAACTAAAACACGTGTTGGACGAGTCCATTTGAGAATAGGCGAGTTCCAGGGAATCTCATAAATGTAATTGTCACTAAATAGTAGCGTCTTTCAACCTAACAGAAAAAAATTACCCCGCACGAGTAATTAAGGATTGAAGAAACTCCATCAGATTCTTCAGGAACAAGACTTCAATTCGTGGCTCCTTGAGCCTTAGTTGAATTTCTATTGACCGTATAGGTCAATATCACAGCAATTTAAAATTGTAAATTAATTTAGAAGTTAAAATAATATATTCGTACCTGATATTTCACTCGTCAGTCATCCTCAACAAGAGAGAGGCGGCTTCTATATGATCTGGGCCGCACGGGCGATACACTGAAGATATCAGCGTGTCCTCCAAGTCCGAAAGGTCCGGGCTACTCGCTGAACCTCCTTAGTTCTAACGATTAGGCCCATGAAAAGGAATTAATCCCCGTTACTTATCCTTTGTACAGAAAATAAATAAATAAATAAATAAAACAAGGTAAATTAATTTAGAATCACAATTGGAACCACATTCTGCAAAACGGAACCAAGCCACAGAATATCTGAACTGAGAAAAATGTAATTAAAATTACATGTCGATAAAAAATCACAAATAAAAATAAACATTTACTTATTACTTTAACTAGCAAAATATCAATTATCTTTTACTTTATGAGAAAGATGGCAATTCAAACTGTTTTTTTTAATCCTGAGAAAACACATTTTTGTTGTTTGGTTCTTTCTGCAGAAAGATAAATGTGGAATATTCTGTTAGTGTTTTCTCTCTTGGTTTATAGATGGCATAATAATGCGGTTAGTGACGGGTTTTTTTTTTTGCATGATGTGGGACGATACTTGTGGGACGATACTTGTGGAACAATGTTACGTATTTCGTCAACTCGTATATTTCAAATTTAAGGGGTGGTTACTTTTTGCAGAATGTGGTCCAACTTTACTAATGATAAAAATGTGATATCTCGAGGCTGAAGGAAATGATTATGTTCAATAACTGGTAACGAATATTATTTTTAACCTTAGTTGAATTTCTACGGTATATGGGTATGGAAATAAAAATAGTTGATTGTCTATTCTTACTAACCTGTTTTCCTTCAATCTTTCAATGTACCATTTGACTGTTTCCAATATAATTTTTTTCTTGCAGATTTATAAGTGTATTTAAAAAATGTTTGCTGTGGGACCAGACGTTGCTTATCGCACGACCCTGTATTTGATTGTAATACAGAGTGATTCACAATAAATATTACAGACTTCTAGGAATTAAAGAGAGAACTTACTAGATAATATTTTGATGAGGAACCCATGTCCCAAACGTACTATTTTGGTGTAAAATAAGTTCGAAGATTTAAACATAATGGACTGATATCGTGTGTCTTCTGTTTCAGAGTAAGAAGTACAGACTTCTAGAGGTTGTACTACACCTATCGAGTAGAACGAAGATCTTCTTGCACGAATTCTGGCGGCAGCAGAAACTATTGAGCACATCAGCTCTTGTAGGGCGTGTGTATGAAAACATGCGTCGCAGGTACACTTTGTGCAACGAACAACAGGGTAGCCACATGGAATTACACTTGCAATACAACCCTTAAAAGTCTGTAATACTTATTCTGAAACACAAGACACGCGATATCAGCCCGCTGAGTTCCGATCTTCAAATTTATTTTACATCAAGTTGGTACGTTTCCGAATATGATTCCCTATCAAAACTTTACCTACTAAGTCCCCTCTACAACCCCTATAAGTGTGTAATACTTATTGTAAATCATGCTGTATGTCATTCATCGATTAATTTTACTCTATGCCCATGCACTAAAAAAAAAAAGTAATAGTCTAATTTACATTCTGACCTCGAAATTAAACCTTCCAAATCTGTAGATCGCTCGTACATCTTGAATATGTTTCTAGGAATCCCTAATTAACTCCAGATGTGAGATACAAAGAATTTCTGTAGTTGTCCTTCAGTTTGTCAATCGTGGCGAATTATTTGCAAAACAATCTTAATTTGTTTAAAGATAACATACTATTATATACCAGGGATATAGCTATGTAATCGTACATTACTACTGATTGTAACTTGTATTTAAACGTGCAACAAGCTGATATTAATTTTTTTACTATTTATTACGTTTTTAAAACAAACTCAAATATTTTATTAGATTGCACATTTTGATATTCGTAAAATAAACACTACTAAATCGAAATAAATTATTCCGATTACTTTTATCACCCATTATTGTAACAAACAAACTGAAATACACGTCTAAGACTAACTTCGAACTGATCAGGTTCAGAAAATACCGAAATATAAAAAAAAGCATAATAACTGGTAGATCGATCATTAGCGTGGAAAAATAATTTCCAAAATCAATAGCAAAGCATGAAAAAAAGTCACATTTAATCCGGAAGTTATATGTTTTATTATAATTCACCATTAGAAAATAAATTATGGTATGTAATCGATATTGCCACAACACTTCAGACTGCTTGAGCATATTAATAGTGTATTTAATATCGCCAAGACCTACCAGATAACATTAAAATTTCAAACTAATTTATACTTACATATTAATTAGTTATTTAGTTAACTGCTATAAATTATAACATTAATGTAATTTAAATTCATAATAGGCTATTTCCGATATCTTTAAACAATCTTTTATTTATGATCCAACGCACCATTTGATGTTATTTGTTCTTTGCTAAAAACTTCTTTAGAATAATCGAATTTACTGGAAACAGGGGGTCATTGTACATTTAATGACATTTGGAATAACATGTTTGTAAAGACATTCAACATTTATTTTACGTTTTTAATTCCAAAGATGACAAGCATATTCAATTATCAGCATTTTTTGCTCAATACAATTAACTTACAATATTCAAATCTTTTCTGCTATAATCTATTTTCTATAAACGTCGGCAATATTTAATTCCATGTTCCTGTGTTTATTTGTTAATGGTTTCAAAACGTGAAATTAATGTAATGTAAATCGCTGAATTCCCAGAAAATACCTTTGTAATACTCTTATTTACGTTGCAAGGATTGATGAGAGGTTGTACGAATGAGTTGAGAATTTCGAAACAAATTCGTAAAACGCTTTCAACCTTTGCAATGTATATAATTTTATTATATGGAATTTATTTTTGTGATAAATAATATTAATAAGTACCATGCATATTGAACAATGATACATATGTAATCAGAATGAACTGGATCGTTTTTAATGTTGAAGTTACAAATAATATGGGAAATTATTCCAAAGCCGGGAAGAATTAAAATGTAATTATGGGATTATTTCAAGATAAAATGGGAATAAAAGTAATATATCCAAAATACGTGCTAACACAATGTTATGATAAATACAACAAGAACTAATCGTTATCTCAGTGAGAAAAGTTTATTTATTAAGTCGACGTTTCAATCTCATTGTGTGAGATCTATGCATTATAAACAACCACGCATTGAAAATGATCTCACACAAGGAGATTGAAACGTTGACTTAATACATTAATTATTTTGACGGAGATAATGCTTAGTTCTTGTTGTAATTATTATTATCAACTACTCTCAGTGAATAATATATAACAAACGTATTAACCAATGTTATAACTGCATAGTCAGCAATATAGAGTCATACAATTGCAGTATTACTTGCGTCAAAAAAAATGAAGGCTGATTCAATATATGCAGTCCAATACAGTCAATTGATGTTATAAATTAAAATTACAGCATAACTGTCAAAATATATTTTTATAATATAAAATAATTTATGTCTAGTCAGTCTTAGCTTACAACAAAATAAATAATCTACTGATGATATGAACTTATTGTTTTTGTTCATATATTTGTATTGGTTATCTTTTTTTTACTTGTAAAATTGCTACTAGGTTTGCCATGTCGGCGAAAGTTGTTTCCGTTTTTTTGTGAATATTACGGAAAATGGAACTATTTTCCGGACTTTTTAATACTTCAAAATACTTATATAAGTCACAATATGAAATAAAAACGTGTATTATTCATTACTGCATATTTAAAAATAATCCTTAATTTTCCCAGAAAACTTAGGCGATGAAGAAATTAATAAGCATAGGCTTATTATTGTATATGCTGTATTAAGTCAGTATGTTTTAGAAAACTCTTCGATGAAACTGCGCGTAGAATAAATACATTGACTACTCGTAAACAAGTGGTTCTAAAACAAACTAATAAAAGCCAGAAGTAGTATATCCAAAAATAAACTACTACATTTGATTTAGAAGACAAGAACATTATTATATCCGTATAGCAGGCAAGTCAATCATTTCTAACTTAATTGAAAATAGACATTTGGATTTTACTGCTAAAAACCCTCAGCTATTTACGTAGTATTAGGAATAATAAAACAAACTGACGACTTATTTTTTTTTTATCATTTCCACTCTGTTTACTATGGGGGCACGTCTTAAGGTAGTTGCTTAAGACAATACGTTATAATTCAGAAGGTCGTGGGTTCAAGTCACGCCGAAGTCGGTATTTTTAAACTGGCCTAAAACTTCTGGAGTAACCTAGGATCGACTCAGCCTCTAACAGAAATGAGTATCAAGTATATTTTCTGGGAGTAAAGAGAGCCGCCACGAAGGGCTGATAAGGCCCGCTTACATCTCTTGCCGATTGCCTAGAAAGGAGGGAATCTTAACCATTTATTAGTCCAAGATCCCCTTAGTGCTCACTTCAATTTACCTTCTTTACTGTTTGAAAATTTTTAGATTAATATTAAAAACAAGTTTTATTCTGAATTTGTGTAAAATCATTTACGAAATTATTTTATTTAACTTTTGATGATTTGATCCATACGAGAGAGTTATTGTAGTCTCATAAATAAAACTGCAATATTAATGCTACAATAGTATATTACGATGCGAGGTTGGGAAGAGGTTTTTACAGAAGCGAGTTTCTTAGATTGTGTAAAACACTTCAAAATCGTGCGTTGTAAATTATTTTTGCGCGATGGTGTTTTCAAAATAAATAATAGTAAAATAATAACACCTTTATTGGAAATATTTATGTTCATTATAAACAAATAACTAACGTTAACAGTGTGGGCAATGTTTATTAGTTGAAACTACAGGAGGTCGTGACACCAATCAATGATAAAATGACCTAAAGTGCGTATTTATTGTTTAATATTGTTTCAAATAAAGTTCAGTTCATTTTAAATTCAAATAAAGTTCAGTTCATTTTAAATTCAGTGATTTGTTTCGTATAATATATATTAACACTACCTTTTGGATACGTTTTGTATATGAATTGTATGTAGCATACATAGAAGGCAGTGGTTTTATTTCCCACACGTTTTGTAATATATAATATTACGGTATAGTTATTTTATTACACTATAGTTATTTAGTGTTGACAACCCCGAAATGTAGGAAGTTGAATTTTCAATCATGGTCGCCATTGCTGTAAGTACGACAAAACGCACTATCTCGTAAAAATGTAATTTGTAATCATAAAATATTGTTTACAACTTATAAAATAAAATTCTGCCAGCAAAATTATTTGAAGTGTTACTAAACAGGCCTATAACAAGTATTAGATTAAGCTATTAAGTAAATTATCCAGATATGCTATTTTATTTGAATAATTTAATTCAAATTATATGAATTACTTAAGTCTAGGTATGAGTTAAAACATGAATTAATATCAAGAAGTTAGATTTCATTCTGAAATTGTTAGCAAACATTTTATGAGCACCTACAATTTACGACTTAATAATTTTATACGGATATTCAAGTGCTGCATTGCAGCGAAATATACATAGAAGTTAAGTATGATATTAATGTCAGGTTGTGAAACGCAGCATTTATTTCTGAAAATAGAGCATCGTAAACACCACAAATCCAATAAATGTTGGTAGTAGAAACCAATCAGGAGCTCGGAGATTCATGATTTCAATAAGGGAGAACAGTCTAGTGTGCTATAGAGGCGTTTTATGAGGTAATTGTGAACGCGTGGGCCGATGATACATCCTTAAAACCCTCCCCTATTTCCTACATTATTAGAGATGCTGGGGTTTGCATCTGCCCGCCGACAAAGGGTAGGAGAGAAGGGGCACAGACAACTAAACGCGTGTCAAAAAGCGACAAAGAGAGATATACCGAGGGGGAGGGAGTATCAAAACAAGATGCTGGAGTTGCCAAACAACATTTACTTGTTTCAAGTCAAACCTAATATGAATTATTCATGATGCGGCCACTGGAGAGCGTCTGTGATTATTTTCATGTCTCTGTCTCTCTCAGATATGGGAATGTATTTTTTTTATTCCTCTTCGCTTTTTACAGCGATTAATTGTTGATAATGAAGTAATCACATTCAAACGACTTTAGGGAATGAACATAAATGTCTGTATACTTGTTATTCAAAGTAAAAACGCACAAAAAATCCAACCAAGAAAGAACATTTTTGACACTATGCTCCACTTAAAAAACGCCATATTAAACTGTTAACTCAGAGTTATTAGAATTCTAAGTGAAGTGATTGGAAGCAATATCATTGAAGGCCGAGTGGAAAAAACGCTTATTGTTTGTTTTTGTGTAAAGTATTATCCTACATTCATCTTGCAGACGCATTCGACTTACATACAAGTTAAAGTGATCCCACTAGAGGCTTTAGGAGACCCTTGGGGTAGTAGGAAGTTAAGACTCCCACTTTTCCTAGACAATCGACACTTGATGTCAACCGGATTGTCAGTCCTGTATTACGGCCGCCTTTACCTCCAGAACAAGTGTCTGCTACTCATTTTCCGTAAAGGCAGAGTTGACCCCCAGGGCCATGGTGCTACCAAAGGTTTGAGCCAGTTTAAAAGTCCTGACCCTACAGGGACTTGAATCCCTCGACCTGACGGGTTTAATTGAAACCAACTACGCTATGACGTGCCCCCAGTCCGATGTAGATATATGTATTACACCACCAAGTTAACTTTGCATGGGCGGAGGGGAAGAGGTTTAGCGCTAGTGTCGCCTAACTAATGAATCTGTGGAAGGGATGTATGAGAAGACTGTACATCCGATCACGTACTGAAATGATTCAGTTTTAAGTGTGGGCGGAGAATCCCTAAGCACGTGTGAAAGATCTTAACGTGGTTGTCAAATTAGTCATTTAAGCACGGAACGCTCAAGCGGTCGAATCATTTAAAATCACAGTATTTGTCGTCTCTCCGTTACCAGCTTCACAATAAATCATAAGTGGCAACATGCAATGAGAAGTGACAGCCCATTGCTACACGTAACCCCAATAGTAACAGGGTTGTCAAATTAGTCACTTTGCCAATGACCGCCTAGAAGGACGGACCATTATAATCCATAGTATTTTTCAACTCTCTAGCTGTCATACAAAGAAAATATAGGCCCTACAGAGGACAGGAAGTGGCAACATAGTAAGAAAGAGAAAGAGAAAGAGAAAGACAGCATGTTAGTTAACATATTTTCCGCTGTGCAGATTACTTGGAGGAGTACTTTATTGGAACGAAGAACTTAGAAATATTAACGAGCTTTCACATTAGTTACATTACGTAGAAATCAGTTATATTTAAATTACATACGTATTTCACTTATTAAAGAACAGGGCTGTTATAATTAAGGATATAGAGCCTAAGTAAGCATTTAATTGATACTAATTTCCTACAATAATTTTTTCATTATTCGTTAAATTAATTAATTTTTTGTATTTTCAATTTTCGTTGCCATTTCTCTAAAATATTTTCTTTTATTCAATGCCACCACTTGTCATTTCGATATTCTGGTTTTCTCTCCTGGCATGGCGTTATAGTAATCCACTTCTGAGGTTGGGGCGCCTGGAAGGCGGATTTACGCTGCCCCGATGATATATGATAAGAGATGTTGTTGGTAATGATGCGCCAGGAGAGGCCTTAATCCTAAACTTAATGAATATGTTAATGATGATAATGATGGCCGGATGAAGTTCGACCGTTTGGATCATAAAGTTTCCTGATATTTGTCTTAAAGGTGAGGAAACACCCCGAAAAATAACGTCACCCAGGAAACTTGCCCCGACCGGGAATCGAACTCGGGCCCGCTGGGTGATAAGGCGGCACGCTAACTCAAGACCACAGCGGTGGACTTTCTCTATAGTATAATAATAATGATGATAATAATAATGATAATGATAATAATAATGATGATAATGATAATAATGATGATAATGATAATAATGATGATAATGATAATAATGATAATAATGATGATAATGATAATAATGATGATAATGATGATAATGATAATAATGATAATGATGATAATGATAATAATGATGATAATGATAATGATAATAATGATGATAATGATGATAATGATAATGATAATAATGATGATAATGATAATAATGATAATAATGATAATAATGATGATAATGATAATAATGATGATAATGATAATAATGATGTTAATAATAATGATGATGTTAATAATAATGATAATAATAATGATAATAATAATGATGATAATAATAATGATAGTAATGATAATAATAATGATAGTAATGATAATAATAATGATAATGATAATAATAATGATAATAATAATGATGATAATAATAATGATAGTAATGATAATAATAATGATAATGATAATAATGATGATAATTATAATAATAATAATGATGATAATAATAATAATAATGATAACAATACTAATAATGATACTAATAATAACTGATACTCAAATAATAATAATGATACTAATAATAATAATAATAATGATACTAATAATAATAATAATAATGATACTAATAATAATAATAATAATAATACTAATAATAATAATAATAATAATAATGATACTAATAATAATAATAATGATACTAATGATAATAATAATGATACTAATGATAATAATAATGATGATACTAATGATAATAATAATGATGATACTAATAATAATAATGATGATACTAATGATAATGATAATAATGATAATAATAATAATAATAATGATAATAATAATAATAATAATAATAATAATAATAATAATAATAATAATAATAATAATAATAATAATAATCTCTCTCTATCTATCTTCGGGTTTTTACAGCTGCTGCCGTCTTCCCGTGCCAAACCTCCAAAGCCTACGGTCTTGGGCATCTTCGATGCTTAGCCCTCTAGCTTGCATTACTGTCTTCATGTTTTCCTTCCATGTTAACCTTGGTCTTCCTCTTTTCTTCTTTCTGCTAGGATGCCATTCATATAGTTGCTTCGGCCATCGCTCATCTTCCATTCTTAAAACATGTAAGATACTAGTAATAATAACATGCTTATATTTGGGCAATATTTTTGCTAAAAAGTAGAACTAGTGTATCTGTTTTGAGACATTTTATCACCATGTATATTTTTAATATTATTATTTAGTGTTAAGTTTATTTTAGAGGGAAATAGACCTAAATATTAAATGTCGTTTGATATCATTTATGCATTTTTTTTGTATTTGCCCTCATATAGCTTCTAAAATTAATGATCAACTTTAATAAACGGCGAATTCAGTTTTATTTTGTATTTACACGTATTAGCTTCATTTTAATATCACAGAATTACGGTACCACTATTACGGATTTAGGAGCCATATCACATATTTATGAATCCTTGTCTTGGAGAAAAGAATGAGGCATTTTGGGACAAGTGAACATCGGTGAATTCGATAAATAATCTGGTACAAAGTTCATACTATGTTCCTATATTCATATTTTGTCTCCATAATCTAAATTGTTACATTTGCGCAAAAAAGTATAAATAAATAAATAAACTATCAGGGAATTAGGCAACCTTAACCTATATAACAGTTAAATGAAAATTCTTCCCACGAGTAAAGCTCCCTGAACACGAGAATTCTTACGAATCCAGTTTTAAAACATTTCATTTATCGCCTACACCAACGCAGCAGAAAATGTATGCGTTCCTTTATAATTATATACGACTTAAATTGAATCTTACAATGGCGACTAACAAGAATTTTAACCTGGCTTTCTATTATTACTTTGGATTCATATAGTATATTAGTTATATATTATCACATTATTAATACATCTAATGTAATATTATTGAATTGATGGAATAAACATACGAAAGAGAACATAAGTTTTGTAAAAGTACTGGAGGCAAATAAAGCCATCAAGGTAATGCAAACTTAATGTACAGTACCCGAAACAAATAACGTCATGTACATCGGTAACTCCAACGCTCAGGTCTATGAAAATGGTGACAGGAAGCATATAATTGATTATACTGTACACATCTGCCATGTGATGTCGAAAAATAAAGCACAGAGACTGCCAGATCGCTGAGATCTTGAAAACTCTTTAGGCCAGCCTGCCGAATGCTTCATACGCATGCTCGAGCCGTTTGCGTGCTATTCTAATTCATAAAACGTTGCCTTTTGTGACAAACCTGTCTTCACGAAGCAATGTAGGTAAGCGATCTATACTTTTAGTTTGATTACTAGCACGCACGAGAAAGAGACAGAGGTAGACATAATAGAGAGCACGTCTACTCGGCTCTGACGTCAACCGAGTTGTTAGTTATTTGGCGGCACCTGTAATAACTCATTAAAACAAAATTCACAATTTTATGTACCTTGATGTAAATTTTATAAATGATTGAACTTTAAATTGGCTCAAGTACATTAATAATGTGATGATTACCACTTGAATAAAATTCATTTATGTTTATTTACAAATGGGTGAAAGTCAGGAGAAAAACAATTTAAAATTAAAACACCAGCAAAAAAAATATAAATTAAAATATTATTATCCTTTTAAAATCAAGCATCGGATAATTAGGATAAAATTGCAAAACTTCATTATGGCGTTTGCTTTTAATAATTAAATAATTGTGTTCATATGTTGGCAAAATTTAGAATCAGTTTGAGAGATTGCAATTTGTAAACTCACGTTTTTTATATCTAATTTTACTAATTGAGAGAAAGATAAAGCCATAACTTTGTCAATTATTTTTTTTTATTATGTACATTCCAAACTGGTTCATCTTTAACCTAAAGTGGTTTGTCGCAAGAGATCTCTATATAACGCAACTTCTTCCCTGATGGATTGATAGATGGAAAGCTCTGCGGCCATCACTTAAGTGTTGGCGGTGATCGATCCATTTTGGTTCTCCTTTATAGGTAGAACCCCGGGTTCCTGTAAAATATATTAGCCCCGGTTTAATTTTGAAGTTAATTAGCAGAGCGAAGAAGGAAGCGGGCCTTTTGTGGTTCTATTCCAGCATTTGCTCTTTGGATTGAGGGAAACCGCTTAAAACCTCAATCGGTATAGTCGATCACGTGGGATCTTGCCAAGTTTAGCAACTTCTTCCTTAAGATCCGTTGCTTCCATATTCCTTCATACTCCAACCATCCAATGTTTTTTTGGTCTACCTCTTCTCTTCCTTCCTCTAACTCCCATTATTATTATTATTATTATTATTATTATTATTATTATTATTATTATTATTATTATTATTATTATTATTATTATATACTTTAAATCATGTTTTTAAAAAGAAATGACCCTGTGATCGATTTTTTCCAGCGAAAAAGGAATAATTCTACACTATACCACAAAAATTGTTGTTCAGAATTACTTTGTTAGGAAATTTAAAATGAGTATATAATTGAATTCCCTTATGAACTAAACTAAATATGTAATATATTTCAGTAGTTCAGACTAATCGACATAACTAAATCACCGACACTATCGAACCCGGACATAACTTCTCCATACATCCATATCGTGAGCTAATGTTTTACAATCATCTTCCGTATAATCTGCTTCCCTCAAATCATGGTTAATGCTATTTTCCCATCTCATTATTGGCCTACCTACAAGGAGTTTTCACGCCCCTAATTGATTCCCCCATTCGTGCGACATGGATTGACATACCTACTGCATTTTTTATTATATTCATCTTAAGACTTAAATACAAATAATCTATCCGAAGATCCAATAAGAAAATTGTAGCCATCAATAACACACATTTTATAGTTATGATCATTTTATAATTTAAAAATTAAAGGAACTGAAATCAATTCATTGACATTTCTCTTAATTACACATCCGGTTGTATGTAGTTAATGACTCACTAAACAGGTTTCATGGGAAAAAATCAACAATTGAATGATGGAAAGATGATACTGGAATAATGAACAAGATGGTTTATTCAGAAAGTTAATTTGAAAACCTCAATCGACTGAAGATGTAAATTGAAATACTTGAATTTTGGATTTATTAATATTGTGACGCGTTGTAGTAGCGTCATTTAAACTGCGCGGGCCAGCGAGAGAAACCTCGCATTGGTGGATTAGATTGGCGAGCCGAGGGATCCACCGATATTTCTCGGCTAGTAAGCCAGAGAGTTTTAAGAACATCTATTACCCTATTCGAGAAACATCGAAGACGAGACGGTTCCATGTAGAAACATCTCGTTCATGGACCTGGAAATTTCCGTCTACTTCCCTATAAATATGTGGTGAGGACGGAACGACCCCCAGTCTTGTGTTAGACGGCGAGAGGTTAATTGTAAGAGAAACTATGAGGAAGTACTGTGTCTGTAACGGTGCTATAAGTGATTATATGATAAACTTTAAAAGAAGAATAATTGTGAGATAGAATTATAATTGAAGATTTAGTGATAATTGTTAGAAGAGAAAAGTGTCAAGAAAAATTTACATAACATCGTTGTATTTATTTAAGTCGAAATAATGAAAAAGGAAGACCTTGTGCCATCTAGTGACAATATGATTATATGACTATTCATTTCTCTAAGTCGTGTTCGGGAATGGTCCATGGAACGATTGAATGACTTCGTTGATTGACCATTTTGTTGTGTCTCACTCAGCGTTCCGGACTGTGAAGCCAGAGGGTTGTTGTATATTCAGACGATAACACAGGAAGGAACATGGTTAGTGCGACGCAGTCCCTCAAATTTATTTCAATTTTCTTAACAACATTTCGTTATTTCTCATATCAGCTGTCCTCACGAAAATGAATGGTTATAGTTACAAACTCTATACTCAAGTAAAAATGTCTATGGTGTAACCCAAAATTAAATCAGAAGACCTGGAATGGCAACCAGATCTACTAACCATTTCATGGATCTAGAAGTAAATAAATTTACAAAATCGTTCCTCATATTTGATAAGACTATTTAACTCGTGCCCCAAATGGGAGTTAATGACCAATCATGTTTCAATGAATTTTGTTTTACAACCAATCACAGTCGTGTTTCTCCTCTATAATAATCGGATTTTGATTACCAAAATAAAGAAAGCTCCTCCTTTGCAATATTCTGAAGAGGTCAGAGCATTATTTTGCAATGACTGACTAATTAAAAATACGTTGAATACAGCAAATAATGAACAGATTCCTCTGACCTACACATTTGATAATTGTGTTTTTAAATACTGATATTACTGATTTGTTTCCGAAAAAAAAATGGATTTTAACCTGTAATGTTAGTTATAATAGAATATACAGTTCGATGTGTTTAATTTTTTCTCCACTAGGGTGCATTCTTACAATATTGCGATCCTATTTGGCAATAAATGATCAAGTTGCAGTGATGAACAAATGAAAAATAACCAGACATTTTTAATTTGTTTTCAAACATCGCCGTTTACATTAGATATATAAATATTTTAAAATAACTATATTTAAATAATGTTTGTGAGTAAACAGCTTCTTTTTATTCGTTAAAAAGTCCTAACAAATGCCACTCTTGATTTCAAAATCCTCTAGAAAAATTCAATCATCACTTCGTGACTCGTGAATTTATAGATAATTTGGAAATCACTCGTGGCATTACTTATGATAGTCGTTCAAGATTTTATAGAGCTTAAAGTGAATATTTTCGACCTTATTTTCCAATTACAAAATATTCAGTTTGGACTCATCTGCTCCTCTCCTCTGTTAACTTGAGCGAAGATAGCTGGAATAATATTGTAGCCTATTTAGGATAAATATGATATATTAATGCATGGTTAACGCTTTACCTGTTACAATCTATGATTAATATGTTTGCTAATATTTACCTACCTCATACATCCCTACTTGAGACATTGGTGCTTCGCTAGGGGGAGTTTCTTGACTAAATTAATTTAGTTACACTTATTTTCCTACATATATCAATGAGTGACATGTGGTGAGCACAATAACACAGGAAGTCACATAGTTAATGCAATGCATCCTTCTAATTTCCTTACAGTTCGTTATTTCTCTCTTCTAGTAGGTACTCAGTTGTCCTCACGAGATTGAACGGATATAGTTACAAACCCTGTAGCCTACTCAAGTAATGGAAATTAAACAGTGAGACAATTGTATTACTTACAAGGGAACTGTCAACCATTATTAGCCGAAACCTACCTTGAAATTTCTCCCAGAGAAGCGTTGTAATGTACCAAAGCCGTGTACAAAAATGTATCTGCCGTTTTAAAGTGCAAGGCATAGAAATCGAAACCAGAATCCAGCAATGGCAATCCGCTGTACGGAGCAGATGTACAACCCTGCATGAGTTAAGCAAGAAATCAGAGTCCGCGGCGCGGACAGCGGGTAGTGAGCGTTTTCCGGTGTGGACATGACCTTCGTACATCACAACGCTTCTCTGGAAGAAATTTCAAGTAGGTTTCAGCGTGCAATAGTTTATAGTTCCCTTGTTGCATGGGATGGAACTAATTTAGGCTTGAGGTTCTTTTACGAGCCCGAGAATCTTCAGACTCAAGACCCACGGCTTAAAATCTCTCTTGGAGGACTTACAGTACCCCTTATATTTTCCATCCAATATTCCATCGACCCTCAGAACTAGAGACAAGGAACATTACCACCAGACTATCGAGGCTGAGTAGGATTAATATAGGCCCACTACTGAATAATTGGACGTTGTTTGTATAAACCGGCTAAGCGCCATTTCTTTAAAAATGAGATTTTGATGTCATCTGTTGCAGTGGCTCATGAAGTAATTGTGCGCACACTTTTAGCTTCAAATCTTTAAATATAGCTTTATTATAAAACAAAAATGTAAACGCCATCAGTCCTATCAGAGATTCTATGTTTTGCAACAAACGGCTATGAAACCATAAATGCTAATTTAAATTTGCAATACACAGCTAAGCGCCAAATGTTCCCGTTCTTAGTTTGTTGATGCATAACTGTCAAACAAGGAAAATAACTTGCAGTATTCAGTATTGTTAGTTTAGCGCTACAATAAATAGTGAAGACTGACTTAAGCTTTAAACGTATTTTACTGGAAACTTACATAATGACGTATAGCCGGTTGATGCGTAACGCAGTTCAATTGCTCTTAGATTTACTAAACAGACAAAGTAGTTACAATTAAAGACAATCTTCATTCCACATATCTGTTGTCTATAATCAAGGGAGAATAACTAATTAATTTACTTGTACTTTCAAACTCTTGTAGAATAGAATTACATCATAAACTTATATTTCTTCTTTCGAATATTAGACCCTAGTGAGTCTGCTACGGCATCATATTTGCTTCTTACTTCTTCCCAAATTTCCAAGTCCTTTTGGAATATATATATAGGCCTATATATGATTTTCTATTGTAATTCTGCCCGAGGGCAGGTCATAGAATTTTCATGCTATGCTTTGCAGCTTTACTAGGGAATTATAGAAGTGGTAGCTTCCCGTTGCTTTCCACAATATATGATTAAAATAAGAATAATTTTTATTCACAAATAAATGTACACAATGTTGACAGCCGAATGAGGAGGTGATCGTGCTCGGGTGCAGTACAGTTACAGAAATAATATATATATATATATATATATATATATATATATATATATATATATATATATATTACCCAAACTAATGTTAAGATATCAACCTGCAGGAAGAAGAAGACCAGGACGTCCACTCAAAAGACTTCTGGATGGTGTTTCTCTTGAGGCCGAAACAGGTCAACAAATGGCCTAAATTCGTGAATGTACTATGATGATGATATATATATTACAATGTTTTATTTTAAGGGAGAGGGAAAAACAAAATATATAAATATAGGAGCCAGTTTCAAGACATGAAATAAATTCCGGCACATGAAAAACTAAGAGATAATACAAAGGGAAATAAAATAAATAAAACAATATAAAATAGAAGAAGGGAATTAAAGATATTATGAAACAATATAAAACAAAACAAATTTAGGAGAAAGTTTCAAAATTTAAACGCACACCAATACACAAAGAATTAATATTAAGGATAGTGATATAAACAAAAATTATATAATAGATTAATACTAAAACAGAAGAAAGTAATTAAATACACTATGTAATAATATAAAATATAACAAATTTAGGAGAGAAAAGTAAATTTAAGAAGAAAAAAAAACTATGTTAAACTTTGTTTGGCCAATTTCAGTAGCCATCAGTAGAATCAAGTGTAATCAGCAGATCTCGAATTTTGGATTGATGTCAATACGCAGTTGACATTAAAATTCTACTTAAGGATTACTTTGAGCGTATTCGATATGTGGAGGTGGTTAAAAAAAACACTGCAGTGACAGCGTTTTCACTAAATAAATAAAAGTTGTATAACTGCAGCATTCCATTGAATTATGTTCTCGAAGTTCATTGTGTCTATTTAGAGTAAGAGAAAATGTTATAAACTAGTGTAACAATCGTCAGTGACTTTTCAGGCAACTTTAAACATAACATAATTGATTACCTTAACATCAAGTTTCAAGTTCTGCAGGTGAAAATGACTATTGTTATTAGTGATTTACCTAAGTTTTCTACTTCCTCTGTATAGAACATATGTTCTAAAGCAATTTTATTTTTTACTTACGACGGTAACTGAGTAGAGCTTACAATATTTTTCTCTCGAAAAACAATTCCTACATACTCACGAGTTTTATAGTTATTGACAAACTGTGTTGTAGACTAAAAAAAATGAGACGTAAAACTAAACCCTGTAAACGTGTCAACCATTCTATCTCACAAACCAAATGGTCAGATACAAAGGGACTAATCTGCGGTCATCGTGCATAAGCACGTAATGAATGGATGGGCTGTCTGATACCAGTTTTTATCGTAATTTATGGAAGAGCCTGTGGTATCTGAATCATGGAGGTAAGTGATAGCTGTTAATAAAACCAGATTTAAAAAACAAATAAAATAAGACAGTTAATTATGCTTAGCGATAAAATGGCAGATTGTATTGAATTATAAATTTATTATTTTTTTTATTTAATACTGTACTTATTTACAGATGTTTGAACAACTAAATTCGTATCGTGTGTTACAGTACCTTGGTTCTATGCAATGGATTGTGTATGTATTAGCATTTTTATTTTAATATTTTTTTTTCGAATTAATACTTATTTACAGATGGTTGAAAATCTAAGATCGATTATGTTTAGAATATTTTGGTTCTATCAAGTGGATTGTGTTTATTTATTTATGAATTATGTGTTCATAAGTTATTTTAATAGAACGTTAATGTTTCTTAGTTTTCTTTGACAATAATTATATATTATAGATATATGTATACAGTAATTAATACATATTATGATAAAACCGCAAAAAGTGATATTTATGTTTATACTGAGTTTCAGTCCTAATTATATTTTAGTGACCTGAAATCCAAACAGTCTATGAATCCGCAATTTTCAATTTACTCATGAGTGCTTTGTCACAGGTGCACACAAACACTTGGGGTCTCGGGTTCAAATCCCAGTTCAGACGTTAGACACGCCTACTTACTGGGCCCTTCCCCTTTTGGTTTTAATACAGGAATTTCCCATGCTCCTTTTTCGTTTCTCATTCGTGCCACGCACACACACATACACACACACACACACACACACACACACACACACACACACACACACACACACACACACACACACACACACACACACACACACATATAAAAACGCAAAAAAGCACAAAAAAGCTCAAAAAGAACACAAAACGCTCAAAAAGAACACAAAAGCATAAAAAGAACACAAAAGCATAAAAAGAACACAAAAGCATAAAAATAACAAGAAGAATACAAAAGCACATGAACACATACAAATGAAATCACAAAAACACAACACAAAAACACACATACACAGAACATACACACAAATATACACAAGAAGGCACAAAAAAACAACAAAAAAAACCTACACAAACGCACATATACGCGCATACTTATGTATGAAGAATTTTTAGTATTATAGTACTGTATATCGTAATTTGAGGTTTACAATATGTAGGAATTAAAGTTACAGTTTCTAGATTAGTTATTAGATCTACGTCTAATATTTCCCTAACTTGTAACAAGAGTTCGGAGGTTTAGGAATCAAGACGGAAAGATTCAGGCTATTAAAATATATGACAAATATTATAAAATAAGCCATCGGTGAATTTAAATAACAAAATGCAATATTCAAGTTTGCTAAAACGTGTCATAAAATTTTACAAAATTAGACACCTAAAACTGGACATACATATTTTAGGTATCAAAATGCAAAATTTAGACTTTTAGATGTAACTCAATTATAAAATTACGTAGTTAAAACTAGACAACGGCGGATTAAGCATCAAAACACATGCTTTTAAACTACCGAAATAAATTATAAAATTATTTACTAGATCTATTCTAAATTAAAAAGGAAGGGTTTTAAAATTGTATATATTTTCACGGCATGAAATAGGAATTTTATTCAGAATTATCACAATATATATTTTTTTTCTGTTAATGATAGATTTTTTTACAGAGTTTTAAGAGTTTAAAGTAGTAATTTTAGAACCTAGTTTACAGTTTTTAAAATACCCATTTAAGTGGAACCAGGCTTTGTCTGAGAACCGTATTAAACACGGATCAATTATCCAAATTTAACATTCTGCAACATCCAATTACAAAATCTTTACCGCATCTCAGGATCACGTGGCTGAAGTTCATGCATTACAGTTATTCTGTATAGTTTCAAATGTAAAAGTTTCGTAGCTCGCAATGCTCGCGCCTTCGAAACACCGGTTTCTTGTGCAAGTCGTATTAGGGATTTTGTTGACGTATGTTCTAATCTTTCTCCTATTTAGTCTATTTTTCCCCTCAGTAAGCACACGTTTTGTTACCGTTGGTTTCTTATCGAGCACAGAACCCGTTTCTGTAAATTTGTTTACAAGTCGTCGAACAGTCTATTTTGCAGCAAACTTGAGCAGGCACGAGGGTCTATTCTGGGCGTGTTTTAGATTAGGTTTATGTCTGGGTTTTACCGGTGTAAAGGACAAGGAATTCGGCGATCAGTAACAATGAGTTGTGTAATTAAAGAGGGTTTATTATTTAACTTTCACAGTGTTAACCTCGTATTAACAACACGATATTCACAATGAAATAATATCCTGTAGACTACTTGAGGAAATCTAGATTTCCCTTGAATATTTACGTAAGATCCTACATACCTCGATTCCCAATTATTTATCATCCCGTTTCCAGTATCTATCCTCAAACCATAACTTAAACAGAAGATCACAACATAGTCTCTTACTTAATATACCGCAACATAGGACATCACATCACTCCATGTCATATACCATCTCCACTTCTCGCAACTGGAATTCCCTACCACAAGAAATAAGGGGCTGCCGGACATTGACATCTTTTAAAAGAAATCTAAATTTATATTTGCTCTAAACTCGACTTCATTATTATCCAGTGTAAGATATATATATTAATTGGTGTTTCCCGTATAATGTATCATATTTATATTATTATTATTATTATTATTATTATTACTATTATTATTATTATCGTATCATTATTGTTATTACCCTATGAAATGTTGTTTGTACATGACATTTACATTGCTACATTTATTGTATCTTTAACTGTTTATAATTAGTACAGTGTATATCTATATTTGTCGAATATTTATTTGTATTTGTGCTGGTTGAGTGGAAGAGAGGGCCTTATGGCCTTAACTCTGCCAGAATAAATAAAGTATTATTATTATTATTATTACTATTATTATTATTATTATTATTATTATTATTATTATTATTATTATTATTATTATAAGATAGAGTGATTCACACTTTTAGGTAATAATATGGGAAGTAACTGGCTCCTCTGAATACTCGTTATATGATTAACAAGCCCATCTGTTTTCGTAAGGGAGCTACTGGCCCTACTCTGTGATCATATGAGAGCAACTGGCTCCTCTCTGTATGTACACGTATGGGAGCTACTGACCCCACTCGTGATCGTATTAGAGCAACTGGCTCCTCTCTGTATGTACACGTATGGGAGCTATTGGCCCCACTGCGTTAACAATAACATTTCTTGACCTTTTATAATTATTTCCCAAGGAAGTTTTAAAATTGGCTCACGTATTCCCTTTTAACAAATTTAATGTTTTGCAAATCTGACCATATTCAACCCGTCAGCCAGACTTACAACTTTTTATAAATGAATATATATTTTATAAGCATTAATTTTGGTTCGCTAGGTACATGTACCTGCCAACCCTTGAGTTACCGTTTTTCACTGTATAACACTTATTGTGTGGTCCCAAATAAATTTTAATTCAACCGATTACCCCTGCCGCAATTTGGAGGTTTTACATATGTAATTTGTTTTCGAAATCGTCCAACGACTTCTCTGCAAGACATACATAATTACCGTACCTAAATAAGTTACCCTATGCTGTACTGTAAACACAGATCGAGGCTTACTAATCAAACTAATAATGAACTAAGACCACCAATACGAGAATACGCAACGCGTGTTTCATCTTACAGGAATGAAACTCAACTGCCTCGCCAGGTGGCTAAGTTTCTATATCTCGGCGGCGCGAGTTTATGACTCATAGTGAGCCGTGCAGTTGCTATGCAGCGTGACGCAGAGTGAGGACTCGGCGGCCGCATGCGCTTCTCCCGCTAGCCCGGCCGTAGGTCGGGAGATTCTCTCTGTATTGTGATGCAATGATGATCTTCTCCTTAAATTACCGGCTCTGGATTTCGCGGCGGACGGTAGGGTTGCTTATAAGCCAATAGGAGTTTGATTAGTTTCGTGTGCAGCAGTAAACTAGACAATCAAATTTCCTTAGACAATATAATATATAACCGTGTTCCATGTATACTTTTATTGTTTCTTTATATTTTAAACTTTCTTTACCAAGCCATTTACTTAATCTAATTATAGGTTATTATTTTTGTTATTATTATTATTTTACTATTTTTCTTTCTTACCCTTGTCAACTTTATATTGTGTAGTCTATATCTATTATGTATCAATCATAATTCTTATTGTATGTATAATTTAACCCTAGTGAAGTGGAAAAAAATACCTTATGGTCTTAACTCCATCAGGTAAAATAAATAAAATAAATAAATGAATAAATAAATGAATAAATAAATGAATAAATAAATGAATAAATAAATGAATAAATAAATGAATAAATAAATGAATAAATAAATGAATAAATAAATGAATAAATAAATGAATAAATAAATGAATAAATAAATGAATAAATAAATGAATAAATAAATGAATAAATAAATGAATAAATAAATGAATAAATAAATGAATAAATAAATGAATAAATAAATGAATAAATAAATGAATAAATAAATGAATAAATAAATGAATAAATAAATGAATAAATAAATGAATAAATAAATGAATAAATAAATGAATAAATAAATGAATAAATAAATGAATAAATAAATGAATAAATAAATGAATAAATAAATGAATAAATAAATGAATAATAAATGAATAAATAAATGAATAATAAATAAATAAACTACCTCTAGACCTGCTTTCTAGAGAAATCATTTTCCAGATACGTCGATTCTGAAATAATCATAGGCCTATCACTTTCTATAGGAGAGAATTCGATACTAGTGCCCATAATGTTCCTATCCTCGCAATATAGGCCTATAAGAAGATGCGAGTGTCGGAACGGCCAATCGTGTGGGCGAGTTAACGTGACGTAAGCGTGAAGACAATATGTAGCTGAGAGTGACTGTTAAGAAATTAATTATAAAGCATCTGTCTTCACCCGTGTTTGTAATAGATCTTTTAACATAAAACTATTTGTGTGTTGGTAAAGTGAAATAGTGAGAAAACAATAAAGTGATTTTGGATACTTTGTGTAACACTGTGTTAATTCCAAGAAATTCGACCGTTTTACATTAATACGGCTATTAACATTATTTTAACCCTATTTTCTTCTTTCGCCTATTTTAAAAATTGTAAAACCGTTATTGAAGCATGGTAATTACCATCTCTTCGTTTAAATAGGCATATAATTTATTTTGAAGTAATTAAATTAGTAAAATTAGGTTATTTACATATATAATTTTAATTAAATGAAATTCGCTATAAAATTTCCAGTTAGTTGCTTCAAACTCACGATTAAATGCATACTGCATTATTTAATTAATCGATACCATGAACAAAACAAAAAGTAGATGCTTGAAGCGCATTAAAATATTAGTTTCAGTTTCCAGAACTGCAAATACAGAGACCAATAATAAACAAAATGCTGGGAAGCCTTTATCAAGGGGCGGTTACATAGAACGCTTCAAGCAACATTAAGTTTTCATTTCTGTATCAGTAACATAAAACGGAATATGAGATTATTATTATTTTAGATTGCAGATATTCAAAAGGGGGGATGGAAGCAAAGTGCTCGTAACAAATTAAGATATTAAAAAAAGGAAAAAAAAAAACGTACGAGTAATTTCAAAGGAAAATGTAACATGGAACATTATATAGTAGTTGATTTATAATAATAAAACTTTTGGAACAAACAAAATCTATAAATAACTAGCTAATACCCTGCGTGCGCTGCTACTCCTATAAAAATGCCAATGTGTTTCTACCACCAGCCTTGAGCTGCTATGCTTGCCCGGGAATCAGCTTATCCCGATCTTCTTGGCATCAATGAAAGACAAAAATGGTATTGCGAGTTATCCGTAAAAGATAAACATGTGCTGTCGCGGATTTTTTCTAGAGTTTTTTTTTGAGATATTCAATTCCGTGTACAATAATTTGGTGTATTTGTTATGGTTTTGGCAGCGTAAGCCATTTAAGCGTCAAAATAGGGAATTTATTTCACGTTTTTTTTTGCTACAAAGGGTGTTAGGGGTGAAGTGGTTGAGTATTACAACTCTCTTATAGCCTATGTTCATCCCGGGAATCTCCTGAAAATTTTGAAAAAGCCCCATTATAATTGGATGAACGGTATGACAGATCATGCTTGCCCGGGAATCTACTTATCCCGATCTTCTTAGAATCTATGAAAGACAAAAATGGTTATTGTGAGTTAACCGTAAAAGATAAACATATGCTGTCGCGGACCTTTTTTGTAGAGTTTTTTGAGATATTCAATTCTGTGTATAGGCCTATTAATTTGGTGTTTCTGTTATGGTTTAGGCAGCGTAAGCCATTTAAGCGTTAAAATAGGGACTTTATTTCAAGTTTTTCACAACAAAGGGTGATTTTTAGGAGTGAAGGGGTTGAGTATTACAACTCTCTTATAGCCTATATTCACTTGAACATTTTGCAAAAAAAAAAAAACATCAAAATCGGATCAACGGTATGGTCCGAGCATAGAATACGAACAAACAAACAAACCAATCAACAAATATACAAACAAACATTATTTTTTATATGTTAGATTGTGGACAAACCGTTTCTACAGAATGTGTATTAATGAAAGAATACAACAAAATCGTATAATAGAAACAAATTGTGCTTTTTAATTTTAGCGAATTCCGAAGGAATGAAACTACGTATTGAGGTTGTTCTCATGAAAATGTATTTAAACAAATTACAGATCCTCTCTAGTAGACAGCTGAAAATGACCACGACTAAAATGTATGAATGAATGTATATACGTACATATGTAGGCTGTGTGTACATGTGTGTGTGTGCATGTATGTACCTACGTACGTATGTGTGTCCGTTTACGCTCTAGCGGCCACAATTTTTTCATCGAAACCAAACTTGGTATATAGCAATTGATTAAAAACGGTAAAGTTAAATTCGTTAACCAGCAAAATCGGACCATTAGGTGTAGGAGATCAATAGAAAAGGAAAGTTAACATTTGCTCTAGCAGAGGCGACAATTTTCGATGTTACAAAAAAAAAAAAAAAAACTCGCGGTATATGCTATTCAAATAGATAGTGGAAGTAATTCTCCAAAAATCGGAGAAATCCTTTCGATTTTAGGTGAGAATTACCTGAAACCTAAAATTAAAAATTTACTATCAACAGCTGATTGGTTCATCGCATTATACAATTTAATTAACCCTTAAATTGGCTATGTATCATATAAGATAGTAATCCCTTGTGTGTCTCAACGAGACTTTAGGCCTTTTCCCCTAAAGGGGAGAATTTTAACCACACTAATAGAGATTGAAATCGTGTGCCATTCGCTCTAAGGAAAAATATAGTAGAAACATTATTTTGCAATGCCCCATTTTGATTTTTCTGATACTCTTTTTTACAAACTTAAATAATATTTTCACTCAAAATACTTCAACGTGTTCATAATTCTTGTGCACGTTTTATTTGTGGTATTCGCAGATTTGATCACTTTACACTGTCCCAGTAATAGTTATCTTGGCTTTGTCTACGAGATCGTAGAACTGTTCATTCCTTAACCTTTCTCTATAAAAATAATACTGCACACAACATTGCCTAAGTACTTATCACGTCGCTTCATTAGACTCTCCAACACACACAAATAATTTAGACACTCAATCCATTTAGCACATTGTCTTTTATATCCCTTCATCACACTGTGTACTACTATCTTTTATAATTCGTCTTGCCAAAACATGGAATTCCCTTCTGCCCTATATCAGAGACTATCATCGTTCAAAAACAAACTAAAGAATTATTTAATAAACAACTTACACACATCACTTATAGTATTCTTTTAGCTGCTTCTTTTTCCTCAACACATGAAAGCTGGCAGCTTTTTGCGTGTTCATTCACTTTAGGTCCGGGGTATCGTGACGTCCTTCCATCGTAGTTTTTCCTTTTCTGCTGAGGTGTCCAGTCACGTATACCCACCGACGGTATCTCTACCTTGACGTGGTGGCGGGGTTTGTGAGTCCTAATATGACTCCATGAGCTATACGGGTGTTAGTATAACTACCAGTAGGACCTCCCATTCCTGGCAGGTCATGGAGGAAGGCCCAGACTAAAAGAGATACCCATCGAAGAAGAAGGGCTAGTAACTCACTTCCAAGATGCAAAATTTTCAATTACTCACAAAATCATTCACGAAGAGAGAATTATTTTAGTAATTAATAATTATTTAATTTATCGTATAAAATTGTATTAAGATAAGAAATATTGTAAGTTGATGTTTTAAATGTTGGATAATCGATAATTAGTTTATTATATATCATCTCTTTCTTTGTAATTTTTTTACATATTGACTGTCTACCGAGCAATTTAACTTATCTTGCTTGTGTACATTTTGTTTTTAGCTTTAATTTTAATTATCGTTAACATTATTATTATGTTATCAATCTCTATTATAAATATTACTTTACTGGTCAAATTTTCGTTTGGCATTTAATATTAGAGTTAATTGTGATTGCAGTATTCTGATGTAACACATGTTTATCTGGTGAGTGGAAGAGAAGGCCCTTGGTCTTAACTCCATCAGGCTATATAAATAAATACATAGATAAATATTTGTGTTGATACTGGATTGCCTGATTAGCACAATTGGTTAATGCATCAGCGCGTAAAGCCGAAGATCTTGGGTTCAAATCCCGATTCAATCAAACGATTTCTCTTTTGTTTATTACATGTTATTTTATTGGTATGGATAATATGTGTCTTAAATTGTGTATTCATAATACATTTTCTTGTTATACCCAGCATACATGATGAAAATGTGAAATTGTTTCTAGGGACGACTATTGTGTTATTCAATTGGCTTAAAGTATGACTAGTGCTAATCTCTATACATGTAACTAAAAAACGTAAGGGACATGGTGCAGATCCCTAGAGTGCTGTAACTCCCATAACCCTCTGCTTCCCCCAACACTCGCGAACCATTTATTGATTTACACAGGAGTGAGACAAGAGACACTGAAGTCAATCACAGCATCTGAGTTGCAGCAGCACTCCAAACTGCTTGATTGACAAGGAAACAGTACACACCTCTATCATTATACAGATAAACCTGTCCAATTGTACAAGCCTATATCATTATGGAGATTAATCTCCCCTGTTATACAACAATACCACACGCACTTCTAACATTACAGATTAATCTATCTCAAACATTAACATAGAATAAGCTTATCGATGGAAATAAATTTATCTTACAGTACAGCGCAGTTAACATAGGCTCAATTCTAGAAGTGCATGCTATTTGTCATCTCAACTCCTTTAAAAAAGTTTAAGTGAATATATAGAAACCATTATTCTCCTAGTTATATTATATGAATGCGAAACTTGGATTTTTACTTTAAGGGAGTAAAAAATATTATGAGTATTTGAGAATAAAGTTCTTAGGAAAATTTTTGGACTAAAGAAAGATGAACAGACAGGTGAATGGAGAAGACTTCATAACAGTGAGCTACATGCTATTTGTGGGAAGCCAGATGTAATAAGAAAAGTTAGGTCTCGTAGACTGCTATGGGCAGGACATATGTCACGAATGGAAAATGAAAGACGGACATGGAAATACAATAAAGGAAAGCCAGAGGCCAAGAATGAGGTGGGGGAATAACATTAACCAATATTTAAGGGCAGTAAATTAGGCTCTATATAGGGGACGACTGGAAAAAATGGAGAGTTTATGTCCTACGGGATCGATAGTGCAAGTGAGTTAGCACAGCGGCAAATATTATACTTTATTTCTATCCATCCATAGTAATTCTGCCCGAAGGCAGGTCCTTCACCGCAATCATAGCATTTTTATGCTATGCTTGCAGCTTTACTAGGGAATTGTAGGTGTGGTAGCTTCCCGTTGCTTTCCACACCGGTGAAGGATGATGATGATAACGATGATGATGATGGCCATATGATTTCGGGGACCTTAAAGTTTTCCTGACATTTGTCTTACAGGTGAGGAAAAACCCCGATAAAAACCTCACCCAGAAAAACTGCCCCGACCGGGGATCGAACCCGGGCCTGCTGCGTGACAAGGCAGCACGCTACCTCGAGACCACAGCGGTGGACTTATTTCTATAAGAATAGAACAATCTTGCTTATGGCTTTATATTATGATACATTTACAAATCACGAACGTTTCTAAAATATTGGATTATAAAATTCTTTCTCTGTACGCCGCGGTAGCACAGATGATTTAGTGACTAGCACGTCCCTGTCGATACCCGGTGGGGTTGAAAATAAAGCTTATTTTTTTATTAACGTACGTCATATAGACGAAATTAATTCAAATTGCAGTCATTATAACATTATAAACATTTGTAATAGCGCAAATTGCACATGTTCGTCCTTTGAGGATATGAACACAAGTACAATACTTAGGTATTATAAAATAATAGACCAACATTTAACATATGGCAAACATGTTTTATTGGTATGCAACAGATTACGTAAAACTATTCACAAATTTACCATCCGTAGTAGATCGCATTTGCCAATTCATGTATTGCGTAATGTTTGCTTAACGCTGATTTAACCGATGATCCAGACGGAATATTAGGTTGGGGTGGAATTGCAAATGAAAATGCTATGATTGCAGTGAAAGACCTGCCTCGGACAGAATTACTGTGGATCGATTGCTTATTATTCCATTAAAAATAAATACGAATTTTAATAGAATAATCCAAGTTTTTACAGCGTCAGACAAAGTACTACTTTTTTGCCATATGTACCTGAATTTAACACAATTGCTATATCTAAACATAATATATATCTAAAACCCGAATTATATATTGAATTAATTAAATCCAATTCCCAGAGCTAAAGAAACTAAACACTTAATGATTTAATAAAGTAATTATATTATTTAAATATTTAAAATAATAAGTACTGACCTATTTTGGTTTATTTTATTATTTTTTAATCTATTTAATTTTTTCTTCAGTTTAGTATTAATCTATTATACCGGTATTATTGTTTTATAGAATTATCCTTTGCATTAATTCTGTGTGTGTCAGAGTGCATTTTATAATTTGAAATTATCACCTAAATTTGTTTTGATTTCATATAATTTCCTAATTATTTAATTACCTTCTTAAGTTTGGTATTAATCTATTCTATATTGTTTTGTAGTCCACCGCTGAGGTCTCAAGGTAGCGTGCTGCCTTGTCACGCAGTGGGCCCGGGTTCGATCCCCGGTCGGGGCAGTTTTTCTGGGTGAGGTTTTTATCGGGGTGTTTCCTGACCTGTAAGACAAATGTCAGGAAAAGGCCCAAACGGTCCCCGAAATCATATGACCATCATCATCCTTATCACCATCATCATCCTTCACCGGTGTGGAAAACAACGGGAAGCTACCACACCTACAATTCCCTAGTAAAGCTGCAAGCATAGCATGAAAATGCTATGTTGCAGAGAAGGACCTGCCTTCGGGCAGAATTAATATGGATGGATATTGTTTTGTTTATCTTATTCTCCCTTGTATTATTTATTTTATTTTTTATGTGCCAGAATTTATTTTATATTTTGAGACTGATTCGTAAATCTAAATTAATATATTTTGTTTTTCCGCTCCCTTTAACTAAAACTTTGTAATATATATATATATATATATATATATATATATTCTGTATGTATTATTTCTGTAACTGAACTGCACCGGACCACGAGCACTTGCTCATTCGGATGTTGATATCGTGTACAACTTTTGTTCTCATTTTATTCCAATATGTAGAGTTGGTTCGTCAGATTCCACATATAAGCTAAGGATCGTACTAGTACAGAAGTGTGTCCTTTATGGTGAATAACAAATTTTATCGTATGTAGAATGGAGGTTTAGTAGAAAAATTAAAAATACACCTTAATCTAGTTTAGAACAAACCAAGGAACAATCAAGGCATGATCGTAACATGATCTTTCTATCAGCTCCCCAGGTAGTAGTTGTGAGGTAGCATACAATTTCAAGAGAGCGTATCTGAAATTGGTTGAATATAGAGTGTGAGGGCATGCCCTCCGATTATCTGAAACATCAGATAATCTCAATTATAAAATATTCAACAGGGACATTTTTGGACAGGCTGTATAATTATGGACGTGCAATAATTTTATTGTCAATTGTAAAATTTCCAATATCGAGGCTAGGTGGGCTGTTGTTTATAATATTTAATCACTAGAATTTCAAGTACATCCGCAGTGCATATATTTATGAGACATGTAGTACTCTAAATAGAGATTCGTCCGTCGGATGGGACCGTTAAGCCTGGGAAACCCTTAGGTGTTTTCCGACAGAAATAGGCTAGACATGAATGCACTGGGTTTATCTTCTCCTTTCCCTTATCATCCTTCAATTCTAAAAAAAATCATGGTAAAATTCCGTTGAGGTGTTAGTCAGAGTGTATGAAAATTATAATATAAAATTATTTTCCTTTTATTCAGTCTCCTCAACTATTAAATGAATAGGACGTTATAGTTATTTTGGGAGCAGTCCCATCTTCAGCAGAATGTTGTACGTTACTAACTTATTTACTCACTGGCACTATCGAATCCGTAGGTTCATGGCCGCGCGGACATAAGCTCTCCATACATCCCTCTCCTGAGCTAATGCTTTCCAATCATTCCCATGTACGTTACTCTCCAGCTAATATCTAGCGTATCGTACTACTCTCTGCTAAGGATGGGACAGGTCCCGCCTACAATTTTAATCATTTTAACAGCTGTGGAGACTAAATAAAATATTATATATGATTTTGTATTATAATTTTTTATACCATCCCTCATACAGCAACTTACACTACACAAATACTTAAAAATATACTAATTACACAGAGCAACAAAAAAATAAACTTTTTTGTTGTCTGAGAAAGAAAAATATGTGATTCTGATAGTATTTTGTCTCCTAAATTCAAATATGACATGGGTTTTTCTCCATTACGCAAGATTTCCGAGAGACAGGAATTTATAATTTCAAACACTTTAATATTTTCTACATTCGTAACTTACCTTGAAAGTAAGAAATTACTATTTTCTGCTATATTTCGTCTGTGGAGAATCCCTCTTGATGGTCCAACAATAATCGGCCAGCATATTAGGATTCCATTTGGCTTGATATCTCTTTTCCACAGCTGAAACCATTTGAATTAGCTCATTTGGTTTTATTTTACAATGGACAAATGGACGAAAAAACGTTTATTAAAAATTAATTAAATCCATTAATTGAAATTGAAATAAAAAAGTGTGGGTGATGGAGAAATTCCGAATACATATTTGAAAACACGATAAAAACTGCATTAAGTACAGCTATTGGTACTCATGAGACAAAAATCATGTTGGCCGGTGATATAAACTATGTCTGCTAATGCGAATACACATTACTTACGAACATAGTGGTCTGCCGAATAACATGGGTAAATATAAAATATACCATATTAACACCATCTATCTGCCTATTTAGTGACCCGATGCACGAAAAATGCAGTGGGTGGAAATGGAACATACAGGTTACATTTCTTCTGTACATAAATATACTATGGTAATTACATTTTTCTAACGAAATCTAGTAGCCTAATACAGACGATTTTTCATAATAGATATATAGACTCTAGATTAAATTAGCAGTTTATAAGTAAACTTAAATTTAATAAAATGTTTTAAAATATAATACATATTTCGGTTACGGTGCAAAAAGTGGACATCCGAATTTCAAGATGATTTTGGTTTTAAAATTAAGCTTACATACGTCCAACAATAAAACAAACATAAAAAGAAAACATTGCGGACCATCCAGAAGCAAACTGAATAATAACAGTTTGTAAAGAAATATTTCACATTCCGCCTCCATTAGTTTACTACACATTATACCGAAATGGTACTTAGAATGCAATGCTGAGGATGTTATTTTTTTTGCGCATGAATACATAAGTTCTAATAGAACGCGACACGGCGAGTTATAAAACACTACACATATTTACAAAAGTGTTGATTTATTTAGTTAGATTTAGATGAAGACAGTTGTACATCAGATTGTTTATCGGAGTGTGTGATATTTACGTTCAGTTGAACGACAGGTATTGTATACTAGATGAGTGAAATTAATATGTAAATTATTTTTCAGTGGATTAATTTTACCACTATTAATTTTCGAGAAATACGTATGATGACGTATCGATTATTGTCGATAATCAATTTAATTAACTTACATTTCTTAAGTTTGGTCGTGTGTGGAAGTCAATTTTCTTAAATTTCATTTTCTTTGCTATGCAATTATGGAAATTGGAATTCTATTACAATACAAATTAATATTTATTCAATTTCGCCTCTCTACTGAAGAAAACGTGTAACCAGTTTCCATCCTGGACCAACGTTTGAATGTAGGAACTGACGTCACGACCACAATGGCCGCTACATTCTTCAGGTAAAATAATAAATAGACTCCCATAAATTGTCATGTTCCTGCTTTGTTTCTCGATAATCCACATTTTTTTCATGTTTTCATTTTTGACGCTTCTAAGCATAATTTTAAAACAAAAATAATCTCGAAATTAGAATGTCAACTTTTGTGCCTTACCAAAATATACCAACTATTTTTTAAAGCATTGCTACATATGACTCTGAAGTATGGAAGCTAGGAAAAATAATTAAAAACCGTTTGCGGGTCCTAGAGAAGGACTTCTAGAGAAGACAGTGCGGTATTTCTAAGCACGTACCTAATTAAGCGATCTGACAAAAAATGGAAATTGAAGCAAACATCATAGACATAACTGAGACAAAGAAGCTACTATGGTATGAAAATTTTCGAATTTTTAAGCCATTTTTTTTTCGAAAAAATTGCATTTTTTTTCGAATTTTCGAGGGTCATCTAATAAGAAAGGAGGACGATCAATGCCAAAAAAAGATACGGAATTGGACTTCCCCAGGCAGATGGAAAAGAGGAAGATCTAAGAAGCAGCACAAAAAGTCATTAATGATTGACAGGACTGTGAAGCATAATGAAATCAAGAAACGGCGTCATGTGTAACAAACCTGAATGGCGATGAAAACAATATTTGAATCGAAGTACGTTCTTGATGCTCCTATAAAATCCACAAACTGTATATCGTAATTACTGCTAACTCCGTTCAACTGACTGCCGGGTGATCCAATAATTCAAAACTAATTCATTCCTTGATCATAAGGCGAATTACCTTTTATTTTCTAAAGTAAATTTTAACAATATTGTTGCAAAACTGGATAATCAATTAATTTAATTTATATGTGAAACACTTTTAACGCAGTAAAATGTCTTCTTATTTGTTGGTTTCTTGGAAACTCATATTCAGCGCAAACACTTTTAACGCAGTAAAATGTCTTCTTATTTGTTGGTTTCTTGGAAACTCATATTCAGCGCAAACACTTTTAACGCAGTAAAATGTCTTCTTATTTGTTGGTTTCTTGGAAACTCATATTCAGCGCAAACACTTTTAACGCAGTAAAATGTCTTCTTATTTGTTGGTTTCTTGGAAACTCATGTTCAGCGCAAACACTTTTAACGCAGTAAAATGTCTTCTTATTTGTTGGTTTCTTGGAAACTCATGTTCAGCGCAAATTATATTTACATGAAATACTGGTGCAATTTTAATAACAAACATCTCGTTGACACTATTGAATCCGGGGATTCACGGCCGCGCGGACATAAACTTTCCATATATCCCTCTCCTGAGCTAATGTTTGCTCCCTCAAATCATGTTTAATGTTATTCTTCCACTTCATTCTTGGCCTACCTGTTGGGCGCTTTTCCTCTGCTGGTTTTCATACAAGGTGTTTCAATGTCCTTCTTATATTCCCTATTCGTGCCACATGCATTGTATACTTAGTAAAGAAAAGAATGAGTGGGCTCTTGATCTCGAACATTTCAAGTTTTAACGCGCGATTCACACGAGTAAACTAATGGCACAGTAGAGCTACAATATGTTTCCCTTACTCCCATGAAGAGCATTCTTTTATGCACAGCATGTCAGCAAACGCTTAGCTCAGTGCCTTGTTTTTTGCTTAGTATGCAAGAAGTCCCAGGTTCGATTCCTGATGAGGTTTTCTTTTAATTGTTACAAAGCTTTCTATTTTATCCTGTCTGTCCACTCTTAAAAAAACGAACTAATTATTTGGAAGTATTACTATTTATTGTTTATAATATTATTATTATCATTATTTTATTACAATGGATGGAGAGAACTACTTAACAATGAACTACATACTCTTTATAAGAACCCAGATATAATAAGAAAAGTTAAATATCATAAACTGCGATGGATAAGACATGTAGCACGAATGGGAAATGAAAGACGTGCATGGAAGCTTCTTGTAGGAAAACCGGAGGGAAAAGGCCCAGTTAATAGACTAAGAATGAGGTGAGAAAATAACATTAGCCATGATTTGAGGGAAGTAGATTATACACGGAACGATTGGAAAACTTTAGCTCAGGATTGGGATTATGGAGAGTCTTATGTTGGCGCGGCCATGAACCTACAGGTTTGATAGTGCCAGTGGATTAATTAATTATTATTATTATTATTATTATTATTATTATTATTATTGTTATTATTGTCCATCGTCTATGGGATATTATAAGGCTGGAGTTGACCTACATAAACCAAGTAATTAAATTAAATGGAGAAACGTTTTCCTTACTAACACGTATTAATTAAATAAACATATGAAGCTATTTTATCTTTTATTACATAAATTTATGACATTATTATTAAAACGTGGTACTGCACACACAATTAAATTTATACCAGTAACTAAATAGTATTACAGAGTTTACGAAGGCAGGAATATTACTTAAAATAGTGTAAAGTGGAGGATTATTACATGGCTGGAATTAAATATTATAATATTATGGGGTGTATTTTGCGGAAACACATAACAAAAAAATCATTGTGGAGGGATCTGAATCCTAGCTCTCATACATATTTCATTTTTTCGTAGTTGGTTTAACGATCTATGTTTCTCGAACGTCGGATACTAGTCGTTTAAATCCTGGTTGTCTTTCTTACTTTTACACAATGCACGACATTCAAATGTCACAATTTGAGTAATACTGCATACGTCGAACACTCGCAAATATCTAGAAACATGTCTCCTGCACTTTTCTTTAACTATTTAAGACCATTAAAACCAAACACAACGTATTTAAAACATGTAACAGTGCGTTACCTCGTGAACTACAGCTTTTGCTCTTCGAGCATGCGCAGTGGTTCATAACAGAGACTCTGCATTTTGAAGCTGCTCATTCTTTTTTTTCCTAAGTGTATCTTTTCAGTCTACGAGGCATAATCGTTAATACATCTGGTTTCTTATAAATATAATGTAGCTCACTGTTATGTAATCTTTTCCATTCACTCACTTGTTCGTTTATCGTTGGTCCAAATTCATTGAGGTAAATATCATCTGAATGCTATATGCCTGGACTTTGGGTCCGAAATATAGGTCTTCCGTTTTCACAGGAAAATAGTTATTTATTATAATTTATTCACGCATTACATTTTAACTTGCTGTAGGCCTCATTTTACGTAGAATTTTGGGGGACATGAAAAGGAAGAGCTTTTTTTAACGCGACAAAATGTTAGAGATTTATACTTTTGTATAACTTACAAACTGTGCCTAAAAGCGATTATTTATTGCATATTTGAATTTCCCACATGGAAAATCTTTGGAAACATATATTTCTACGTAAGAAAAACTTCTCTTATAAACAAGTGGTATTTTTCCAAAAAATAATATGTACTTATATCTAATTTAATTATCATTTTGGATCATCTATACAGGCTCTTGACGCCAATATCAGTATGAAATTTTATGTAATTATACATAGAAAATAACTTAAAATCTAATTTAAGCACTCTAGAACTCAATCTTTAAAAAAATATATATTTTACAATAACAAGTTATGTACTTTTTATAAAAAACATTGTTCACTTATTTATTTACAAAATTAGAGATATTTTATTGTAGCATTTAGTCCTAAATACAATTAAGGTATTTGTAACTTATTCAAACTGTGTTTCGATATTTTTTGTTTGTATTATGAACTTATACTTCCATTAAACATTATTATGAATATTTACAATCAGGTTTAAAATTTTCAAATCAATAAAATATAGTTTACACGATTCAATGAATTACAATTTTTATAATTCTGTCTACCTTTTGTAGCAGCAAGATGTACGAAACTTTACTGGAACCGGTCCAAATTATACCTTATCTAATAAACAGACTGAAGAAAAATAAACCTAATAACAGTTTTCATTTATGAATTTGCAAGAAGGCTATTCAAACGTTTCATTAAGTAAACTGTTCTGGATAATGTTACTAATTCTCTTTCATAAAAAATAATTTTTAAATTTAGTTTCGTTTAATTTAATTTGTGTTAAAACTTACCAAAGATCGAAAAATACCAAATTAAATCTTATATTCCATTTTATATAATCTATAGTCTGTATAAACATCAGGCCAATACAATTTTTTCCCTTTCAGTACTGTACAATTACGACCAAATGTGATCTCAAGAAATTCATACTTAAAATCTGCACATTTATAATACTTCTTCTCTGCATATATATGATATATATGATAATTATATGCCTCTAGATTAAAGAAGTTATCAATTAGAACGAATATATTGTAATAATGTGTAAATAATATGTCAATTTGAATAGTTGATTTAGTTTCAATAAAATTTGTTATGTATCATTAATAGAATCAAATTTCACTCAACAAAGAATTAACATGTCACATGTCATATCCACTATGATAAAATGTAACTGACGTGCCGTCAAACTTTGCCGCATTCCAATATCAAATGTAATTCTAAAATATGTAGAATTTTTTAGTGTGCGCTGTTAACGCAACAAATTAATTTAACTGGGACGTGAATTGAACCGGACTGGCAGCTCGGTCAAATATCGCTGTGAGGCAAAAAGGATCGCGTTATTTATTAACACAGTTAAGTGTTTTATATTATAAGGCCAACTAATTTGATTATTTGTAGTGTCTAAGCTAATTTATAGAGGCCAACTAATTTGATTATTTGTAGTGTCTAAGCTAATTTATAGGTAAGCAGGTATATTGTCCTACCAACAACATAATAAATGTTCATATTGACACTTTTTAAAAATCACTTGAGTATATTATACTAGTTTTGACATACGGATCTTAGATATGGATTCTAAAAAATTAGACACCTCATAAAGTTGCGTGTTTTCACTATACCGGTTTCAAAAGTCATTTTACTTTCATCTTCATTCAAAGTGTCAAAATTTCGCCGTTAAAAACCATCCTCCGAACTGCTGTTAACGGCAAAATTTCGACAATTGGTGTTTGACGGAAGATGAAAGTAAAATGACTTTTGAAACCGGTATCGTGAAAACACGCAAATTTATGAGGTGAGATATGAAAAACATTTTCTCCGACTCATTCATAAATTGAGAATGCCTTATAGTGTTATTTTCCACTTTAATTTTGATTAAATATAGATATTAATAGTTTGAAGACTACACGATGGAGGATACAGTAATGCATGCTAAGAATAAATCACAAGGCTAGGAACAATTTCTATGGTTCAGGAAAATGAGAGAAATAATAGGTTTAATTTTGAAAATAAAAACATTGAAATGTGTCTTTGTCGGGCATATTATGAGAAGAAATGAAATCGGGAATAAAAATAATCTTTCACGTGGACATCACAGGATAAACGATTAAAGCGGGTTCCTCATAGAAGATGGCAGGACAGAATCAAGAAGTATTGAGTAGTAACGCGGAAAAAAATACTCAACATGGATGGTAGTACCGAATAATTGGAGAGGCCTTCATCTTCCATTATATTGGTGTCGGTAATATAAATAACCATACATACTTTATAGAACTATGTTATAAAAATTAAACCAAAGTTTATTAATCAGAATGTGGCAGATTCAGAACTAAAATTACAAGACAAACTGTGTATCCATCAAACAGTAAATAAATAATGTTCAATTCACCCACTGATATGTCATCATCATCACTCCAGGGATTAGCAATTGCCCGTTCCGACTTCATAATGCATCAGCCCAACGTCTTCTAGGTCTTCCAACATCACGTCTTCCTCTTGCTTGATAATTTCTTGCTAACAATGGATATCTCTCCTTACTCATTCCATCCATATGATCAATCCATTTCTGTCTGTAATACGTGACCTTATCCAATAAAGGCTGTACTTTCAATTCTTCTCTTATATCCTCATATCTTATTCTATCAAGTCTTGAACATCCTTTTACTTGTCTTAGGAACCTCATCTCCGCCGTCTGTATTCTATCCTTCTGTTTTTTCACTGGAGCCCAAGTTTCACATCCATACAATATTGTGGGAACCGCCATAACATTATACATTTTTATCTTGGTTTCTTTCCTAATTTTATTTTTGAATGTTCTCTGTATTGTTCCACACACCGTCTGAAATTTATTTATTTTGGAGTCAATATCTCTTTCCACATTGTAGCCAACATCACAGTCCAAATATTTGAAACTAGACACCTGTTCTATACTTTGATTTTCTAAAATAATTTTGGATCTCACTGGATCTCTTCCTCTAAAAGTCATGGTCTTCGTTTTCCTTACAGAAATCTTTACATCATATAATTTACATATTTCACCCCCATTGATATGTAAATGTAAACACTGACTCATATATCATGTTTTTAATTAAGTAATTTAATCACATATTTAGTTATTGTCTACACTACAATGGCGTAACGGTCCAATGTTGGGACCTAGCCTCTCTGCTTTCTTAGGATTTACCTACTAGACCAAGTTAATTGAGTTACGTTAATTTTCTTAAAGGTGTCATGCGTGGTGTGTGTTCAACATACCGATCCAATGAGGTGTCTAGAAGGCAACAAAGGTATTACTAGGAAGGAGGAGGTCAGTTAATTTTGCTTAGAGACTTCTTTATTCAGACTTAAACATCTTTTACGTGTCTGAAATTCTTCTGACTCGGGACCCACGGCTTAAAGCCTCTCCCAGAGAACTTGTTCCTTGGATTTTTCTATCCTAAAAAATCCATCGACCCCGGCCGGGTTTGAACCCGCGACCCTCGGGACAAGAGATAAGGAACATAACTATTAGTTCACCGTGGCCGACTGTAATTAATCTAGTAAGTGCAAATTCAAGTAAACAATTTTATTTGTGATCCCCCATTTGCAGAAAATAATTTTAAAAAAAATGTAATTTTTTGGGCGATAGTGCGTTTTGTTACACTCACAGCAATGACGACCATGATTGAAAGTTCAACTTCCTACATCTCGGGATCGCCAACCTAAATAACTATACTGTAATATCACATATTACAAACCTCGTGCGGGAAGTAAAACTACTGCCCTTTTTGTATACTACGTACAGTGTATATACAAAAATATATCCAAACGTTAGTGTTAATATACGTTATACGAAACAAATCACTGCATTTTAAATGAACTGAACTTTATTTGAAACAATATAAGACAATAAATACGTACTTGCCGCCATTTTATTACTGATTTGTGTCATGCCCCACTGTAGTCTCACACTGTTAATGTTAAGTTTAGTCAGTTGTTTATAATGTATCCTCTATTACCGATTGTCTGTGATGTACCCGGATGCCTACTGACCAGGCCTGTCGTACCATCACGGGGAACAAATGAAATGAAACGGATGACATGAGAATGAAGAAGTGGTGAAATGCAATTTTTGATAGGGGAAAGTGGGAGAAACTCCAAGAAATACCTGAACTGGCACCGATTAATCCACCACAAACCACAGATAGAGTGATAGAGTCGCGAACGGGTCCCAGAGGTGAGGGCAAAGTACTAATCACTTGCACCACGGACTCGGCTTTTAATTTTCATGTATCCATCCATACATCCATAGTAATTCTGCCCGAAGGCAGGTCCTTCACTGCAATCATAGCATTTTCATGCTATGCTTGCAGCTTTACTAGGGAATTGTAGGTGTGGTAGCTTCCCGTTGTTTTCCACACCGGTGAAGGAGGATGATGATGATATTGATAAGGATGATGATGGCCATATGATTTCGGGGACCGTTTGGGCCTTAAAGTTTTCCTGACATTTGTCTTACAGGTGAAGAAAAACCCCGATAGAAACCTCACCCAGAAAAACTGCCCCGACCGGGGATCGAACCCAGGCCCACTGCGTGACAAGGCAGCACGCTACCTCGAGACCACAGCGGTGGCTAAATCTCAAGTAATACTAATAATCAACAATGTATTTTTTTTTGTGACTTCGAATATTTTTTTTGTTACATTTGGACTGAGCTGGAGCACGAGCTCATTGTGGCATCACTTGGAAATGTGTGCATGTACACTGTATTAGGTTGTCTCATTCAAGTAATGTCAGTTTTTGATATAATGTTGTGCGTCTGATGGAATTTTCAAAGTGTGATTTACTGAGAACTTGTTCCAAACGGATGTGGATTTTTATTCTCAACAACAGGAACGAATTAATGAAATTTTGAGGGTCGCGGGTTCAAACCCGATTGGATTCTTACTGCACGATGAATCATGGTGTAAATTCAGGAATTGGGAGGAATTAAACTGTACCACATCGAAGCGCCTTCAGATTACTATCTGTTTTGACCCATGACCCTTATCATTGCCTGAAATTTCGACAAAAATGAAAATATTGAAGCTGTAGAAATGGGTTTTAACGAATTCTTCGCATTATAAATCTGAGACTGGGGCTGTCACGGGATAACAAACCTAGCTGAAAGATGAGTAAAAACTATAGAATCTCATGATGTCTACTTTGAATTATAGTTAAATTTGTTGTCAGAAAACATTCCAAATAAATTTTTATTAAATAAAAGATACTACTTATGAAACAGTAACCATAAAACTAATATATATAAATGAATGTTTGTTTGTTGGTATGTTTGTTTATTCGTACTTTATGCGCGGCCGAACCGTTGATCCGATTGTGATGGGGCTTTTTGCAAAATGTTCAGGTGATTCCCAGGATGAACATAGGCTGTAAGAGAGCTGTGATTCTCAACTCCTACACCCTTAAAATAGCCCTTTGTGGTGGAAAACGTAAAAAAAAGTAGCTCTTTGGACGCTTAAATGGCTTACGTTGCATAAACCATAACAAATACACAAAATTAACGTACAAAGAATTGAATATCTCAAAAAAGCTGCACAAAAGAGACAGCGACAGCATATGTTTATCTCTTACGGATAACTCACAATAACCATTTTTGTCTTTTTTTAATGCCAAGAAGATCGAGACAAGTAGGGTAGATTCCTGTGCAAGCATAGCAGCACATGGCGGGTATTCTTTTACGGATACCTCACAATAACGAATTTTGACTTTTAGCTCATTTATGCCAAGAAGGTCGGGATGAGTAGATTCCCGGGCAACGCCGGGTAATCAGTACGGGGTATCTAAAAATATAAATTTATAATTATTTTTCCTTTCACTTATTCAACTAAACAAAAGAACACATTAATTTTCATTTATTTAGGCGTAGCAGCACACTCTGGGTATTAGCTAGTTATAAATAAATATGGCTATGAATAATGTATTTACAGTTTATATTATATTACTACTATTATATATTTAAATCTTTCTTTGTTTCGTTTCTGATATAACCTTATTCCATGGTCGTAGAACAAATGAATAAAAACAAGTTGACTCAGACGATAGTGTTTCAGTCTCGTACTTAATAAGGTATGGAGCAATTCCAATGCCGACCAATCTGTGTTCCTTTTTTCATGATTTCCCTCGGTTGTTAAGAAAAATCTCTGCTTGGAGCTTTATTACCGCGATACATTACATCACTTCGTACTTTATTGGTTTTAATGTCACAGTAGTTGAATTTGCAAAAGATACATGAATAAAGACAATAATAGACAAATAGAACTAGTAGGGTACATGCAAGTATCCTTAATTACGATATGACCAAAGCATCTCAAAGTTGAAGTAAAAATATTATATTAATACAGTATGGAAGTAATGTAAGGGGACAAGTTTTATGTAGGAATTCGTTGTGACTATTTAACTCTTGCCCCAAATGGGAGTCAATGACCAATGGCAATTCAATAATTTTTATTTACAACCAATCACAGTCGTGTTTCGCCTAGAATTTACCAACTAAAGTTTATCATAATAAAGAAAGTACCTCGTTTTTAACATTATGAATAGATCATAGCATTATTTTACAGTGACAGACTCTCTAAGAAATACGGCTACCAGATTGTATATATAGTGCATGGATGTCAACACATAGCGCATGCGGGAGTTAATATAAACGCCTTTGTAGCAATTGATTATACCACCAAAAAAAGAAACCACTGTTTGCACTTTCTTAAATGTATTTTTTCCGAGGTAATAACATTCCAGAAAAATATAATTGTGATATTTACATTATAGGACATCAGAAATGAATTAATATACAGTTTGATGTTTCATTTTTTCTCCACTAGAGTGCATTCTTACAATATTGCGTTCCTTTGGCAATAAATAATGATCTGGTTGCAGCGATGAACAAAATAAGCAAATGAAGCGTACCGATCGTTTCTCATTTGTTTTTAAACATCGCCGTTTACATTAAATATATAAATATTTTAAAATAACTATATTTAAATAATGCTTTGTTAGTAAACAGCTTAATTTTATTCGTTAAATAGTCCTAACAAATGCCACTCTTGATTTCCAAATTCTCTAGATAAATTGGAAATCACTCGTGGCATTATTTATGATAAATATAGTAAAAATGTCTTAAACATTTTAGGTCTCATATCTCTGCAATGAACTTCCCATCATTGTAAGTTGATACATTTTTTCAATTTTTTCCGAGAAAAAAGCTTGGTTAGATTTTCCGATACACATAATATAGGAACCCAATTTCATCAGCACATTGCCCATCTCATCAAACTAGGTATTACTCACTACCTTATACACTTTCACTTGCAAGAGTTGTCTTATGTCAGAGAGTGTCAAACTATAACATCGTTAAAAAAAGGAACTGAAGAATTATTTTTTTGTTGTATACAACTTTCCTCATTAGAGGATTGCCTCAAGGACAAAGTGATACAGACAATTAATGTTTGAAATTGATGAAATACACTTTGTAAATACATTAAAGATTCAAATTGTAGGCCTAATTGAAGTATACATGCTATAAAGTAGAAATTTTGTAAATAGGGTTTCTTAAAATTGAAATTGATCCTCTAATGGCAGCGATGGCAACTTTAGAAAGATATACCCTGTCCAAATCTTAGGAATTCAAAAATTTAGCTAAGAATCCTGGTATAGTACCCCTTGCCCCGATCATCAATCCTGTGACAATTATTCTATTTAATTGGTATTTATCTTTGTAATTTGACTAATTTTTGACTCATAACAGAAACATCTCACTATTATATCCTTTTAGTAATTAATGTTTTATTTTATTTCATATATAAAACGGATTGATCAGTCTTAATAAAATGTCTGTTATTGATAGGTTAATAAATTACATCTCATTATTTGATCTTGCAATTTTTTTAAGAACATATCTCATTATTTATCTTGCTTTTATACGTTTTAATATTATTTTTTATCATTAATATTATTATATTATAAATATTACTATCATTATTGTTAGTTAAATACATTTTCATTTAGTGTTTAAAATTAAAATTCTGAAATTGCTGCATTCTAACGTAATGTAAGTTTTGTCCTGGTGAGTGGAAAAAAAGACCACATTGCCTAAACTCCAAAATGTTAAATAAATATAGATACGTAAAGCTTGCGATTGGTTTTTGATTTGACTATTCTACTTGTTTCTCATGATTTCAACCAGCTAATTAAATACATTAATCTAAAGCCAATCGTTTAATTTATAGTTACTATTTATGACTTTAAAATTCATCGTTCTGAGTTCTGAACCCAATTGAAATCACAATAAATTATAGGAATTTGCGTTAATTTATTAACAATTATCTAAGCGTCGCTTTTTTAATGACTATATTATTTATTTTAATAAACTTACCCGAACAGAGTCGGCCGCGGTGGTCTAGTGGTTATGTTCCTTGCCTCTAGTCCCGAGGATCAAATCCGGCCGGAGTGGATGGATTTTTAGGATGAAAAAATCCAAGGGACAAGTTCTCCGGGAGGGACTTCTAGCCATGGTTCCCGAATGTGCAGATTTTTAGGTTCGTAAAAAACCGCAAGCCTGAATAAAAGGCCTCTGTGCAAAATTTAACCGATCTTCATCCGTCCAAATAATACCTTAGTTACTTACTAGATGTCTCATTGAGGCGATGAGCTAACCACATGTTACTTGTTGACATATATTGGTAAATAAGCGTAACTAAATTAGCTTGGTTAAGTAACTCCCGCTTGGGAGCACGCGAGTCTTTACGCAAGACATACAGATTATATATGGCCTGCATACACATACATTTCCAAAAAGAGACTATCAAAAGTGATGTACTATACTTGACAATAGAGAAAGAAAACAATTTAAAAATAGATAGAGTGTCAATAAAATCAAATTTAGAATTTGTGCAATATGCATAGGACAAGGTAGAACTACAATGTAGTTGAAAGGGCAATTGCGAATAAAGGGGGAAACAAGAATCAGGTTTTAGAGACTGATCACATACTAGGGTAAGTAATGGCAACATTTCTATAACATCATAGAAAATTGATTTATGTTACTTTTGACATTACGAACTTCATTTATAGTTCCTGCTAAGTCAACTATATGTTGCTAAATGCTTGGAAGTTTCATACTCCATCTGCAGCACCATTTTTGGATATCTCTATCATCTGTTTGATCTAGAGGTTTCTGGAAATCAACTCATCATTGAGATCGAATGTCTCTTAGAGAATAAGTTATGACTACAAAACTTCATATATGGTGAATTTAGTGGATGTTCGAATACTTCACAAATTTCACCTTCTAAACAAATTCTACCGAACACCTCTTTAAAGCGTCATTACTTACTAAATGTGACAAACAATGAATGTATTCATAAAATATTACAATTTCTAAATTTTAAATATTACAGATAGGCTTATATATAACAAAGACCGCTGAAATGCATACTACAAGATTGCAATAATCACCTTTAGAATCACCGATTTATAACTGTATTGCCCTTACTTATCGAATGCCCTAGTAGATAATATTTATCGATATGGAAATGTATACCTTCAACTTGTCTATTACGCTACAATATTAGTTGAGGCCACAGATATTTTAACTATACTTACCATATGGATTTCATAATTAAAATCTGCGCCCTTATATTATATCCACTCTGTATTATAGTGTAACACGTGTAATTTAAAGCTATAAAATATGGCATTCCATTTGAGAGTAAATATTTTAAACTTGCGAGATTTATATTTAGCGGAAATCATGACCTATTTTGGGAAACAATTTGTTTATTTTAGCTGAAACAGTCTGCATTGTGGTTGGTTTCTCAATGTTTCCTTTGATTTACAGTTAATCCAAAGAATTAAATAAAATTTGTGTATTTGAGAAATATCTTGTGCAAAGCAGTTGAAATAAATGCTATTACATGGTTTAGTATTCTTACTTCTGTTGTAAATGTTGGAGCAAAAATAAAATAATGACAAGGAAAATATATTTTCTAGTGTTCTGTTTGGCATCATGCCACAAGACGTAATGTCTCGATTTAGATTCCAGATGGAGTATTTGGATTTTCAATTCCTGCTAAACTATCAATCTAATGCCACTAAGTCTCTGTTCAGCGATGAAGACAAAATAACATTATCGGAAAGTGGTCCGTTTGTTAATCTATGTGATCTTTTTCTTCTGAGTGGCGGGTGTTATGACTAATGTTATCTGGTAGAAGCAATTTTTTGTTTTCCCTTCAGCTCTTTTCCTCATTTATCATATCCACTACAATGTTAATTACAGCAACTTAACAAGAAAAGATTCTAATGGGACAGATAAAAATTTTAATTTTCTTTCTTTTAACATATTTAGAAAGTCTAACTAAGCGTTTATACAAGATTTGGCAGCGGAAGTTCTCCAATACATCCACATCCTGAACTAGAACTTTACAATCATTCCTTGTATAATTCGCTACCCTCAAATCATAATTAATGTTATTTTTCTATTCCATTTTATTGGCGTAGCTATTGTGCGCTTTCCCTTTCCCTTTCCTACAAGAAGTTTAACGCCCATATTTCATTCCGCATTTGTTTCATGTGTCCTGCCCACCGCAGTCAAGGAGACTTAACTGTTCTTATTGAATATGGTTACCCATAAATATGATGTACTGCAGCTCAATGTATGTAGTTTTCTTTATTCACCTGTCTGTTCTTCTCTCATAGGTCCAAATCTTTCTTAGTAACTTTTTTCTTAACTATTTTTTATATTTTCTCCTCCCTTAAAGTGAGTTTCGCAATAATATAACATAATATATTAAAAAATCATCGTTGTATATAAGCATCCATCCATAGTAATTCTGCCCGAGGGCAGGTCTTTCACTGCAATCATAGCATTTTCATGCTGTGCTTTATTAGGGAATTATAGGTGTGGTAGCTTCCTGTTGCTTTCCACACCGGTGAAGGATGATGATGATGATGATGATAAAAGAGATGGTGATGGTGATGGCCGGATGATTTTCGGGGACCGTTGGGCCCTATGATTCCTGACATTTGTCTTACAGGTGAGAAAAAATCCAGAGAAAACCTCACCCAGGAGCCTGTCCTGACCGGGAATCGAATCCGGACCCGCTGCGTGACAAGGCAGCACGCTATCTCGAGACCACAGCGGTGGACTATATAAGCATAATTTAACTTTCTTTTTGAGGCGATAAAAGTACCTATAATGCATAATAGCATGCGTTTCCTGAATTGAGCCTACGTTTAGGTTTAATTCCTTTCTGCACCTCATTCATGATTGTAATTATTGTATCTAAAACCAAACTCCATGGCGCGACAGGGCTTAGAAAGCCCTTGGCTTACCAGCCTGCTGCTGGTCTCACATCTACATGTGTTAATCACAGATGTAGACGATCATCCTGCCAGTGTAGGGATGACATGGACAGCCTGTCAGTTCCCAGAGCCATTATAGCTGGTTTTCTCAACCTGGAGCCGCTACGTATTATAGGTACCCAAATTCCTCACGATGGTGGGTGAGCACCGGTCCCATACTGGCCGAAATTCCATGAGAAAATGTCTTTCCCCTTGGAGATCCGTACTAGTCGCAAGTCCCATAGCTCTGCGCCAAGGCATTGTGCCTTAACCACTCGGCTACGGCACAGGACAATTATGTATCTGAGTATTTGAATTCGAAGTTTGCCCTCATTTGTTATTAAGTGCCCATTATCATTGAATAATGTATACCTATGTGAGACCATATGTTTAGTTTTAATTATATTAATTTTCAGCCCAAGTTTGTTAGTGTTAAAGTAATCAAAATTTGTACATAGATTTCAGTTTATTGTTTATACAAGCATCTCCTTTTTTTTTCAAAGTTACATAATGAAGGAACGTTTAATTGTGTTTTTTTTCACAATTATCTCATTGTAAATTCAAATTTCTGATATAGATATATTTTTTCATACTTTTTTTTTAATAGCAAATTAAGTTTAAGAAGAGAGAAGAAGAAGAAGGATTTTTTCCTCTGAATAATGACAAGTACAATATTTTTATCCCTCTTCTGCAAACTTGGGTTCAATATTTTGTGAACTGATATTTTATTTTGATCCACAGCTATGGTGTCGGTGTAGCGTCGATTCCTCGACGGAGTGGGCCCAGATTCGATCCCGATCGGGACAGGTTTTTTAGGTGGCGGTTTTTATTTCGGGGTTTTTCCTAATTTGCAAGACAAATGTCAGGAAACGTTAAGGCTCAAATGGGCCCAGTTTTTGTTGTCTGGTAGAAGACCCTGCCATGAGCTGCTCATTCATACGAGTAGGCTCTCCTTTTTTTGGCGTGGTCAAAACAGTATTATATGAAGCAGAATTTAAAATTGTCTCCCGACTGATCGTGTCCATCTAAGACACAGAGGCTAGAGGCACGTATATGTGCCCACAAGAGGAAAACAAAGAAAAAGAAAGAGACAGACAGAAATAAAGGCATAGAAGGACAACGAATGGAAAAGAACGAAAGAGTAAGAAAGGGAAAGAAAGAAGAGAGAGAGAAGAAAGAAAAGAAGAAAGAAAGAAGAGAAAGAAAGAAAGAGAAAGAAAGAGAAAGAAAGAGAAAGTAGAGAAAAAAAGAAAAAAAAGAAGACAAAGAAGAAGAAAAAAGAAAGAGAAAGAAAGAAGAAAAAAAAAAAGAAGAAGAAAGAGTAAATAGAAAAAGATTAAAATAGACGAAAGAGTAAATAGGTAAGAAAAGAGTAAATAGGAAGAAAGAGTAAAATATGATAGCAGAGTAAAATAGGAAGAAAAGTAAAATA
>JASPKZ010007632.1:0-215000 GCA_030220185.1 Diploptera punctata
ACACTCTATCTACATCTATCTACATCTATCCACATCTATCTACATCTATCTACATCTATCTACATCTATCCACATCTATCCACATCTATCCACATCTATCCACATCTATCCATCTATATCCATCTATATCCATCTATCCATCTATATCCATCTATCCAACTATCTAACTATCTATATCTAACTATCTAACTATCTAACTATCTATCTATATATCTAACTATCTATCTATATATCTAACTATCTAACTATCTAACTATCTAACTATCTATATATCTAACTATCTAACTATCTATATATCTAACTATCTATATATCTAACTATCTATATATCTAACTATCTATATATCTATATATATATATATATCTATCTAGCTATGTAACGGAATTTTTAACGCGATTTTCCCCCTCTTAAAATCATCGGATCGACTTGAAACTTTGTATACTTGTAGAGGACCCGTGACAATACAATAATTTCATATATATTTTCTAAAATCCTGGCCATAATCATCGGAAATAAAAAAAAGTGTTTTTGTATCAATGTAACGGGATCTTTCAACGCGATTTTCACCCACTTAGAAACATTGGATCGACTTGAAACTTTGTATACTTGTAGAGGACCCGTGACAATACAATAATTTAATGTTTTTTTTCTAAAATCGTGGCCATAATCATCAGAAAATTAAAAAAAAGTGTTTTTGTATCAATGTAACGGAATCTTTCAACGCGATTTTCACCCACTTAGAAACATTGGATCGACTTGAAAGTTTGTATACGTGTAGAGGACCAGTCACAATACAATAGTTTCACATTTTGTTTCTAAGTCCTGGCCAGAATCATCCGAAAATAAAAAAAAATGAAAACTATATAATAGGTTGCGGACTTTTCGAGTGTTTAGTCAATCGTTGTAAGAGCTCAGGTGGTAGAGTAGTGAGCAGTTAGTGGTATATAATTTTAGTAATCCATACGTCGCTGGTTCAAATCCGGCTGGGAGGTTTTTTTTATAGAAGAGTATTACTTTTAGCTCATACTACAATAATATCGAATTTAAAGATATTTACATTTTTATCTTATTCTGTAAAATGTTAAAACAAAAAAATAAATAAGTTTTAAAAAACTAAAAGAACACGCTTTATTAGAAAACTAAAAAATGAAAAATCATTTTAATTTCCAGTACGCTTGGGATAAAATAAAGTGGTCAACAAAAAAATCATCTCCAACACGTGTAGAATAAAATTAGAGTTATCAACAAAAAGAAAATAATTTTACCATTAAAAGCGTGGGGTGATTTTTATGATTTTTATATTTTCTTCTTAGAGAGCTTACTTTAACGAATATCTGTTTATTATTAAAAATATATTAATTGATATAGAGCATCCCACGCTTTTGATGGTAAAATTATTTTCTTTTTGTTGATAACTATAATTTTATTCCATATGTGTTGGAGATGATTTTTTTGTTGACCACTTTAATTTTATCCCAAGCGTATTGGAAATTAAAATTATTTTTCATTTTTTAGTTTTCTAATAAAGCGTGTTCTTTTAGTTTTTTAAAACTATTATTTATTACTAAGGCAGTTAGTTCATTTTATCTTAATTTACCTTAACTGTTTTGTGTTTAACCATATTTTTTACGAGCTTCCCTTTTTCTTTTGCAATTTTTTTGGAATCCTTTATCCAAAATGTGTAGGTACATACGCTTGTGTTTAATTTGATTTTACCTAAACAATCATTTTTTCGCCTCCATTAAGGTGTATTTCATGTTTTGCCATTCTGTTTCATCATCAGCGAATTCTTAAATTCCTCTGAATACTCATACATTATTGTGGAAAAAGAAAATCATGTACATCATTTTTTGTTCTCTTTTGATTTTTTTCTGTTTGGATTAGGATTTAGTATTCACTTCGATGAGAATATTAATTTGATGATTAATAAATAATGATCAGTGTCTCACTTAGTCCACTCTCTTCTGTAAACCCGAACATTTTAATCTGATATATACTTTTTTTTTCATTTTGGAATTATGTAGTCTGTTATTGATTTTATATGTGTGCCATATCAAGACTGTTGCCGGTTGCCTGTATTCCGCTCTCATTGCCAATCCTTGCATTAAAATAATCCCTAAACGCAATATCAAGTAATCATTTTGGATATCCTATCTTTAATTTCTTTGCAGTTTTTCCATAATTTTCTGATGTATTTTTTTGTTGCTTCCTCTGAAGCATAAAATCCTAAACTAGTTTATCCCCTGAGTCTTACTGCTGGTATTCTGTCATTCCAATATTTATAATAGTAAACTATTTACCTCATTTTTAATGATTCCAAATTATAACTTCGAACTGAATTCTAATATTTTGTTTTACTCTGCTATAAATTGTGTTATAATTTTTAGTATATTTATTGCTCTTGAATTGAATTTCGACTCTGCAATTGCTGCATGTTTGATATACGTTTATTATTTAGCATATATTATTTTCTTACATATGAGTAACTAACTTCATATAGCATTAACCTGATGTTGCACTCGTTAACTTTTGAATAATTTCCTTCGGTCTAGAGACTTGAAAGAATTTATATTTTCCTATGAGAGATTTCTATTCCACTCAACAGAACGTCCAGTGATGTGGCTATCATTTCTATGACTCTTTTGCATATTTATCTGTTCGGGTGCGTTCCTTTAGCTCATTGGGCCCAGTTTTAAGATGGCGGACACTCGCCTTCATCCTCTCTCCACTTCTACAATCGTACGATTGCATTTAACTGGAATCACGATGTGAATATGGAAGTAGTGTTTCATGATATTGCTGTAGAAGGTAGTGCAGTTGGATTTACTTTGCACCTACTACTACTACTACTACCACTACTACTACTACTACACTACTACTACTACTACTACTACTACTACTACTAATAATAATAATAATAATAATAATAATAATAATAATAATAATAATAATAATACTGTTGACAAAGTCCTGCGCCATAGCCGAAGAGTTAAGGCAAGATGCTTTGGCGCAAAGCTATGGGACTGGTCCTGGTTCGGGTCTCCATCGGGAAATACATTTTCTCATGGAATTTAGGCCAATGTAGGACCGGTTCCCACCCAGCATCGTGAGGCATTTGGGTAGCTACAATAATTAGCGGCTACAGGTTGAGAAAACCTGCCATAAGAGCTGGGGGACCCGACATGCTGACCACATGTCACCCCTACACTGGCTGAATGATCATCTACCTCTGTGGTTAACACATTTCGATGTGAGGCCAGCAGCCGGCTGGTATATCTAATATATTCAAGGCCTGTCGCGCCATATAATTAACAGCATATTACGATGGAAAGTTGGGAAGTGATTTTTACAGAATCGAGGAAAAATGTTTAAAAAGTGAGCAATAGCGAGGTTTTTAATTTCCGATATCCTGTAAAACACTTCACAAACGTGCGTTGTACATTTTTTTGCGCGATGGTGTTTTCAAAATATTAAATAATAGTAAAATAATAGCGTATTTGTTGGAAGTATTTGCGTTCATTTACAAACAATTGACTAACGTTAACATTGTGGGCAATATTTATTAGTTGAAACTACAGGAGGCCGTGAGATCAAAGTTCAGTTCATTTAAAATGCAGTGATTTATTTCGTATTATGTATAATAACATTACCTTTTGAATATTATCTTTATATACATTGTATGTAGTATATATTTATACTTCCCGCACGTGGGTGTAATATTACAGTGTAGTTCTTTAGAATGGCAACCTCGAAATGTAGGTCGGCATTACTGGTAAATACGACCAAAAACGCACTATCGCGCAAAAACATTAATGCGGACAAAGTTATTGAAATAAAGTTTGCTGTTCCATTCAATCAGTGTAAATTCAGTATTAAAAATATTAGAACTATATTTATTTACTTACTTACTCACTGGCACTATCGAACCCGTAGGTTCATGGCCGCGCGGACATAAGCTCTCCATACATCCCTATCCTGAGCTAATGCTTTCCAATCATTTCCTGTATAATCTACTTCCCTCAAATCATAGTTAATGTTGTTCTCCCACCTCATTCTTGGTCTACCAACTGGGCGTTTTCCTTCTGGCTTTCCTACAAGAAGCTTCCATGCACGTCTTTCATTCCCCATACGTGCAACATGTCCTGCCCATCGAAGTCTACGAGACTTAACTGTTCTTATTATATCTGGCTTCCTATAAAGACCATGTAGTTCATTGTTATGTAGTCTTCTCCATTCACCTGTCTGTTCATCTGTCTTTGGTCCAAAAATCTTCCTAAGAACTTTATTCTCAAATACTCGTAATCTCCTTTCCTCCCTTAAAGTAAGAGTCTATGTTTCGCACCCATATAATATAACTGGTAGAATAATAGTTTTATATCTTTTTCAGCTTAACGTTTTTTGAAAGGAGTTGGGACATCAAAAGTCTTTGCAATGCATAATAGCACGCATTTCCAGAATTGAGCCTATGTTTAATTTCTTTGTGCATCTCATTCCTATTTGTGATTATTGTTCCTAGGTATTTGAATTCAGCCACTTCCTCAAAATTTCCCTCATTTGTCATTAGCTGTCCATTTCCATTATATACTGAATTTCTACGTGAGACCATATATTTAGTTTTACTGAACTATATTACCTGTCCAAAATACAATTAATAGAGGTACAGGTAGATATGTATAAAATTAAATCGAGTTTAGAATATATACTTATAACTTATTTCAATATAAACTACGCACTGAATGAAACACTGTGCAAACAGGAAACATGAACATTTTGATATTATTATTTTAAAAATAAAATATACGTTAATTGCACCTTAGGGAAAGCACTCATAGTACAAGTGAAAGATAGAATATTACATGATTATAGTTTGTTATAATTAATATATTCACCACATCCCAACATAAATATCATGTTGTTCTATGATAAATAATATTATTTTTTGGCAACACAAGATACGCTGGTTGCTTAGTATGATTTGGGAAAAAGAAGCTCTTCCAGATGAATGGAAGGAATCAATTATCATACCAATTTATAAGAAAGGATATAAAACTGATTGCAAAACTACAGGGGCATCTCATTACTTTCAACTTCGTACAAAATCCTAACAAATATATTAGTAAGCAGACATACTCCCTATATTGATGACATTCTAGGAGATCATCAATGTGCATATAGAAGAATATATATTTTCCAAATAAGTTATTGGCTGAAAGAGAGAGACAACTATAATACAAAGCAACTCTTGCATTACTCTTCTATCTTGAATACCAATTCATTTGAGATCCATGCAGCTTTAAATATATATTCCGTCCATTTATAACTGCAAATTCTAGTGTGCAAGGTTTGGTTGTGGTTGAATTTCTTTTCTATCTATTAGGTTTCCTAGCAACACGGTTTTTGTTTACACAATTCTTACCGACTCTTGTTGTTTGATTTTCGTTATACCGTATTCTTAATTACACACTTCTATTCTTTTCCTTTGCATTTCATTTAAGAAGTTCTCAAAATTTAATTTAATTTCAATTATACTACGCGGTGTGACGTTTCTCTCTGAAAACAAATATTTGCACTAATATATCTGCTTATAAGTTGTCTTCAAATTCATAGAATCCGATAATACATTATAAGAGAGTATATTATTATTATTATTATTATTATTGTTATTATTATTATTGTTATTATTTTTGTTATTATTTTTGTTATTATTGTTGTTATTATTATTGTTATTATTGTTATTATTATTATTGTTATTATTATTGTTATTATTTTTGTTATTATTATTGTTATTATTATTATTGTTATTATTATTATTGCTATTATTATTACTATTATTATTACTATTAATACTATTGTTATTGTTATTGTTATTCTTATTGTTATTATTATTGTTATTGTTATTGTTGTTTTTGTCGTTTTGTCGTTTTTGTTGTTTTTGTCGTTTTTGTTGTTTTTGTTGTTATTGTTGTTATTGTTGTTAATGTTGTTAATTTTGTTATTGTTGTTAATGTTGTTTTTGTTGTTAATGTTGTTATTATTGTTATTGCTATTATTATTGTTATTATTATAATATTATAATAATAATAATAATAATTATTATTATTATTATTATATGTCAGTTAATCATAGTTTTATTTAATGAAGCTATCTAACAATTCAGTCAATAGCGACGCAACACAAAAGTTGACAAAAGAAAGCCACTTGCTTCGGACCTAAAGATATTTTACGTGTCACTGTCACTGTTAAGGGTATTGAAAAGGAAATTCAAACTACTGAAAATTCAAATAAGTTTCCAAGAGACGTTAATCAGACCATCCAAGAAAACTGCATACCAACAAAGGATGTGTGGAACTGTGACCAAAGTTAATTTAATAATGGAATGACAGGAAACAGAACACTGGCAATCAAAGGGCAAAAAGCTCACTGTAGCTACAGTTCAAAACCAACCTTGGACTGCACATTCTTACACGATAGATGTTCTTATTTCAATGTGTGGGCAACTTGGGAAGAGGTTATATCTCTTTTCAAGAACCTACTGGAAATAAATTCTGGCCCAAAGTTCAGAAGAAGATAGAACAGAATACACCTCCAAATGTGTATGTCGACTGTAGTGCCAGTGGAAGAATGACAAAAGAACATTTGAAAACATTCTCGAAATGTGTGTTTAGTGAAAACAATTGAAATGGATTCACTTTTAATATGCGATTCGTGGTCCGGGCATAAGGACGAAAATTGTTACAGGACTGCTTATCCGATAAAAATGTAAGGCTGAAAATTATTCCTGCAGGAGCCACCAAATACATACAACCACTTGATGTTTATTTTTTTCCGTCAGCATAAGATCTATGGGCGACGACTTGAAGAATATGTGCGTCTAAAATCAGATAGGGACGTGAAATTGTCTGCTAGATTCTTTATTATAAAACTGCAATCCATTGCATATAATCAACTGTTAGCAGAAATTTAAAAAGATATGCGTATTTATGCTTGGAAAAAGTCTGGTTACAACGCGGAACAAAGTGTAACGAGATTCACAAATGTGATTGGAAATGCATTTGACATTGGTTTTAGTGAATGTGCCACATATAACTGCTCCAGGATTGCCATCATCAGATACTCATGGTGTTCGCATAAACTTTTTTGCAACCATTTCATCGAAGACTCTCATTATTACCATTGACGTTATGGTAAATGATAGTTTGTTTTTGTTACTCCAGTACACGAAATTATAACCAATTCTAAATTTCGAGTAACAAAACGTACACAGTGCTCCGCTCTCTCTATAAAGTAATAAAAAATAGTTATTGATGTTAACAAGGAGGGAAACTTATAGGTAGGGGAGAGTCGGATGGTAACGGACATCGGCTGGTAGTTTCTCAAAATGTAAACAGGTGGCACCACCTTCTCGATGACTAAAATATGCCTTTGTGTGTTAGAAGCACGTGTTTTGTTTACACAGTCTGCAGCAAGCTTTGTTTGCGAATAGTTGTGATGTTTGGTTATTTGTGTGTGTTTCGACTGGTACGGAGTTATATTTAACAAAGAACTACAGCTAAACGAGTAAGTAAGCATTGATTTTATATTCTCTACTAGAATCGGTGTATATTAATCTAATCATCTATAGGTTTATACTATCTCTGTTTTCAAACGTTTTTATTTTTAATTAACATTTTTTCACTACCGCGTCATTCGGGTGGTATCGGACGCACTTCTCTCCGGTGGTATCAAAGAGCCCTGATTATTTTGTTATTGATACTAATGGGACTTCCTTTGTTTTAAGTAAATATGCGTACAATACGAGGCAACTGGGATGAATCCAACATGGTACTAGTTGTACAACACGTCAGGCACAAGAAAATGTCTATTAGAGAGGCTAGTCACCATTTTTCAGTCCCTATAAGTACACTGGAAGACAGAATAAAAGCAATTGACGCAGGAAATGAGATTCCATTGAAACCGTGTACATCCAATAGAGGGACTTATCAGATAACATTCACAGACCATCAGGAGGCTGATTTATATAGCCACACTAACAATCTTGACAGTCAATTCATGCCACTCAGCAAAGCATAGTTTTTACGACTGGCCTATAAATTTGCTGAAGAATTAAAAATTGATAATCGATTTAATAAGACTAAAATGATAGCGGGGAAAGATTTCTACTATGATTTTATGCGGAGACATCAGGATTTGAGTTTGAGAACAGCTGAATCTACCAGTTTACAGAGAGCCGCAGGTTTTAACAGGGAAGAAGTAGGCAATTTTTTTTATAAACGTGGCGACTTAATGATACAATATTCATTCAGTCCGTCACGAATCTTCAATGCCGACGAGACTGGTGTGTCTGGAGTGCATAAAAACATCGGTTAAGGTGAAGAAACAAGTAGGAAAACTGACTTCTGGAGAAGAGGAAAAAATATAACCGTTCTTCTCGCAGTCAATGCTTCTGGGGACCAGTTCTTTCCTCCCCTATTTGTCTTTCCTCGAGTACGAACAGATGCAGGATTATGCAAGGATGCACCAGCAGGAAGTTGTTTTGATGCCCAGCCCAGTGGGTGGATAACAAAAGAAGGCTTTCTGAAATGGACGAAACATTTTGTTCAGAGAACAAATCCATCTGCACAAAGTCCAATTATTTTCATTGTGGATGGCCATATTAGCCATAAGGATTTAGATGTTATTATATTTGCCAAACGTAATCACGTTCATATGATGAGCCTTCCACCTCACACCACACACACGTTGCAGCCACTTGACAGAGAGGTGATGAAGCCATTCAAAGATGCATATGATAATGCATGCACGTCTTGGATGAGGTTTTATCCGAAATTGAAAACAGGTCTCAAAGATATTACAGGCCTTGTTAACCAAGCATTTATTAAGATCTGTTGCATGGATCTTGCCAAATCTGCTTTCGAGTGTTGACCGATCTGTAACCGAACCTCAGTCTTTAATTCAAGATCCCACACCTTCTCTTCCTCAAGCCACACTTGAACCTCGTGATCAAGTCCGTCCATCAATTTCTCCACTTCCTTCTCAAGCTGAATTCTCTGCATCACCCACTGTGCCAGAGGTTCATTCCCCTTACAGTCAAAGCAGAATCAATCAACGACATGCCCTCTAAGACATTACTAGAGAATATCTCACCCCTGCCTAGCAGTGCAAGAGGAAAATTAAATGCCACAAAAAGACGTCGGGAACAGAGCGAAATGTTGACTTCAACTCCATTTAAGAAGCAACAGGAGGAAACGCGAGCCCGCCTGTCTGATAAATATGACATAAAGAATGGGACATCCTTGAACAAAAAGGAAAATACTGCAAGAAAGACCTTAAAATTCGATAAATATACTGAAGATGACGCAAAGACTGACTGCATAATTTGTGGAGAGAACTGCGATGAAGATTGGATTCAGTGCAGTGTTTGTAATGGCTGGACTCATGACAATTGCGAAAATCTTGAATGGGAGGCTTTATTTTATAAGTAAGATACGTGTATATGTATTAAATATAAGTAAATGTGTGTTGTAAATAGTCATACTGTAAGATTCTGTTCAAAATATTGACTGTCCAATACCATCCTCCAGTTTTCAGATATACAAAAAAAAACAATTATTTAAATTTGATATAATGTTCATTGTATTTAAAAAATTGCATTATGTTTAAAACGGGGGTTTAGAAAGTGATCAAATATACATATTAATTACAATACAAAATTATTTTCTGATTCCCATGAAACGTTAGGGCCAAATGATCTTATATGTCCGAAACCACCCGATTCTCCCTATTTATGTTCTTCGCCACGCTAGCTGCACTTGTCATTGAAACCAGCTGCAATGAGCAACCGTGCCGTTACGAACCGGTCAATGATGTGGTTGAAATTTAATAACAAATAACACGAGTTTTATTAACTTTGCAGCAAAACGACTAAGGCCATTATATTAATTGTCAATCAATTAACATATCCTCCAATTTTGGTTACAATCCAACAGGTCCTACATAAGTAGGCCTACTTCCCTTGTTATGGAGGCTATGATCCGACCCGGGTTGTTACGACAAACATGATAACGATGGATAAAGAGTACAGATTTACAATAGAATTAAATTAATATTGAGAAGTTAAAGCTATTACTATGATAGAAATAAGTAAATTAATGAACACAATTAAATTATTGTAAATCAATAATAATAATAGCTTTATTTTACCTGGCAGAGTTAAGGCCTTAAGGCCTTGTCTACCACTCAACCAGGTTAAAAAAAATACAAACAAAAAAATAGTCTTAAATCTAAATTACAATATATATATATATATATATATAAAACGATTATTGATGACATTCTAGGAGATCATCAATGTGCATTTAGAAGAAACAGGTCTACAACAGATCAGAGTTTTAGTATAAGACAGATTTTAGAAAAGAAATGGGAATATAATGGTACTGTACATCAACTATATGTAGACTTCAGAAAAGCATATGATTCAATTAAGAGGGAGAAGTTATATAGTATCCTGCTGGAGTTCGGAATTCCCAAAAAGTTAGTTAGACTTATACGAATGTGTCTAAATGGCTCAACGAGTAGGGTGCGTGTAGGCAAACAGTTTTCAGACACTTTTGTAATCCAGAATGGGTTGAAGCAAGGAGATGCACTATCTCCTCTACTATTTAATTTTGTACTAGAGCATGCCATTAAATCTTTAGAGAATAAGGAAGGCTTACAACTGAATGGTATTAATAAGCTGTTAGTTTATGCTGATGATGTGGTACTACTGGCCGATAGCGAGGAGATACTAAAGGACAACACGCACACACTATTGAGTAACACTAAGAAATTAGGACTGGAAGTAAATATCAGTAAAACTAAATATATGGTCACACGTAGAAATACATTATATAATGGAAATGAACAGCTAATGACAAATGAGGGAAATTTTGAGGAATTGGCTGAATTCAAATACCTAGGAACAATAATCACAAATAGGAATGAGATGCGCAAAGAAATTAAACATAGGCTCAATTCTGGAAATGCATGCTATTATGAATTGCAGAGACTTTTGATGTCCCAACTCCTTTCAAAAAACGTTAAGCTGAAAAAGATATAAAACTATTATTCTACCAGTTATATTATATGGGTGCGAAACATGGACTCTTACTTTAAGGGAGGAAAGGAGATTACGAGTATTTGAGAATAAAGTTCTTAGGAAAATTTTTGGACCAAAGAGAGATGAACAGACAGGTGAATGGAGAAGACTACATAACAATGAACTACATGGTCTTTATAGGAAGCCAGATATAATAAGAACAGTTAAGTCCCGTAGACTGCGATGGGCAGGACATGTTGCGCGTATGGGGAATGAAAGACGTGCATGGAAACTTCTTGTAGGAAAGCCAGAAGGAAAACGCCCAGTTGGTAGACCAAGAATGAGGTGGGAGAACAACATTAACTATGATTTGAGGGAAGTAGATTATACAGGAAATGATTGGAAAGCATTAGCTCAGGATAGGGATGTATGGAGAGCTTATGTCCGCGCGGCCATGAACCTACGGGTTCGATAGTGCCAGTGAGTTAGTAAGTAAGTACATATAAACGATTACTGAGCTAATCCAGTGGCAGAGCATTAGCACGGAAAGCTAAAGGTTCGGGGTTCGATTCCCGGTTCAGGCAGAAATTTTTCTCTTTACCATTGATTTACAATATAATGTTTGCATGAATATCCATTTTAATCTCTCTCTGTCTCCCTCACTCACTCTCTCTCTCTCTCTCTCTCTCTCTCTCTCTCTCTCTCTCTCTTTCTCTCTAAGTGTGTGTGTGTATCTTGGTTAACTGTTCCTAAGTAGTTACCGGTACTTTAATGTCATATGTTTCTCTTCCTCTGCAATAATTCTCGAACAGTTCTTAAATACTATATTTAATGCGTAGCTACGTGAGTGATTGCGTTTTATTATTTAACTACACTGTAAACATACTGTTACCGATCAGAGAAAAAAGTATGCCTCAGATCTTTACAAAGTTTATTAGGCCTAACTATTATAATGATAAATATACCCTGTTATCTAATAAAGATTCCTGAGGGTTGGGATGCAAGGATCCACTCTCCTACAATAGGTAAAGGAGATATAATGCTATTCCTACACTTCTAATGATTTTACCCCCAAATTGTCCCTACACTAACTTCATGAGATTCTTATATAGACTAAACGGAAATACTAAATAAGGTATATACGAATTTTCTAAAATATATAACAGGACTTAGTAAGACCGTTTCTATCTGTGGAATTTTATATGCATTTGGGTCATTTCAGGACGACATAAATTGCAAAATTCGTGTACTCAAGTACTGGTTGTGGCTAATCCAAGGTGAACAAACAATGCTCAGAGCAATTTGTTACGACCATCAAATTAGGAACGCAATTGGGAAATTCTGGGCAGACGAGGTTAAGAGAGAACTCCAAAAGTTTGGGATGGGTTGGGTATGGGAAAAAGGGACTGAAAAACGCAAGGATGTGTGGAGAAAAATTAGGACTAGATACTTAGATATAAACCGTCAAAATATTCTGGCTGAATGTGCGGGAAAACGATCACTATTTTTACAAAGAGACCTAAAACAAGTTTGGGGAAAAAAATCGTATATACTCAATCTAGGATTTAAAGAGAGATCAGGGCTTGCTTGGTTCAGGTTATGGGCATGGAAGTTTAAAAAAATTAGCGACGATCACAATATGCGAATATGTCCAATGTGCGGGAGCTTTGAAGACGAGATACATATATTAGGAAAATGTAACGATTTAGAATATTGGAGGCATCAGTTATTACCGGAAAGATTTCTAAATTCAAATCGTGGAAGATTGGCAAGCTACGAGTTACTGGTAAACCCAGAAAATGGGATAAACCTGGGTAGATTTCTGGACAAAACGCGGAAAATAAGAACAACACTTATTCAGGAATAAATAAATATGTTAGCAAATTGCAATGCCATTAATTCTTGATAATTCTACATAACTAAGTTAATGAATAATGTAATTGTATTGATATCTAATTGTAATATTATTATTTTATTTTTGTTTTGTTTTTAAACATCAACTTATTGTAACGGACTGTCAACAGCACGTACGGCTTACTGCCCGTGCGATCCACATTTGTAAATAACATTGTATGTATCTTACTTTTAGTTTAATAAAGTCCTTATGTATGTATGTATGTAGACTAAAATGAATGAAGACTCCTAGCTTTGTTCTGGTCGGGACAAGTTTCCTGGGTGACCGTTATTTTTTTCTAGCTGCAAGACAAATGTTAGACCACTTTAAGGGTGATCATGATCTAGCAACCATAATCATAATTTTTAATATGAATGAGTGGGATAATGAAGTGTGATCTAAATATCGTGCTGTTTCTAAGAAGGCTCTGCTTGAGCTAATCTTTCTTTGAAGGAGGTTCTCCAGGTGCTTGTGTGGTCAAAAAATGTGTGGTTTATCCAAAGTTTAATATATCAATAGGTCGTGTCATTGTAAGACCAGGGTGACGTAAGGTTGAAAAAAGTACGTATAAGGTGAGAGGTTAAACTGCAATGGAGTAGAAAAAGTAAATTTATATTATACTTTCTTCGTCCCTTAGTGTATATCGTGCAATATGGTTACTGCAATAGTATCTTTTTAATTGGGAAATAAAGTTACAATATGTGGGGAACTATAGAACTTAAAAGATGGAACTATCATTCTTATGAACGGAAAAAAATGTTCCTTCCCTAGAACACACTTAATACAATCAATATTATTGTTATTATTATTATTATTATTATTATTATTAAAAAAGAAGGGTAGACCAACTATTACGTGGATTCAGGGAATCAATGAAGCTAAGAGGGAATGGGAAATAGAAGAAGATATAATAATAATAATAATAATAATAATAATAATAGCTTTATTTTACCTGGCAGAGTTAAGGCCTTAAGGCCTTGCCTACCACTCAACCAGGTTTAAAAAAATACAAAAGAAAAGTCTTAAATCTAAATTACAATATATATATAAACGATTACAAGTTATGAATACAATACAATTAATATTTATAATGTACTTTGATATATGGATGAACAGACAGGAATGGAAAAATGTGTTGAAACAAATGTATAGTTAACTGTGAACATGGGTACCGGAAAAATGTATATTCATTTTAAAGTTATTATTATTATTATTATTATTATTGTAGATTGAGGGACTTGTATAATAAGTGCATTGCAATACAGAAGATTCCTGATGAATGGAAAATAAGCTACATAGTACCAATATACAAGAAGGGCGATAGAAGAGACGCAAAAAACTACAGAGGACTAAGTATAAATAACACATTATATAGAATATTTACGAAGTTATTAAAAACAAAGTTACAAAAAGATGTTAAAGACAAATTAGGAGAAGATCAAAATGGATTCAGACCAGGAAGGTCATGTGTTGACAATATATTTGCAATACAACAGTTAATTGAAAACCGGACTGCAGTTGAAGAAGAAACCCATTTGACAATGATAGATTTAGAGAAAGCTTATGACTCAATTCCGAGGAACAAATTATGGGAAGTATTGGAGAAATACAATATTGACAGAAACCTAATAGAAATTATTAAACAAACCTATAAAGATAACTCCGCTTATGTTAAAATGGGAAATATAATATCTAATTCTATAAAAACCACAAAGGGATTGAAACAAGGGTGCAGTCTATCACCAATTTTATTTAATATTTATGTAGGATTTATATTAATGAAATGGAAACAAAGCTGCAAAGGTATGGGTATCCCAATAGGCAACAGATTTTTGCTGACATTACAATTTGCCGATGATCAACTGGTTTTAGCGCAAGACAAATTTGGTATGGAATTCATGATAAAAAGGTTGAAAAACACATATGAATCATGGGGTCTCGCAGTAAATTTACAAAAAACAGAATATCTGGCAATAAATAGCAATGAAAGAGAAAATTTAATATTGGAAGAAGGAATCCAAATAAAGCAAGTGAAACAAACTAAATATTTGAGAATAATTGTGGATAACATTGAAGGTATAGGCAAAGAGAACATAAAACATAGAATTGAATTGAGTAGCAAAATAATATCATCGTTAAATTCCATATGGTGGGATAAGCATATTTGGAAAGACACAAAAAAAAATATTGGTAAAACATTGGTGGAATCTGTTGCAATGTATGGAAGTGAGATATGGACAATCAATAAGTACTTCAAGAATAGACTAATAGCTCTAGAAATGGATTATTTACGCAGAAGTGCCAGAAAGTCTAAATTAGAACGTGTCACAAATAAGGAAATTAGAAACATAATGGAAGCAGAAGAATGCATAATTGAAAGAATTGAGGAGAAGGAATTAAAGTGGTTAGGACATGTTTTAAGAATGGAAGATGAGCGATGGCCGAAGCAACTATATGAATGACATTCGAACAGAAAGAAGAAAAGAGGGAGACCACAGTTAACATGGAAGGAAAACATGAAGACTGTAATGCAAGCTAGAGGGCTAAGCATCGAAGATGCCCAAGATCGTAGGCTTTGGAGGTTTGGCACGGGAAGACGGCAGCAGCTGTAAAAACCCGAAGATAGATAGATTATTATTATTATTATTATTATTATTATTATTATTATTATTATTATTATTATTAATCTCCAAATAGTGCGAACGATTATTATTATTATTATTATTATTATTATTATTATTATTATTATTATTATTATTATTATTATTAATCTCCAAATAGTGCGAACGCTAATTCACCTTCCGATACGCTAGGTTTTAATTGCAATAAAATTATGTGCATTCATTCAGATTTTGCTTAATTTTTAGAGTTGCATTTCGATAATATTACGATCAATATTACATAGACTTTTCTGACACAAAAATATAAATATAAAGTGCTGTGTTTTTGAGTTTTAATGAAGCACGGCGAGCGGCGGAAAAGTTATTAACATTTCTTCGAGAGTCCCATTTATCCGCTATAAAATAAACGAGCTGAATTCCATATAAAATTCAGCATGAGAAATGAAAATTATAGTTTCTTCTCTGCTTCTCAAAGTGGTATACGGACTATTAAAAATATTTTCAAATGTCTATATCCCAAAGTATTGTAGAATAAGAACAAACTCTTATGTAACAAAGAATTGCTATTAATTCAATTAAAACTCTTACACCACGCTGAAACGTTAGTTGTTACGTCAGTTACCTCTATTTCGAGTAATAAGTGGCTAAAGTATATTAGAAAATAAAACTCAAAACATTTATTTCCTAACTCCTTTACTACATTAACAATTGCTTGTTGAAATAAAATTGAAAACTTAACAGAGACATTTTTTTTACTCTCAGTTTACATAACATGAAGTGTGCTCTTACGTTATTGATATATAAATATACTTTATAAGTACATTGACATATATTTGTTTTGTAGAGAAACATTTGTATCCTACTCTTTGAACTCAAACTCCATGGCGCGACAGGCCTAGAAGGTCCTTGGCCTATCATCCGCCTGCTGGGCTCGCATCATTGTGTGTTAAACAAAGAGGCAGCCGATCATTCAGCTAGTGTAGGGGTGACATGTGGTCAGCGTGTAGGGTCCCCAGCCGTTATAGCCGGTGTTCTGAACTTGGAACTGCTACTTATTGTAGCAACCCAAATGCCTCACGATGCTGCTACTCTCTAAAGGTAAAAATAATTAAAATATAATTTTATTTGCTTAGAAATATACACCAGTTACCGCGGAATTCATATTCCAATCGGATAATAATTTAAGCGTTTTAAGTAGGGCCATTTAATCGATTATTATAAATATTTGATATTCAAGCAGGCTTTAGGTCTGAGAGATCTACAATTGATCACATATTTGTGGTAAAGCATTTATTGAAAAGACGTATAATAACAACCAACAAGTTCATTTCACATTTCTGGATTTAGAAAAGGCATATGACACTGTACCTTTAGAAAAGTTGTGGGAAGCATTAGAAGATATGGCCATAAACGATACAATTATTAATGCAATAAAAAATTTGTATAAAAATGCAGTATCTAAAATTAAAATTGGAAAATATATATCAGAAGAAAATAAAGTAACAAAATGCCTTCGTCAAGGTTGTAGCATATCACCAACATTATTTAATATATTTATACATAAAGCACTGTCAAACTGGAGCAAAAAATGTTCAGGAATGGGAGTACCAATTGGTGATGGATCAACAGATACAAGATATACACTGTTATTTGTGAATGACTAGATAATAATTGCTCAAGAATATGAGGACATGGAGTTTATGTTCAGAAAATCATTGTACGAATATGATAACTGGGGTTTGAAAATAAATTTAGAAAAAAATATTCTATATGGGATGTGGAGCCAAAACCGAATATTTGATATCAGAATATGAAAAGGGGTATATTAGAGGATGTGAAGAATTTGAGTATCTGGGAGTAAAATTAGATTAAGGGGATAAACAAGAAAGTGATATTAAGAACAGAATAAATAAAGGTAGACCAATAACAGCAATGATGAAGGGAGTCTTATGGAACAGACATGTAACCAGGAAAAATAAGTTACAAGTATATAATTCAATAGTGAGAAGTACTGTCACACATCGAGCTGATGTTTGGAAATTCACCAAAAACTTAGAACAAAAACTTATGTCGATGGAAATGGGTTTCTTAAGGAGAGCAGCAGGTGTTCAAAATTAGACAAAATAAGAAATACTGTCATAAGAGAAAAAAAAATAAAATATTGGTTATTGAATAGTAGATTATATACGGTATAAGCAATTAAATTGGTATGGGCACGTACGACAAATGCAAGAAGAAAGATTACCCAGCAAAATATTGGAATGTTGTCCACTGGAAGAAGGTGGAGAGGAAGTCCTCGAAACTCGTGGATGCAGGAAATAAGAACTGGAATGAGAGCAAGAGGACTGGAGGACATGGATCGGATGGAGAGAGACGAGTGGAGAAGGAAAATTAAACTTTAAGGCACAGAAATATGTGTAAACATTAAAATTCTGTATATAAATAAATGATATACATTTTTAGTATATCAACCTATTTTTAAAGCAAACATACAGGGAATGAAATTAAATTATTTTAACTATTATAAAGTAAATGTTTATTAATTTAATATTCTTATATTAAATCTGTCATTATGTAATTGATAACAGAGAATGAGATTAAATTCTGGAAATGCTCTTGTTCAGATACAAGTACTCAGTTTTCATGTAAATGGAATGAACTTTTAAGTGGATTCATAACAGTTGAAGGTAAAACTTTACATTGTTACGTAGCATTTCATTACATATTTGAAGTGTAATCACGTTACTACGTACGTATTGAAAATTCTTGGAAATTATATCACTTCATTTGAATTGGAAATTCTGCTCTGTTTCGAGAAAATAAAACCCGTATATAATAATTAATATAATATTACATAATAACTTCCAAAGTATTTCAAAAGCATTTTTAATCACATGGCGTATACAAATTATGCCAGATAAGAATTTAAAAAATCATTTCCGTAGCTTCGAATTATAGATACTAAAATCGAAAGACCTAAAGCCCCCTCACATACAGAAAAAGTTTAAAAAAACCATTCTAAAATATAATTCATAATTAAAAGAAATTAGATAAAAATATATAATAATATAAAGCGAAAGTACAATAAATTCCAATCTTAATAATGTAGACAATAAATGTTTTCGATTTGAAGAAAAATCCCAAATTCCACAAAAAAATAATACATATATATAAAGGTATTAACATTAATAATAGTTCTAATGATTTAAGTTAAATATTGGTCTTGTAAACCAAAAATATAGGTATTTTTACCAAAAATGCAAGAATTATTCCTTGTAAAAAAAATCCAACTATTTCTCCCACTCCTTCTATCAGAAAAAAAGTTATTTTGAGGAATTATGTATGAATCAAATTCTACTTTCATAAAGTCTGAATATTCATAACTTCAATATCATTGATGACCAATAGTTTTTAATGTGACTGCTGGTCTATTAATTTCATCTATTAGGTAAAGAAGTCGTAAAGTAAAAAATAGTCGGTGATGGTATAGTTGTTACCATGTCAGAAATTCTGGGATAAAACCTAGCAAGGATTGATTGGGTTTTCAGGAAATACCGGGCTTCCAGTATAATCCCGGACCGGCCTCACGGGGTTTCACCCGTCAGGCAGCGCTCTCTCCTCGTCCGCATTTCACTCTGCCAGCCGCTCGTCCTTGAACTAGTCAGTTTACTATCGTTCGACAAGATGAGACGTCAGCTGACATTAGAGCAGCGCATTTATGTGTGTAAAAGTTTTTATAATTACGAATCGCGTTCGCGAGGAATTTATTCGGAACTTCCCTGGATAATTACCTCCTTCCAGAACGACAATCCACGATCTTGTGACTTAATTTGAAGAGAAATCACATGGGTGGTTTCAACAAGATTCTGCTACTTCTCATACAGCAGAGGAGTCCATGAATAAAATTAGGGAAATGTTTGAAGATAGAGTGATTAGTGCTGGTGTATGGCCCCCTCGCTCCCCAGATCTAACTGTGTGTGATTTTTATTTGTGGGGTAGCCTGAAAGACAAAGTGTACAAAACAAATCCGCACACATTGGAAGAACTGAAGAACAACATAAGAAATTAAATAAGAAACTTGACAGTGCCCGAACTACAGCGTGTCAATCTAAATGTGTTTACTCGGTACAATGCCTGTTTAACTGCGGGAGGACAACATTTCCAGCATTTTCTATAAGGAAAGATACAGTTCAAGGACGGGTGGCAGGCAGGGTGATTTGCGGGAGGAACAGACAGCACTGCGTGCCGGGTGAAACTCCGTGAGGCCGGTCCGGTTTTATATTGGAAGCCCGTTAAAAATGAGTATGGATTCATGTGAAAATAAACTAAAGACGTAAGTCAGATGTAGATTTATGGCACATAAAAGAATCTCAAACCTGAAAACAAGCCTATATGATTATTTTCACCATCTCATTTCAATATAATAATTTTATTTTAAGTATATATCACTTGCATTTTTGTTGCGTTTTGTTCCCTCTAAAACATTGTTTAAAGCTTTATACGGGATATTTCTTTGTAGCGTCAGATGAGGGAAAATCATCATGTGAGCAACCAGGCGTCCCTCTCTCCGTGTTCAATACATGTACTTACTTACTTACTCACTGGCACCATCGAACCTGTAGGTTCATGGCCGCGCGGACATAAGCTCTCCATACATCCCTATCCTCAGACAATGCTTTCCAATCATTCCCTGTATAATCTACTTTCCTCAAATCATAGTTAATGTTGTTCTCCCACCTCATTCTTGGTCTACCAACTGGGCGTTTTCCTTCTGGCTTTCCTACAAGAAGTTTCCATGCACGTCTTTCATTCCCCATACGCGCAACATGTCCTGCCCATCGCAATCTACGAGACTTAACTGTTCTTATTATATCTCATATGATATCGTGAAAGGCTATCAAATAAGCATTCTAATTCTTCATAGAACTCATCCTTGATCTTGTCATCTTTATCTTCTGTGGGGGCATGTACATTTACAATTATAAAATCATGTCGTTTACCCTTTAGAATTATGTATGATATCCTATCACTAACAAACTTAATATCTCGGATAGCGGATAGGATCCTCCTTCTGACTAAAAAACCCGTTCCAAATGCAGGTCTTTCTGCAACCCCGTAGTATAATGCAAAGCTCCTGACTACCTACTCCTGGCCACCTAACTTCCTGTAAAGCGACTATATCCAAGGGCGATTTATCTAGTTCCCGCGTTAATATCTGTAGTGCCCCGCTGTTGTACAAAGTCCTAACATTCCATGTTCCTAGGAACATGTCCCTATGTTTGAGCCTTTGGCTTGGGTTCCCTGAAGTAGTCCCCGCCCGGAGAACCGAATGGGGGACTATTTGACCTCCGGAAAATTTTACCCCAGATGAACCCATGTCCGCATTTCTTGACGGTTGTATTTTTACGGTGAAAGATCGTCACTCTTTCGCCCAAGGTACTTTCGTCTGGCTTATCACCTTCGACCAGTCCGGCATGGGTAACCCTATCGGCAGCAATGCTACCGCCGGCATAGGTCTCAGGATCATTTAAGCACGCAAGCCACTCCACACGACAAGGTAAAGATACCATGGAGGGGTTCAATACATGTAACATTCTAATTTCATTAAATTATTCGTTGTAAATATTTCTTACAAATAAATAAGATCTGATTTATAATTATCTTACAGCGAAACTAAATTATATTAAGTGTTTCGTGTGAAGTGTTAACATAATATCTTCTAATAAATCAACTTATGATTTTTTATTATTAAATTTTATTATAGTCCGAATGCGTGAAACCTTTGGACGAATCACTCAACTGGGATTTCCCACATGTCCAAGCCTCTGAACAATATAGGCCTATGCCCGTCCTTTCACGATCAGAATTAAATTTCCGATGCTACTGACGTTAGCTGTTAAAGAGCGTTGTAAAATAATATGCCATAAAAAATAGGCTGGAAAATGAAAATAGGCTTCTTTTCCATTGCTTGTAAAATAATGAGAGAGCTGGACGTGGAAACAATTGAACTCTAATTTACGTGAACCCTTCTTTAAACACGAAACTGGCCATCTAGTAACATTTTCTTTATTAATTAAATAAACATAAAACGTAGTTTTATTTGATTTTCATATTTATTATATAATTCAGTGACAGCTGTTTCGGTACACTGTACCTTCTTCAGACATGTTAACAAATTATGAATTGTGTTTCAAATGATCTAAGCAACAATGTAACAATATTTATTTAAATTTTTAGATTTAATATTGTTGTATTGTTGCTTAGATCAGTTGAAACACAATTCATAATTTGTTAACATGTCTGAAGAAATTAAAAAATTTACATAAATATTGTTGTATTGTTGCTTAGATCAGTTGAAACACAATTCATAATTTGTTAACATGTCTGAAGAAGGTACAGTGTACCGAAACAGCTGTCACTGAATTATATAATAAATATGAAAATCAAATAAAACTACGTTTTATGTTTATTTAATTAATAAATATGGATTTTCATCAAGTAAACACCAACTCAATTGAACATTTTCTTTAGTTTATAAGCTAAGTTGGAACATCTAAATAAAGGAAATGTCAAAACATGTATCTTCTGTAATGCATTCTATAAATAGACTCAGGAACTTTCTTCTTATTAAGCTCAAGATAATTGTAGTGCAAACTCTCAAGTTGCAGGATTTACATTATAATGATGACAGACATGAATGAAGAGATAGCACATAAATTGCTCTGTAATCATAACATATGTATCAGTTATGTATACCAAATATTCGTAAATATGAGCATATTTCTTCATATTTCTATCAACAATGTTGACTCCATCTCCATGATCGAGCAAATGGATTCCTATATTCTACAATTCAAAATAATGCATACATCTTCACCAAGCTACTAATATCTCGCTTCCATCTCCTATCCTCCAATTAAAATTTGAGTACGCGATCACACCACAACATCTCATAACAAAGAATATCACATCACTCTAAATCCTATATCGTATCACTGCTAGATTCTGGAACTCCTAATCTCAAGTCCTCATGGATTGTAGGACGTTAGTTTCCTTTAAAATAAATTTAAATCTGTTTCTTTGGAAATTGGTCATTCAGTGGATTAATTTATAGTGTCTGATTCTCTCTTCTCTAACAACGTTGAATTTATTTTATTTAATTTTAGTATCTCTTCTTCTTAAACTTAATTTGTAGGATTTTCATCCTGTTTATTTCCAAAATCACTCCTCGGAGGAAGACGTACTGGATGTACATTCACTGTCTATCCATCTCTTGGCTGGTCTTCCTCTTGTTCTTCTCCCGTCCATTGGTCTATCTTCTTTAGCTCTTTTTGCAAGCCGGCTCTCTTCCATTCTTTCTATATGACCCTTCCAATATTTTCGTCTATCTATAATAAATTTGGTTATGTCTTGAATATGGCAGTTGTCCCTAATTTCTGTGTTGTGTATTTTATCAAATAATGTTTTCCCCTGAATAGTTCTTAAGATTTTCATTTCGCATGTGCTTATTATTAATTTTAGTATGTATTTACTTAAAAAACGTATATTTTCAAGCAAAATCATAGACAGAAGTCACATGACTTCAATAATATATATTAATTTTTAAATTCAATCTACATTAATGCATGGACGCATATCAAGCATCCACTGTAGTGGTAGGAACTAACTCCAACTATTGTTAAATAATCACTAACTGATATTCGAATGGTTAATATGTTAACAATGCAGTGCAGAAACAAGCATATTTAATTGCTATAAAAGCGTGTAACCGAAATAAGCAGAATAAAACTGATGATTTCAGTAATAAATCAGTAATCGTCAAGAAAAGGTTGTCCACCAGAAAAATAAATTTTGTAAATTATGTCAACAATTAAAGCAAAGGATAAAATAGCAAAATAAGCTTTTAACAAGAAGAGAGGCGTTTTCTGCGGACCTTCGGCAAAATAATTACGGAAGAGATTAGTGAAGTGCTGTGTGTGGAGTGTAGCATTTTATGGTTCAGAGACTTGGGCATTAGATTAGATTAGATTTATTTATTTAGCCTGGTGGAGTTAAGGCCATGTGGCCTTCTCTTCCACTCACCAGGGCAAACATATATTACATCAGAATATAACAATCTCAATTAACTCTAATATTAAATTCTAAATAAAAATTAGATCAAAAGGTAATATCTATTATATTACGATTTATAATGCAACTAGTTAATGTCAGTTAAAATTAAGACTAAAACTAATAATAAAATGTATACAATCAAGATATATTAAATTGTCCCTGTTTAATGTATATATAAAACAAAGAAAAATAATGAGATATAGAAAACTAATTTTACGATTATACAATATTTAAAACAAAACAAAAGAATATAATTGTTAGTCTTAATATTATTTTCATAGATAATTAAATTTATTAATTGTTAAAAGAATACTATCAGTGAGGTGTATAAATTAGTTTATTAAATAATTCTTTAATTTGTTTTTGAAGGATGTTATAGTTTGACATTCTCTGACATAGGGCGGAAGGGAATTCCATGTTTTGGTAAGTGAGGCAGTAAAAGATAATGAATTATATACAGTGTGATGAGGAGGGATATAAAGGACAATGTGCTGATGCGATCGTGTGTCAGGATTATGTGTGTCGGATAGTCTGATGAAGCGGCGTGATAAATAGTTGGGCGATGATGTGTGAAGGATTTTATAGAGAAGGGATAGGGAATGGACAGTTCTACGATCTCTTAGACGAAGCCACGATAATTGTTCCATTACGGTACAACGGAAAGGGGAAAAGCGACTAGAAGCTTTTGAGATGTAGATATGGGGAAGGATGGAGCGTATAAAATGGATAGTCAACTTAAGAAATAAATATACTGATTAAGACTTTCACGGCTATCGTTATGTATTTTGAAATACCTTTTGGGAATTCTTGTGCTACACAGAGTGGGTGCATGAAGAGCAATGCTGCAACTCATAAAGAAGAGGAAAAGGAATTGGATTGGCCGCTGGCTAAAAAGAAACTGCCTGCTGACGGATGCCTTATAAGGGATGTCAACGGAAAGAGGCAGAAAAAGACATCAGATTAGAAACAATATTAATGTAAATTGTTTGTATGTGGATAAAAAAAGGAAGGCTGAGTTAAGGGAAGAGTGGAGAATGATGTGTTTGCTGTGAAATACCTGCTCTCGGGCAGAACACTGTGTTTGTATAAGTGAATTATATAAATAAGTAAATAATTTTTTTTGGCTAGTGGGTATGTTCCTTGCCTCTATTTCCAAGGGACGCGGGTTCAAACTCCGCCAAGATCGATGGATTTTTTAGGATGGAAAAATCCTAGTAACTAATCCTCTGGAGTGATGTTAAGCCGTGGGTCCCTATCTGAAGGTTTTCACGCTCGTAAAATAACCACAAGCCTGAATCAAAAGACCTTTGTCTAAATTTACTGACAGTTTCCTATCCAGCAATTCCTTAGTTACTCACTAGACGTCTCATCGAGGCGCTATGCCGACCTCCTATCACTCGCTGACATCTATGAGTAAAGTGAAAGTGATCCCACAAGAGGCCCGGAGGCCCTTGGGGTAGTAGGAGGTTAAGGCTCCCACTTTTTCTAGACAATCGGCACTTTATGTCAGCCGGGTTGTCAGCCCTGCGTGACGGCCGCCTTTACCCCCAGAACAAGCGTCTGGTACTAATTTCCATTAGAGGCTGAGTCGACCCCAGGGCCATAGTGCCGCCAGAGGGTTTGGGTCAGTTTAAAAATCCTGACCCCAACGGGACTTGAACCCTCGACCCTCCGGCTTGTAGCTCAGTGCCTTAACCACTACGCTACGGCGTGCCCCGACATCTATGAGTAAATAAGCTTAATTAACTTCTTCAAAAAGTTCCCATCAGGGAGCGCCCTAATCCCGGTACACGGAAGGAATGACCTTAAGAAGAAGAATTATTTGCATTACTAGATAATACCCGGCGTGCGCTACTATGACTAAATAACTTACTTACTTACTCACTGGCACTATCGAACCCGTAGGTTCATGGCCGCACGGACATAAGCTCTCCCATGGGTTCCCTGAAGTAGTCCCCGCCCGGAGAACCGAATGGGGGACTATTTGACCTCCGGAAAATTTTACCCCAGTTGAACCCATGTCCGCATTTCTTGACGGTTCTATTTTTACGGTGAAAGATCGTCACTCTTTCGACCAAGGTACTTTTTTCGTCTGGCTTATCACCTTCGACCAGTCCGGCATGGGTAACCCTATCGGCAGCAATGCTACCGCCGGCATAGCTCTCAGGATTATTTAAGCACGCAAGCCACTCCACCACGACAAGGTAAAGATACCATGGAGGGATGACTAAATAAATGAGAATGAATGTGCCTGCATTGTTAGGTGAATAAGTAAAAGGAAAAATCATTATAAATTTATATTTTTTTGAATACCCCGTGCTGATTACCCGGCGTTGTCCGGGAATCTACTCATCCCGATCGTCTAGGCATAAATAAGCTTGAAAGACAAAAATGAATGTACTTCGTATGATTAGTTGAATAAGTAAAATGAAAAATAATTATAAATGTACATCGTAATTATTTTAAGATTTCCCGTGCTGATTATCCGGTGTTGCCCGGGAATATACTTACCTATATCTTCTTGGCATAAATGAGCTAAAAACAAAATTCGTTTTTGTGAGTTATCCGTAAAAGAATTACCCGTGATGTGTTGTTAAGCTTGCACAGGAATCTACGTACTTGTCTCGATCTTCTTGGCATTAATGAAAGACAAAAATGGTTATTTTGAGTTATCCCTAAGAGATAAACATACGCTCTCGCGGGAGTTTTTGTAGATCGTTTTGAGATAATAATTCTGTGTATTTGTTATGGTCTTGGGCAGCGTAAGCCATTTAAGTGTCCAAAGAGTTGCTTTTTTTCACTTTTTCCACTACAAAGGGCGATTTTTAAGGGTGTAAGAGTTGAGTATCACAACTGCCTTATAGCCTATGTTCATCCCGGGAATCTCCTGAACATTTTTCAAAAAGCCGAAATCAGATCAACGATATGGCCGGGCATAAAGTACGAACAAACAAACAAACAAATAATCAAACAAACGAACATTCATTTTTATATATTAGATAATGCAATTAAGAAACATAAATCCTCTCACTGACAAATAAATAACTAAAAGTTTATTAAATATTTTTACATCGAATATAAACAGGATTAATATTTTGACAATGTAGTGAGAAGTTAAAAGAATTAATTAAATAAAAATAAAACGTAGTTTTATTTGATTTTCATATTTATTATATAATTCAATGACAGCTGTACCTTCTTCAGACATGTTAACAAATTATGAATTGTGTTCCACCTAATCTAAGCAACAATACAACAATATTTATTTAAATTTAAAAATTTAAATAAATATTGTTGTATTGTTGGTTAGATCAGTTGGAACACAATTCATAATTTGTTAACATGTCTGAAGAAGGTACAGTGTACCGAAAAAGCTCTCACTGAATTATATAATGAATATGAAAATCAAATAAAACTACGTTTTATTTTTATTTAATTAATAGATATGGATTTTCATCAAGTAAACACCAACTCAATTGATTAGTTAAACGTATGGTGATAAATTAACACCGCAACATAAGTACGAAGATTCAATTTTATATTAAAATATAATTAACATAAACCTTCAAATGAACTAATTTATTGACGTAGACAACCCTTGAGGACGCCAGACAGAGTCTCTGGCGAAACGTCGGGGAACTACAAGCTTCACGACCACAGCCTGCAGCCATAAAATCTTCTTCAAGATCTTCATGTCAAATGAACTGTTTTAGTGAGGTTTGATTCACCAATATCATCAATTTATGATTCACTTATGGCCTTCCCTGAGAAAAGAATAACTGATTAAACCACCCCAGACACCCCCAATTTCTTTTCCCGACACAAATATCTGCACAGTATACTTGTAAGAGTAACATATGCCATTCCATTCCTGTGACTGGATTTGTATTATTTTTTTCTTCATCATCATCATCTTCAAGGTATTAATCCGTTCCGTTCCCCGTTGCACAATATGCTACACATCGCCCTTCCAATGTCGATTCCATCTTCGTACCTTTTTTCGGCCTTATTCTTTCTTCTACGTTAATTTTAAAAATAATGACATTGGTGCCAGACTACACAGCTAGTACAGCATTAGCAGAACATTTGTCATCAGATATGTTTGAAATAACATTGAGAATAAAAGTTCCGATTGCATTACCACAACCAGCTCGAGTTGTTTCATAGATCTTGGGTCGAACCCTAAAATAATTTAACATATTATAGTTTGTAGGGGTTATAGTCCTACTAACAATAACTATTAAATAATGTCCACTAGTTTCACTTATTGTTTTATAATTTTCCTTTATTAAATTGTAGTCCACCGCTGTGGTCTCGAGGAAGCGTGCTGCCTTGTCACGCAGCGGGCCCGGGTTCGATCCCCGGTCGGGACAGTTTTTCTGGGTGAGGTTTTTATCGGGGTTTTTCCTCACCTGTAAGACAAATGTCAGGAAAACTTTAAGGCCCAAACGGTCCCCGAAATCATATGACCATCATCATCATCAACACCCTTATCATCATCATCCTTCACAGGTGTGGAAAGCAACGGGAAGCTACCACACCTACACAATTCCAGCTGCAAGCTATGAATGCAGTGAAAGACCTGCCTTCGGGCAGAATTACTATGGATGGATTAAATTGTAAATAACTGTTCTTTACACTTCTTGCCCTATAAGTTATTTACATTCACGTTAAACGTCTGTAGATTACAAATCCTTATATTCATAATGTATCCTATAGGATATATCAATTGGATTAATGTATTTAATATATTTAATAGAACAGAAGTATTCCATCTTCGTTAGGTTAACTGTCACAGGCCATGTGGCTTAAAACAGATTTTTTCATGATGATGTAGAAGTAAACGGACGAGTAGACATTACTTAAATGTGTATCGAATTACCTAATAATTTACAGTTGTACATTATTTCCTTTTCACTGTGGTCCGCCACATTTAAATAACTGACAAGAGAAATTAGTGTTTTACCAATTTAAGAATTACAAGAAGCGATGGGCTGAACACCTGCAACGAATGGATAAAAACTTCCGAAGCAGGCTTGGATGTACAAACCACGAAGGAGAAGAGATCAGGCAGACCAAGAAAGCGATGGAGTATTGCCGCACACTTGGTGCCTTTAAGTCACGCTTATACAGTTACCTGTTGTCTAATAATTAATTTTTCTCTATTTATTTAATTTTATACTATGTCATTAATATTTTCCTGTTTATATATATATATATATATATATATATATATATATAGTACATATATATTTAATTCGTTAAATTTAGAGTAAATCAAAATACATTATAAATATTAATTGTATTGTATTCATAACTTGTAATCGTTTATATTTATATATATATATATATATATATTGTAATTTAGATTTAAGACTATTTTTTGTTTGTATTTTTTTTTAAACCTGGTTGAGTGGTAGACAAGGCCTTAAGGCCTTAACTCTGCCAGGTAAAATAAAGCTATTATTATTATTATTATTATTATTATTATTATTATTGAGCCGGAACAGGCCATGGAGCCTATACCGTCAATATAATGATGATGATGGCCAATTTAAGGGCTAATGGTTTTATAGTTGTTTGAAATACTTCACTTCTCATTTAACACTTCAATATTTATATCTTGAATAATCACCGTCTCAACAATAATCACAAATAGGAATGAGACGCACAAAGAAATTAAGCATAGGCTCAATTCTGGAAATGCATGCTATTATGCATTGCAGAGACTTTTGATGTCCCAACTCCTTTCAAAAAACGTTAAGCTGAAAATATATAAAACTATTATTCTACCAGTTATATTATATGGGTGCGAAACATGGACTCTTACTTTAAGGGAGGAAAGGAGATTACGAGTATTTGAGAATAAAGTTCTTAGGAAAATTTTTGGACCAAAGAGAGATGAACAGACAGGTGAATGGAGAAGACTACATAACAATGAACTACATGGTCTTTATAGGAAGCCAGATATAATAAGAACAGTTAAGTCTCGTAGATGCGATGGGCAGGACATGTTGCACGTATGGGGAATGAAAGACGTGCATGGAAGCTTCTTGTAGGAAAGCCAGAGGGAAAACGCCCAGTTGGTAGACCAAGAATGAGGTGGGAGAACAACATTAACTATGATTTGAGGGAAGTAGATTATACAGGGAATGATTGGAAAGCATTAGCTCAGGATAGGGATGTATGGAGAGCTTATGTCCGCGCGGCCATGAACCTACGGGTTCGATAGTGCCAGTGAGTAAGTAAGTAAGTATAATCACCGTCGCTTGAAGTCTCCAACACAACTACTGTAATTCACCCTCACTACAAAACACTTCCCTCGGTGATTCTAAATCACAATTACAATTTATAGACCCAGTTTAATCAACGTTGGTTAAAATATAACTCATTTTTAAAATAATTTAGCAGAATTTAGCATTTAATGAATACTGGTAACAATCTGTTAAACGTCTCAGCAGTTATCTCAACTGCCCTCTTCCAGGCAGTTAAATAATTTAACTATTTCTTAGCTTAAATTTAATATGGCTGATGCATTAGATGCAGAACTTCTGTATCTTGAATATTTGAAACATAATAGGAGATATGATATTCTTGAAGATTTCCGGACTGTAGGCCGTGGTCTCGAGTTTGAAGTTCCCCGACGCGACGTTTCGCCAGACAACCTTTGAGGATGTCAGACGCTGTCTCTGGCGAAACGTCGGGGAAATTCAAGCCTCGAGACTACGACCTACAGCCCGGAAATATTCTTGAAGATCATCATAGGAACTCCGGCCGTGAAAGCCTAAGTCAATATAATAGGAGATTTCGATAAATAATAACAAAAACAGTAGAGCCAGTTTCAGTAACATGACAAAACAACATTGGAAAAACTGCACTGACACTATCTCAAAACTGCAAAGAACTGTGAATACACGGTAGCAGTTACAAGTAGCAGCAATAACGTTATCATTGAATGATAACCCATAAACATCATAGTGAGTTACCAAACGTTTATTAAAAATGGGTGTACACTTAGTTATCACTCCCTAACGCTGATCCAACCAGCGATAACCCAAAACAGCGATAGAAAAATCATAGACTAAGTAATATACTCTGTGGAGAAAATAGCAGTTAGCGTCAACAGTCTAACAGTCTCATAATATTGCGATTTGCGTTTTTAAATAAATACTTTAAAATTGTCTAATAATGTTATAAAAATTGTTTTAAAACGTTTTAAAATATTAGAAAATGATGGTAAGTACAGAACAAAAGCTATAGTTTACAACAATATAACACAACATTTTTTAGTTAGTAGAAGTGCAGTTGAGCCCAACAATTCACACAATGGTACAGGTTATCGAAAAGTAGTACGAAAATGTTAGAATAGTTTGAAAATAGGTTAACATTACGTACAAATAGGAATTGACGTACGTCTCCAATGCAACAGTTACTTATTGCTCCACGGTTCTATGCTACAGACATATTTTTGAATTATTGTTGACTATTTAACTCATGCCCCAAATGGGAGTCAATGACCAATCACGTTTCAATGATTTCTGTTTTACAACCAATCAGAGTCGTGTTTCACCAAATATTTATCAGTGTTATAATTACCATATTAAAGAAAGCTCCTCCTTACAATATTGCGTTCCTTTGGCAATAAATAGTATGATCTTGTTGCAGTGATAAACAAAAGAAGCAGTAGAAGCGTACCTATCGTTTCTCATTTGTTTTCAAACATCGCCGTTTACATTAAATATATAAATATTTTAAAATAACTATAGTTAAATAATGATTTGTGAGTAAACAGCTTAATTTTATTCGTTAAATAGTCCTAACAAATGCCACTCTTGATTTCCAAATTCTCTAGATAAATTCACTCCTCACTTCGTGAGTCGTGAATTTATCGATAATTTGGAAATCACTCGTGGCATTACTTATGATAATATTGCAGTTGCCTGTAAAGCATTTCTATGCATAATAATGTATACAATGTCTGCGCCATAGCAGTAATGAAATCAATATACGTGACGTTTCCGGAAGTACAAGAACATGTAAAAGTTGTACCAGGATTTCATGATATAGCTCATTTTCCAGGTTGTCTGGGTGTTATTGACTACACGCATGAAAGTATACAATCTCCAGGTGGAAAGAGAGTATAATTATATTGCAGTTGGAAACCATATTTTTTATCATAAGTAATGCCACGAGTGATTTCCAAATTATCGATAAATTCACGACTCACGAAGTTACGAGTGAATTTATCTAGAGAATTTGGAAATCAAGAGTGGCATTTGTTAGGACTATTTAACGAATAAAATTAAGCTGTTTACTCACAAATCATTATTTAACTATAGTTATTTTAAAATATTTATATATTTAATGTAAACGGCGATGTTTGAAAACAAATGAGTAACAATAGGTACGCTTCTACTGCTTCTTTTGTCTATCACTGCAACCAGATCATACTATTTATTGCCAAAGTAACGCAACATTGTAAGGAGGAGCTTTCTTTAATATGGTAATTATAACACTGATAAATATTTGGTGAAACACGACTCTGATTGGTTGTAAAACAGAAATCATTGAAACGTGATTGATCATTGACTCCCATTTGGAGCATGAGTTAAATAGTCAATATAAGACTTGTTGTGAAACATAAATGTTTATTAAAAATGTTACTTCACATCAGTCCGGTTCTATGTGTGAGAGCACTATTTTCCATAATTGCCAACTTAGAGCAGTATTTAAAAGTAGGGAAATCACCATTCTATTGGGCGATAATGATTTTCCTTTGCGAAAATATGTATTAACTCTAGTATTGACTCAACAAACAAGAGCACAAATAAGGTACAATATGTATCATATATGGCACATGGAAACTACGGTTTTTTTCTGTTCTGATTATTGATATTCGTCCGGTTCAACATGATCGTCTAACATTGAAAAATTTTCACAGACTCATTCGTTTCTTTAGGCTGATTTGTTTCGTCTTCTACGCAGTTTCTCTCCGTTCTTTCATCGGCATTTTCTTTCTTCGCATACCTTTTTATGTTTCCATAAAGTTGTGTTATTGGTTTCATTGTACGTTAATTTCTGTATGTGCATTGAATTCATCTAAAACTTTCTGCCAAGCTTTACCTTTAGCTTTCAACACTACTCCTTTAGTTTACTTATTTTCAACAACTCTTTCATTTTTCGAAATAATTTTCAAAAGGAGGCTTCTCTCGAAAGAAGAGTAATTGGGACCACGCAATTTCTTATTCCCAGCCTTCTACATCTTGCGACTTGTATTCACAATTACAGTATGTAGTGTCGCTTATACACAATTAATAAACTGCTTTATAACCTCACTAAATACTTTTTTTTGAATGACCAAGAGTAAACAAAATTTCTTAGAAACCTGTAACATCCTGAGACAACAGCGTCTATTTATTTGTTTCTAGTTTTATTTACATTTATTGAAAATATAAAATTGTGAATATTGATGAAATGAGTCCTGGTAACAAAATTCCAACGTAGCATTTACCATGACGATTGAGGGAATGCAGGCAGAAGCCAGTGTCAGATTGGTCTGCACGGAATTTGAACCCGAGATCTCCAGATTACGAGTCACATATGCTATCGCTAAAGGAATAGTAATTACTTTAGATAAATTAAATTACAAACGTGGCAACAAAAAAAAACAATAAAAACAATTGAGAATCGGATCGTAAAAGAGTTTATAATCTTAGACAAACATGTTCTTGTTTACAGTTGTGATGAAAATTCTAGCATCTATGGTTTACTCGTATTATATAGTTTAATATTGAAATGTCAAATAAAATTTTGACTTGATATAACGTTTTAACGACATATACAATTTCAAATAATTAGTTACGTAACTTTTGGTTAAGAGGTTGAACAAATTCTCTTCTTAAAAAGTCACCGAAGGCGCTCTTAGAAGGTTCCACAAGCGCGCGACGGAAGTGTCGGTACCCAGACGTCAGCGGCGCGGAGCGCTGGCCGCACGTGCTTGTGCCTCCCCAAGCCAACCAGAAAGCATCAGCGCGGAGCGCCAGCTACTTTCCCTCTCCCGAAACGCTCCCCCACGTACTGGTGCACAAGGAACATTTCGGAATTCTCACAGAAATATAGGCGCTTCTCTTACGCCTGTACTTCCTCCAGTCCCTCTGGCCAGGGGTCACCTAACACCTAACTTTCCAGCCTCCAAGTTCCAAGGCCCAAAAAAGTTTTAATTTTCCTGCTTTAATCTGTAATCTCTAGAGTAGGCGCTGCTCAAAACACTATGAATCACGTTATTTTTGGTTGTCCTCATCTACCAAGTGGCATCCATTACAGTGTTCTTTCGTAAATCTGCTTTCATTTATTCTTTTTTATATGACCACGGCATTTTATGAATTTTTTTTCCTTTTTTGAAAACCAAAATTGAATTTTGAACATTCATACTTAGTTTAATTACGCTGTTATGTCTTCTATACATTCCAGTTGAACACCTCCAAACATACATTTCTGCAGAATTGAATTAAGCTATTGCTCTAAATTTTAATTCTCATATTTCTGCACAGGGCGTCATTGTACCCATTACTGTATTAAAACAATTATTATTTTTCGTTTTAGAAGTTATATTCTATCTTCAAGCCACAGTTAGTCCAAAAGCATTCAAGACTGAAAGTGTATAAAACACTGGCTCTTCCAACTCTTTTTTATGGTAGCGAAGTATGGACATTGAAACAGAAGGATATACAGAGACTTAGATCTGCTGAAATGAGATATCTTCGGAGGACTGCAGGATACACACTACTAGATCACAAAAAAATGAAGACATCTTAGAAGAATTACACATGGAATCTTTAGAAAACAAAATTTCTGATTATAAGTCAAGATGGATACAACATGTTCATCAAATGGAAGATCACAGAATACCCAAACTAATGTTAAGATATCAACCTGCAGGAAGAAGAAGACCAGGACGTCCACTCAAGACTTCTGGATGGTGTTTTTCTTGAGGCCGAAACAGGTCAACAAATGGCCAAATTCGTGAATGTACTATGATGATGATGATGATGATGATGATGATGAAGAAGTTATATTCTGCCCCCATAAACCACAACTTAAATTTTATGTTGTCGAACACGATACAAACCCGGTTGTAAAAAGGGGACGGGTAGGAGTTACACCTCGTAAAAAAATCTGAGAATCTGCAGGCCTGACGGCCAGTACCTGGAAATGGACCCCTTGCCTGGATAACACGAACAGACAGGTGTGGTGAAAACAATCTTTATATGGGAAACAAACCCCGAAATAAAACACTTGATTGGAGGCTGATGCATCAGGCTAGTTCCCTGTTGTTTACAAATGCAGCTAAAAAAGTCCAAGAATGAAGTGCCGGACTGATTTAATAGTAGTAATAATAATAATAATAATAATAATAATAATAATAATTAATAATAATAATTATTCAGGAAAATTTAAGGCCGTACTGATATCTCATCCAGTCAATCAGTTAAAACACAGATTACAACAAAACATGTACCGGTATACATAAGATATTAAATTATCAAACATGATCAAATTAATGTGATGTAAAACACATCTGTAGGTAGTCCTTCTTTACATACCCTGTATACGTTAATAGTAGTAGTAGTAGTAGTAATAATAATAATAATAATAATAATAATAATAATAATAATAGTGGGAGTAACGAGTTTACCTAATAGGCGAGAGAGGCTTCTCCTCGTCACTTCATTCATAATACTTAAACATAGTCACTTCATTTCATAAACTTAAACAGTCACTTCTGATATACATTTCTACAAGTCACCTCGCCTACACACGTCGACACGCTGGCAGCCTGGCCACCAGTGGAAACTTAGCTCTAATTTTGGGCTTAGCCGTTTTTTTCGGAATATCGTAAGTTGTACATTATTTTTATTAAGCGCCTGAATATTTAGGCCTCATAATTTAAGTCAGTAAATCTGTGATTCAGTAGGCCATCGGATAATTACTAACGGGGTAAACCCCCTAGCCTTACCTCTATGATTAACATTTATAGTATTTGGATGAATCAATAATACACAACATATGTTTGCCCATTTGGTTCCTCAAGGAACTCCTCAACTGACGACGTCGCCGATTAGAGATCGGTGCAAGGCAATTCAAACTATAGATTGTACAGTGCTTCACCACTTCGTGTGCATCAGACAAGAATAATAATAATAATGTCAATGCCATCACTGATAATAATAAAATAGTATGAAAGTATAATTGAAGACTAACGTGGAAAAGGATGTAAGGCCATATTTTAAAAACTTCTACTTGGTATGTATAATAATCTATGTTTCATCGCCAATAGCCTCTTAAGAGACGGAACATAGATTATTATCCTTGCAAAATTGGAGTTTTGACAAAATGACACTTACATCCTTCCCATGTAAAGTCTTTAATTAAAATAATTGAAATCACCAATATTAATACTTGCACACTATATTGATAAACTCAATATAACATTTAAACCAAAGTTGAAGGAAATATCAAACTATTGTAACGTACGATAGCTCCCGATTTCCTGTGATTGAAGATGCAATTAAAATGAAATATACTTTAAAACGAATTACGAGTAATTAAAAAAAAAATATCTACAAATTTATTTGAATGATTTTAATTCCCGCAATGCTTTGATTAATTATATCGTTAAAAGGGATATAAAGGATCACACAAAATGTGTAATAAAATTATGGATTAAGTGTATGGCCAGCTTAAAAGTATGACTTCTGTCTCTCAAGATCTACGTCAATACTATCTTGAAGAGAGGAATTCCCCATCTCTTAAAGAAACAAAAAGAGAAAACTTCTGTCAAGAGATAGAAGTGTTACTAAATCCTCAACGCGCAACTCAATCCTCTGAACTTTAAAACAAAATAAATTGAAAAGCACATCTTCTTCTCTTAAAAAAAACTATTTAAACTATGCAAAACAAGATATTTCCATAAATATTGGTTTGCAATGTGTTTATTTAGCAAATATATATCATATAATTATTAACGTTAAATATATAAAAGTGGTGAGTTTGAAATGCATAGACTTAACTCAGCAAAATCTACTTTTTATAACCTGTTTTTAGGTATTATGTTGTGTATATTTTTTATATATTTGATGTTTTACAACGGTTCGGTAGAAGAGAAGTCCTTATAGTTTTAACTATGCCATTTTAAAAAAATGATTGTTTTCTTTCCTATAGTTTAATCTCTCCCTTTGTGCCCTACGCCACCGTGAGGATCCCGTGTAGTAAACATATCTATAATATATGCCATATTATGGCAGGTAAATGAAACTGTAGCCTGAAGGAAGAAACCTTTGAGTCAAATTTGTTAACCATTTAATTTTAGGAAGTTATATTTTGAGGTTATTTTAATTATATTATTTTTGGTCTGGACATCTTACCTCAATGTTAATGTTGATTTGTTCTTGGACATGTTTCAAAACAATTCTGTTTTATCGTCAGCTTTCCCAGACTCTAGTCTGACGATAAAACAGAATTGTTTTGAAACATGTCCAAGAACAAATCAACATTAACATTGAGGTAAGATGTCCAGACCAAAAATAATATTGTTAACCATTTCACCTCCAGATTTGAATTGCGATACTGTTGACTGAAGTTGTTAAAGAATGACATTAATAAAAATAATAACAAAAATAATAACACGCCATCCAGGGACAAACTTTCAGAAGAGAATTTTATAACTCTAGATAACATGGACTAGTAGTTTTGCTCCTTGCCTCTGGTCCCGAGGGTCGCGGGTTCAAATCCGGCCGGGATCGATGAACTTTTTTAGGATGGAAAAATCCAAGGAACAAGTCCTCCGGCAGGGACATTAAGCTGTGGGTCCCGAGTCTGAAGATTTTCAGGCCCGTAAAAGATCCTTAAGCCTGACTGAAAAGGCCTCTAAGCAAAATTTACCGAATTTTCTCGTCCTAGTACTACCTTGTTTTCCTATATGTCAGTATGAGGCGGAACGCTGACCACGGACCACTCAAATGATATCTGTATGAAAACAAGTGTAACTAAATTAGTATGGTTCAAATTCCTCCCTGTAGGGGGAGAGCGCCTAAATCTCTGTAAAGGGAAAACATGGGCTTACAATACAAAAAAAAATACAATGGTTGGGTAGAAGAAAAGTCCTTATTGTTTTACTTACTTACTCACTGGCACTATCGAACCCGTAGATTCATGGCCGCGCGGAATCTTTATCTTCTGTGGGGGCATGTACATTTACAATTATAAAATCATGTCCTTTACCCTTTAGAATTATGTATGATATCCTATCACTAACAAACTTAATATCTCGGATAGCGGATAATATCCTCCTTCTGACTAAAAAACCCGTTCCAAATGCAGGTCTTTCTGGACCCCCGTAGTATAATGCAAAGCTTCCTGATTCCTGACTACCTTCTCCTGGCCACCTAACTTCCTGTAAAGCGACTATATCCAAGGGCGATTTATCTAGTTCCCCCGTTAATATCTCTAGTGTCCCGCTATTGTATAAAGTCCTAACATTCCATGTTCCTAGGAACATGTCCCTGTGTTTGAGCCTTTGGCATGGGTTCCCTGAAGTAGTCCCCGCCCGGAGAACCGAATGGGGGACTATTTGACCTCCGGAAAAATTTTACCCCAGTTGAACCCATGTCCGCATTTCTTGACAGTTCTATTTTTACGGTGAAAGATCGTCACTCTTTCGACCAAGGTACTTTTTTCGTCTGGCTTATCACCTTCGACCAGTCCGGCATGGGTAACCCTATCGGCAGCAATGCTACCGCCGGCATAGCTCTCAGGATCATTTAAGCACGCAAGCCACTCCACCACGACAAGATAAAGATACCATGGAGGGCCTTATAGTTTTAACTATGCTATTTTAAAAAAAAAGATTGTTTTTGTTTCCTATAGTTTAATCTCTCCCTTTGTGCCCTACGCCACCAAGGTGACGGTCCCGTGTAGTAGATATAAGGCAAGTAAATGAAACTGTAGCCTGAAGGCAGAAGCCTTTGAGTCACATTTGTTGACCATTTCACCTCCATATTTGAATTGCGATACTGGTGATTGACGTTGTTAAAGAATGACATTAATAAAAATAATAACAAAAATAATAACATGCCATCCGGGAGACACAAACTTTCAGAAGAGGATTTTATAACTCTAGATCACTTGCATATATTTTGACCAGACAAGATCATGCGGTCACCCGGGTGAGTATTCATCTCAATTGTAAGGCCACCTCCGAGACAGCACGACAAGACACATAATTAACTCATACATTCATCATACTAAAGAAGGCGAATATTACATGGATAATTGTGATGATTAGATAGTGTTTCGGGACTAAATGAGCCTTAAAGCCTTCTGGCATTTGTCTTATAGGAGAGAAAAAGGCCCGAAAGAAACTCGCCCAAGAAATTTGTTTCGACTGGGGATCGAACCCGTGCCCGCTGTATTTGAAGAAATGACGTTACCACTAGACCACTAGACCACAGTGGTGGAAAAATAAACTATTATTATTATTATTATTATTATTATTATTATTATTATTGATATTGATATCAGCAGAGTAATTGGGTAATATTAGACGGGAAACCACCAGACTACTAAAGAGTAAAAAGAGGGAATATCTGAGAGAGAAGATTAATGATCTTAAAATTAATGCAAAAAATTGGAACATTAGAGAATTATGTCAGGAAATTAGGATAGAGAACAAAGGGTTTCAGGCTAGAACAAACATAATTCGGAATGAAAATGGGGATATGATTGCAGACTCGGGGAGTATATTAAATAGATGGAAAAGTTACTTTAATCAGCTATTAAATGTACATAGAGAACAGGACATTGAGGAGGATAAGTTACAGACAGCAGAACTGCCAGTTGCAGAACCAAGTGCATTAGAGTTTGAAATGGGGATAGAAAAATTGAAGATGTATAAAGCATCAGGTTCGGATGAGATCCCAGCAGAACTGATAAAATCACGGGGAAAAAAATTGATGGACAAGATATGCCGGTTGCTTAATATGATTTGGGAAAAAGAAGCTCTTCCAGATGAATGGAAGGAATCAATTATCGTACCAATTTATAAGAAAGGAGATAAAACTGATTGCAACATCTACAGGGGCATCTCATTACTTTCAACTTCGTACAAAATTCTAACAAATATATTAGTAAGCAGACTTATTCCCTATATTGATGACATTCTAGGATATCATCAATGTGCATTTAGAAGAAACAGGTCTACAACAGATCAGATATTTAGTATAAGACAAATTTTAGAAAAGAAATGGAAATATTATGGTACTGTACATCAACTATATGTAAACTTCAATAAAGCATATGATTCAATTAAGAGGGAGAAGTTATATAGTATCCTGCTGGAGTTCGGAATTCCTAAAAAGCTAATTAGACTTTTACGAATGTGTTTAAATGGCACAAAGAGTAGGGTGCGTATAGGCAGTTTTCGGACACTTTTGAAATCCAGAATGGTTTGAAGCGAGGAGATGCACTATCACCCCTACTATTTAATTTTGATCTAGAGCATGCCATCAAATCTTTAGAGGTTGAGGAAGGCCTACAACTCACAATGGTATTAATAAAATGTTAGTTTATGCCGATGATATTGTACTATTGGCCGATAGCGAGGAAATACTAAAGGAGAACACGCACACACTATTGATTAACACTACAGAATTAGGACTGGAAGTAAATATCAATAAAACTAAATATATGGCCACACGTAGAAATATATTATATAATGGAAATGGACAGCTAATGACAAATGAGGGAAAATTTGAAGAAGGTGCTGAATTCAAATACCTAGGAACAGTAATGACAAATAGGAATGAGATGCACAAAGAAATTAAACATAGGCTCAACACTGAAAATGAGTGATATTATGCATTGCAGAGACTCTTGATGTCCCTCCTCCTTTCAAAAAAAACGTTAAACTGAAAGTATATAAAACTGTTATTCTACCAGTTATATTATATGGGTGCGAAACATGGACTCTTACTTTAAGGGAGCAAATAAGATTACGAGTTTTTGCGAATAAAGTTCTTAGGAAAATTTTTAGACCAAAGAGAGATGAAGAGACAGGTGAATGGAGAAGACTACACAGCAATGAACTACATGGTCTTTATAGGAAGCTAGATTTAATAAGAACAGTTAAGTCTCATAGACTGCGATGGGCAGGACATATTTCGCGTATGGGAAATGAAAGATGTGCATGGAAGCTTCTTGTAGGAAAGGCAGAGGGAAAACGACCAGTTGGTAGACAAAGAATGAGGTGAGAGAACAACATTAACTATGATTTGCAGGAAGTAGGCTAGATTATACAGGGAATGATTGGATAGCATTAGCTCAGGATAGGGAAAACCTGGAAGATTAGGAAAGGAAGATGTTGAAACTCGTGGATGCAAGAAATAAGAACTGGAATAAGAACAAGAGGACTGGAGGACATGGAATGGACGGATAGAGACGAGTGGAGAAGAAAAATAAAACTTTAGGCACACAAAGATGTGTAGACGTTAAAAATCTGTATATAAATAAATTATCATTATTATCAACTCTAACTCACTGGCGCTATCAAACCCATAGGTTCATGGCCGCGCGGACATAAGCTCTCCGTACATCCCTATCCTGAGTCAATGTTTTCCAATCATCCCCTGTAGAATCTACTTCATATTTAATGTTATTCTCACGCCTCATTCTTGGTCTACCAACCGGGCATTTTCCCTCTGGTTTTCCTACAAGAAGCTTCCATGCACGTCTTTCATTCCCCATTCGTGCCACATGTCCTCCCACCGCAGTCTACGAGACTTAACAATTCTCATTATTTCTAGTTTCCTAGAAAGACCATGTAATTCACTGTTATGCAGTCTTCTCCATTCACTTGTCTGTCCATCTCTCTTTAGTCCAAAACAAATTTTAAGAACTTTATTCTCAAATACATGTAATCTTCTTTCCTCCCTTAAAGTAAGAGTCAATTTTTCGCATCCATATAATATAACTGGTAGGGTAATAGTTTTATATTTTTTAAGCTTAACGTTTTTTTTAAGGAGCTGGGAAGCCAAGAGTCTCTGTAATGCATAATAACATGCATTTCCAGAATTGAGCCTATGTTTAATTTCTTTGTGCATCTCATTCCTATTTGTGATTATTGAGGTATTTGAATTCAGCCACTTCCTCAAAATTTCCCTCATTTGTCATTAGCTGTCCATTTCCATTATATAATGTATTTCTACGTGTGACCATATATTTAGTTTTATTGATATTTACTTGCAGTCCCAATTTGTTAGTGTTACTCAGTAGTGTGTGTGTGTTGTCCTTTAGTATCTCCTCGCTATCGGCCAATAGTACTGCATCATCAGCATAAACTAACAGCTTATTAATACCATTGAGTTGTAGGCCTTCTTCATCCTCTGAAGGTTTAATGGTATGCTCTAGAACAAAATTAAATAGTAGAGGAGATAGTGGATCTCCTTGCTAGTCCCTATTGTGGATTTCAAAAGTATCCGAAAACTGTTTGACTACACGCACCCTATTTTTTGTGTTATTTAGACACATTCGTTTAAGTCTAACGTTTTAGGAATTCCGTACTCTAACAGGATACTGTGTAACTTCTCCCTCTTAATTGAATCGTATGCCTTTTTGAAGTCTACGTATAGTTGATGTACCGTACTATTATATTCCCATTCCTTTTCTAAAATGTGTCTTATACTAAAAATCTGATCTGTTGTAGGTCTGTTTCTTCTGAATCTACATTGATGATGACCTTCTAGAATGTCATCAATATAAGGAGTAACTCTGCTTACTAATTTATTTGTTAGAAATTTGTACGAAGTTTAAAGTAATGAGATGCCCCTATAGTCGTTGCAAACAGTTTTATTTCCTTTCTTATAAATTGGTACCATATTCGATTCTTTTCATTCATTTGGAAGAGCTTCTTAATCCAAAATCATATTAAGAAACTGGCGTATCTTGTCCATAAAATTTTCTCCCCCTGATTTTATCAGTTCTGCTGGGATCTCTCATCTGAAAATGACGCTTTATACAGCTTCAATTTTTCTATCGCCATTTCAACCAATAATAATAATAATGAAAATAATATTTATAAGAATCAAGATAATAATAATAATAATAATAATAATAATAATAATAATATATTACTCTTGTTATTATTGTTATTATTATGATCATTGTTATTATATATTATATATTATTATTATTGTTATTATTGTTATTATTGTTATTATTGTTATTATTGCTATTATTGTTATTATTGCTATTATTGTTATTATTGTTATTATTGTTGTTATTGTTGTTATTGTTGTTATTGTTGTTATTGTTGTTATTGTTGTTATTGTTGTTATTGTTGTTATTGTTATTATGTTATTATTGTTATTATTGTTATTATTGTTATTATTATTAGTATTATTATTATTATTATTATTATTATTACTAAACCCATGGACTAAGTATCTCAGGGATCAAGGCGTATATGATTATGTCCTGGATCCAATATCAATAGAAGAACGGTAGATATTTTTTCTTAAATGGTTCGTAACAGGAAGGGATCTGCAGTCAATTAGCTAGAAAGTGAGCACTACGAATATTTTTGATTATGTAATCGACTGTAACATATGACTATTCTACTCTTTATACTGGCTAAGAATCTTGTGTTCTTAAATTTACATTTACATGAGCCTCATGGCGTAATAATATATCATCATCATCATCATCAGCCGATATCATGGCAGCTACCGCCGTCTTCCGGAAACCAAACGCAATTCCTCTCTGTCCATCCATTGATCTTCCTCCAATCCTCTGATATTCATAGCTGCTTGTACCCCCTTCTATCCAAGTTTTCTTCGGTCTTCCTCTCTTCCTCCTTTCCATTGGGATCATTTCCATAACAATTTTAGGCAATCTTTGCTCTGCTATTCTTTTGACATGGCCATATTATCGTAATATTTTTTTCTACACCCACAATTTCCCTTATTTCTTTATTTCATATTCTATACACTCTAGATTTTCCAGCTGATCTTCTTAAAACATCCATTTCTGTACTTAAAATTCTTTTCGTTTCCCTGGTAGGAATTTGCCAGACTTCAGCAACATATGTTAAAATGCTCTGAATTATGGTTGGATATATTTGTAATTTTATATTTTTTAAAATATTTTTAGTCCACCAAACAGAGTTTAAAGCATTTATTGCTTGTTTTGTTTGAGCGATTCTGTTTTTAATTTCCACTGTGTTATCGCCTGAATGGTCTAATTGTATTCCTAAATAAGTGCATTCAATACGTAGTTTTAGTTCTTCTCCATTGTTGATATTTATATTTTCCATTTCTTCTCCTATACACAGATATTTAGTTCTCTCAATGTTTATCTAACATCCCTATTCTTTATATTCTTTTAGTTTTTTAGCCATATACTATGTTTCCATGGTCTTGTGCTATTAATCCATTCGCCTCAGAAGACGAGGTAGACTCGCTTAACTCTGCTGTTATATATTTTTCAATATTTTGTACATCCCTTGGCATGGTAATATTTTGTTAACATTTATGAATACTAGAGGAATCTGTTTTCGCCTTCACCCTAATTGTGATCTGAAGTTCCGTTATCTTTTGTTTATTTTGAGTGTCTGAAAATAGACAACATAATTTATGGGAACTTAAATCCGGTTTCTGGGGAAATGCACTGAACATTTAAACCTGAAGCGGATGGGTTTATACCTGGTCATCTGCAAAATGTAGTAAATATACATGTGTATTTTGGATAGGTATGCCCATTTTTGACATTTTTTCCTCAAGTCTCTTAGTACTCTTTCAAGATAAATTTAGAATTGAGTTGGAGATAAACTCCAACTCTGCCTTAAACCTTTTTGTAATAGTAAATCCCTCTGTTATATGATTTGCAATTTTTATTTTCGAAATAGATCCCTTGTATAATGCTTTTATAGCTCTATTAATTTTTTTGGTATATATATTTATATATATATATATACCAAAAAAATTAATATATATATATATATATATATATATATATATATATATAATTCCATCCATCCATAGTAATTCTGCCCGAAGGCAGGTCCTTCACTGCAATCATAGCATTTTCATGCTATGCTTGCAGCTTTACTAGGGAATTGTGTAGGTGTGGTAGCTTCCCGTTGCTTTCCACACCGGTGAGGGATGATGATGATAATGATAATGGTTAGGATGATAATGATAAGGATGATGGCCATATGATTTCGGGGACCGTTTGGGCCTTAAAGTTTTCCTAACATTTGTCTTACAGGTGAGGAAAAACCCCGATAAAAACCTCACCCAGAAAAACTGCCCCGACCGGGGATCGAACCCGGGCCCGCTGCGTGACAAGTCAGCACGCTACCTCGAGACCACAGCGGTGGAGTAAATATATATATATATATATATATATATATATATATAACCTTATACACATTAAAGGAAAAATAATCTAATATAATTTTATTTCATACTATGTTTCATTTCAGTATGCATATTTTTAAGATACAAAATACCGCAATATGAAAGTTTACAGAAATTTGATTAATATGTGGATACAATTATCGCTGATATGCAACGTATATCTCTGATCTTACTAACATTGGGTTCCTTTCGGATACCCGGTAAATGAGGATATTATTAGAAGCACTTTGTTACCCTCATACGTATAATTTTCAAGTGCTTACTGTTTTGGGAATTATGATTCCATGTTTTGCTAATATCTAGTGTGCAGGTAGAAAAATCGCAGAGATTCTGCCAAGTTCAAATAAAGCCCTACATGACCTACTCTCATGTATAGAGAGGTATTTACTCGATTTATTTATTTTTTGTTGATTAACGTGGAAAAAAAAACCTTAAGCTTGGCGACTAGCCCTATGTTGTGTTTATTGTTTTATTAATGTTTAGTCTTATAGTGTTTAGTGGTGATTGTATTTTATGATAGTGTGATACTTTCATTTATCAAGTCTTTGTTCCTTGTATCATATTACATCTAACTTTCCATTACAATCTTGTAGCGGGAGGGCAGAAACATTTCATTTCCAGTAGGACATGGGTGGGGGTTACGGTCATATACTAGGGATTATTGGAAAATATTGTCTCAGGATAGGGATGTGTGGAGAGTTCATATTCATATTCACGTCGCCATGAACTACTGGTTCAATATTGCCAATGAATTAGTTATTATTTTCCAATATTTTGCCAGGAGAATAAAAAATTGCAATATTTCTCCATACTTACTTACTTACTCACTGGCACTATCGAACTCGTAGGTTCATGGCCGCGCGGACATAGGCTCTCCATACATCCCTATCTTGAGCTAATGCTTTCCAATCATTCCCTGTATAATCTAGCCTACTTCCATCAAATCATAGTTTGTTATTCTCCCATCTCATTCTTGGTCTGCCAACTTGGCGTTTTCCCTCTGGTTTCCCTACAAGAAGCTTCCATGGAAGTCTTTCATTCCCCATACGCGCAACATGTCCTGCCCAATGCAGTCTAAGAAACTTAACTGTTCTTATTATATCTGGCTTCCTATGAAGACCAAGTAGTTCATTGTTATGTAGTTTCCTCCATTCACCTGTCCGTTCATCTCTCTTTGGTCCAAAAATTTTCCTAAGAACTTTATTCTCAAATACTCGTAATCTCCTTTCCTCCCTTAAAGTAAGAGTCCATGTTTCGCACCCATATAATATAACTGGTAGAATAATAGTTTTATATATTTTCAGCTTAACTTTTTTGAAAGGAGTTGGGACATCAAAAGTCTCTGCAATGCATAATAGCACGCATTTCCAGAATTGAGCCTATGTTTAATTTCTTTGTGCATCTCATTCCTATTTGTGATTATTGTTCCTAGATATTTGAATTCAGCCACTTCCTCAAAATTTCCCTCATTTGTCATCAGCTGTACATTTCCATTATGTACTGAATTTCTACGTGTGACCATATATTTAGTTTTACTGATATTTACTTCCACTCCTAAATTCTTAGTGTTACTCAATAGTGTGTGCGTGTTGGCCTTTAGTATCTCCTCGCTATCGGCCAGTAGCACTACATCATCAGCATAAACTAACAGTTTATTAATACCATTCAGTTGTAAGCCTTCCTCATTCTCTAAAGATTTAATGGCATGCTCTAGTACAACATTAAATAGTAAAGGAGATAGTGCATCTCCTTGCTTCAACCCATTCTGGATTTCAAAAGTGTCTGAGAACTGTTTGCCTACACGCACCCTACTCTTTGAGCCATTTAGACACATTCGTTTAAGTCTAACTACTCCATAAGTATATTAAACACTAAATAGTTAACAGTTTTCCATACGACAAAAGAAGTACATGAACTTTTTGCAAATGGACGTTACATTTTACAAGAAACATCTCAGTAATACATTTCATTCATATATTTATAATGGAAACTAAATAGTCTAGACGTTTTCAATGCTGCACCCTAGAGATCATGTGAAGTTGAACTGATTATTTCCGTTCTACTTTTATGTTCAATAAACTTGAGTCTTCTGAAGAAAATAGCAATTCTATAACAGTTTCATTCAAGAAGCAATCGTTCTCTAGACATTCGTAAGGAACGTGACGACACGTCATTGAAAGCAAAAGTGAAATTTATTCTTTAAGTCAGAAATATTTTCGCCATCATTTCTGGCACATGCTCCACTCTACCTTTCTTTAGCCTTATTTGAAGAAAAAGAACCTTATTGTAAAGTCCATTTCATTAATAAATAATAGTTTTAAAAAACTAAAAGGACACACTTTATTAGAAAACTAAAAAATGAAAAATAATTTTAATTTCCAATACGCTTGGGATAAAATTAAAGTGGTCAAAAAAAAATCATCTCCAACACATATAGAATAAAATTAGAGTTATCAACAAAAAGAAAATAATTTTACTATCAAAAGCGTGGGGTGCTCTATATCAATTAATATATTTGATAATAAACAAATATTGGTAAAAGTAAGCTCTCTAAGAAGAAAATGTAAACATCATATAAATCACCCCACGCTTTTGATGGTAAAATTATTTTGTTTTTGTTGATAACTTTAATTTTATTCTATATGTGTTGGAGATGATTTTTTTGTTGACCACTTTATTTTATCCCAAGCGTATTGGAAATTAAAATTATTTTTCATTTTTTAGTTTTCTAATAAAGCGTGTTCTTTTAGTTTTTTAAAACTATTATTTATTTTTTATTTTTTAGTTTTAATATTTTACAGAATAAGATAAAAATGTAAATATCTTTAAACTCGATACTATTGTAGTATGAGCTAAAAGTAATACCCTTCTATAAAAAAAACCTCCCAGCCTAATTTGAACCAGCGACATATGGATTACTGAAATTATATACCATTAAGAGTTCACTGCTCTACCAACTGAGCTCTTACAACGATTGACTAAAAACTCGACAAGTCCACAACCTATTATACCAGTTTTCATTTTTTTGATTTTGGGATGATTCTGGCCAGGATTTTAGAATCAAAATATGAAATTATTCTATTGTCACGGGTCCTCTACACGTATACAAAGTTTCAAGTCGATCCAATGTTTCTAAGTGGGTGAAAATCGCGTTGATAAATTCCGTTACATTGATACAAAAACACTTTTTTTGATTTTCTGATGATTATGGCCAGGATTTTAGAAAATAAATATGAAATTATTGTATTGTCACGGGTCCTCTACAAGTATACAAAGTTTCACGTCGATCCAATTTTTCTAGGTGGGTGAAAATCACGTTGGAAGATTCCGTTACATTGATACAAAAACACTTTTTTTGATTTTCTGATGATTATGGCCAGTATTTTAGAAAATAAATATGAAATTATTGTATTGTCACGGGTCCTGTACAAGTATACAAAGTTTCAAGTCGATCCAATGATTTTACGTGGGTGAAAATCGCGTTGAAAAATTCCGTTACATAGATAGACACAGGTCAAGCTAATATGAGGCGTGTAAAAATCTACTTGTTAGTACCTCAACGGCGATCGTCAACACCTGGATACGGTATTTTCATAAGTAATGCCACGAGTGATTTCCAAATTATCGATAAATTCACGACTCACGAAGTGAGGAGTGAATTTATCTAGAGAATTTGGAAATCAAGAGTGGCATTTGTTAGGACTATTTAACGAATAAAATTAAGCTGTTTACTCACAAATCATTATTTAACTATATTTATTTTAAAATATTTATATATTTAATGTAAACGGCGATGTTTGAAAACAAATGAGAAACGATAGGTACGCTTCTACTGCTTCTTTTTGTTTATCACTGCAACCAGATCATACTATTTATTGCCAAAGGAACGCAATATTGTAAGGAGGAGCTTTCTTTAATATGGTAATTATAACACTGATAAATATTTGGTGAAACACGACTCTGATTGGTTGTAAAACAGAAATAATTGAAACGTGATTGGTCATTGACTCCCATTTGGGGCATGAGTTAAATAGTCACTAAGAATAATATTTACTCTGCATGATCTTTCTAGGTTTATATCCTGAGAAGTTATAGTTATTCATTACAAAATTACAAGAGGTAGAAGTAACATTATGTCGTTCGTCTTAATAACTAAGGCGGTTCTATTTTCATCTGATATTACAGCAGAGCCAAAACAGAGGGAAAAGGGAAGAAAGTGTTAAATTAATTCAAAGTTAGGTTTTATAGATGGGTTGGGGGTACTGAAGATCAAAGGTACTTTAGGCCGGAATTTCGATGGAAATGCGTAAAAAAATCTTATCCTGCAGTATAATATATCTGATAAATAACATTTATTTATTAAATCTGCAAGATTTGGAGCTTTCTTTTACAAATATATGTTACGGCTGCATATAAAATATAAAAGAAAATTGAATATAAATATAATTATAAATGTTTAATGAAATAAAAATTAAAAATGAACGAAACAAGAACTAATAAAATTAAATAATCAATTGAGTTGGTGTTTACTTGAAGAAAATCCATATTTATTAATTAAATAAAAATAAAACGGTAGTTTTATTTGATTTTCGTATTTATTATATAATTCAGTGACAGCTGTTTCGGTACACTGTACCTTCTTCAGACATATTAACAAATTATGAATTGTGTTGCTTAGATCAGTTGGAACACAATTCATAATTTGTTAACATGTCTGAAGAAGGTACAGTGTACCGAAACAGCTGTCACTGAAATATATAATAAATAAGAAAATCAAATAAAACTACGTTTTATTTTTATTTAATTAATAATAAAATTAAAACTTATAAAGTAAGTAGTAATGTATATGAATTACAATGTGGTGAAAATAGCATTTACAAATGTTTTAAATATTAATTACTGCATTACGTTTTAATACACCAATTATTGGATTACGTAATACTTGATGACATTCAGTTAATTGAACATCTAGAATATATCGCTTATGTTCATGAGATGGATAGCCTAAAATAAGGTGTTTTTCACCATTACCACAGGAGCAGATATATCCATTTTTAGATGAAATATGAAATCTTTTAAAGTATAATTTAAACTTTCCATGTCCAGACATAAATTGTGTTAATACAAATGAGAAAACAAGGAAAGATACGAAACTTAAATTATATAAAAGATGGCTGTTCCTTTGTTGTTGTTGGAAGTGAAAATTGGATAATGAAATCAAGGGATAAAAGCAGGATACAGACTGCGGAAATGCTGTTTTTACATAATGTGAAAGGATGCACAAGAGCGGATAGAATAAGGAATGAAACTATACGAGAAGAATTAAATATATATAAAATTGAAGATAAAATCAGCGAAAATAATAAGAAATGGACAGAACACTTAATGAGAATGAACAACGAAAGAATACCAAAAAGAACCTTCCTGTATAATCCCAGAGGAACAAGAGATGTTGGCCGACCACGCAGAAGATGGACTCCACTTTTAACTTCGCCGGAACAGGCTGCATAGCCTAAACCTTGTAGTAGAAGAAGAAGACAAATGAGAATTAATAATGTTTCACTGATATTCTATCATGAAGTTTAGGAAAATACATATTTCTTGTTATGGAACCACTGAGAGTATTTACCCAAAGAACAGACCATTTATTTAAGAGTTCAATTTTCAGCTACTTCTTCCCTTAAGAAATAGGGCATCTTATATTTTCGAATTCGTCCACCGCTGTGGTCTCGGGGTAGCGTGCTGCCTTGTCACGCAGCGGGCCCTGGTTCGATCCCCGGTCGGGACAGTTTTTCTGGGTGAGGTTTTTATCGGGGTTTTTCCTCACCTGTAAGACAAATGTCAGGAAAACTTTAAGGCCCAAATGGTCCCCGAAGTCATATGGCCATCGCAATCGTCATCATTCATATTCATCTTAGGTTAAGCTTAGGATTAGGGACTCTCCTGGCGCACCATTATCATCATCACCCATCATATCATCGGGGCAACGTAATCCCGCCTTCCAGGCACCCCAACCTCAGAAGTGGGTTACAAGTACGCCATGCCAGGAGAGAGACCAGGAATGTCGAAAGACAAACCTGGGGAATTTGAAAAAAATATAGGCTATAGGTAAAGGTAAAGTGATCCCACAACAGGCCTCAGGAGGCCTTTGGGGTAGTAGGAGGTTAAGGCTCCCACTTTTTCTAGACAATCGGCACTTGAAGTCAGCCGGGTTGTCAGCCCTGCGTGACGGCCGCCTTTACCCCAGAACAAGCGTCTGGTACTCATTTCCGTTAGAGGCTGAGTCGACCCCAGGGCCATAGTGCCGCCAGAGGGTTTGGGTCAGTTTAAAAATCCTGACCCCAACGGGACTTTAACCCTCGACCCTGCGGCTTGTAGCTCAGTGCCTTAACCACTACGCTACGGCGTATTTTCGAATTCATTATCAGATGATGCAGCAATCTTAGGACATTCAGCGGCTCTCTCATTTCCTTCACTTCCAACACATTCAGCGGCTCTCTCATTTCCTTCACTTCCAACACATTCAGCGGCTCTCTCATTTCCTTCACTTCCAACACATTCAGCGGCTCTCTCATTTCCTTCACTTCCAACATATTCAGCGGCTCTCTCATTCCCTTCACTTCCAAAACATTCAGCGGCTCTCTCATTCCCTTCACTTCCAACACATTCAGCGGCTCTCTCATTCCCTTCACTTCCAACACATTCAGCGGCTCTCTCATTCCCTTCACTTCCAACACATTCAGCGGCTCTCTCATTTCCTTCACTTCCAACACATTCAGCGGCTCTCTCATTTCCTTCACTTCCAACACATTCAGCGGCTCTCTCATTTCCTTCACTTCCAACACATTCAGCGGCTCTCTCATTTCCTTCACTTCCAACACATTCAGCGGCTCTCTCATTCCCTTCACTTCCAACACATTCAGCGGCTCTCTCATTCCCTTCACTTCCAACACATTCAGCGGCTCTCTCATTCCCTTCACTTCCAACACATTCAGCGGCTCTCTCATTCCCTTCACTTCCAACACATTCAGCGGCTCTCTCATTTCCTTCACTTCCAACACATTCAGCGGCTCTCTCATTCCCTTCACTTCCAACACATTCAGCGGCTCTCTCATTTCCTTCACTTCCAACACATTCAGCGGCTCTCTCATTTCCTTCACTTCCAACACATTCAGCGGCACTCTCATTTCCTTCACTTCCAACACATTCAGCGGCTCTCTCATTTTCTTCACTTCCAACACATTCAGCGGCTCTCATTTCCTTCACTTCCAACACATTCAGCGGCTCTCTCATTTCCTTCACTTCCAACACATTCAGCGGCTCTCTCATTTCCTTCACTCCAACACATTCAGCGGCTCTCTCATTTCCTTCACTTCCAACACATTCAGCGGCTCTCTCATTTCCTTCACTTCCAACACATTCAGCGGCTCTCTCATTTCCTTCACTTCCAACACATTCAGCGGCTCTCTCATTTCCTTCACTTCCAACACATTCAGCGACTCTCTCATTTCCTTCACTTCCAACACATTCAGCGGCTCTATCATTTCCTTCACTTCCAACATGCCCATGAACCTATTCTAAGCATATATGTTTATTATAATTATATATGCTCTGTCGAATTTCAACTGTTGAAAGGTTCAAATTAAATATATCATTAACACCCGACAATGCTGATTTTGAATCACAAATAATGCGTATGTTACTCATGTCAGCCATAATCCACTGTACAGCCTTCCTCAACGCCAAGAGCTCTGCTTGCAAAATGTCATGTTAACATTTTTTTAAATAAAGAAATTGTAATTTGTACGTATTTAGAAAATATTGCGTTTAAGTTATTACTTGACACAACTACTTCGAAGCCGGGAAATTTATGTAAATGGAGTGGCTCGAATTGTTTATTAACATTTCAAATATAATATCACTAATGATTAGAAGGTACCGGCAATAAGTCCATGGCCCGTAACTGGTGTTCCTCCCAGATATTTCTCCCTCTGCCATGGAGGACATCTTCAGTGGTGAGTAGCCAGGAATCTTCTAATACCATGACTACCGGCCGTTAAAGTTTGCATTCGAAAATGTTTGGTCATTTGTCTTAACGAGGCGTGGGAAAAAGGTCTAATTTATTTAATTCACTTACATAAAGTTTTACAATAATTCCAAATCATCTTTATTTCTTTCACAATAATTCACTGCATAAACACATAGTTTAGTGAGAAAATAACATTAACTATGATTTGAGGGAAGTAGATTGTAGGGAATGATTGGAAAGCATTTTTCTCAGGATGGGGATGTATGGAGGGCTTATGTCCGAGCGACCATGAACCTACGGGTTCCATAGTACCAGTGAGTAAGTAAGTAAAAAGAAAAATAATTATAAATTTATATTGTAATTATCAGTTTAGCGTAAGGTAACCAGACGTCCCGATTTTGGCGGGACAGTCGCGACTTTTAACAATTTGTCTCGTGCCCCGTTTTAAAAAAGCCCCGATGTTTGGAAAGAATGCACGATAAGCTAGCGGACGGCGGGAGAACGGAAAGCGAATATACGGTTTTCGTGGCCATGTGACTATTTCGCCAGGTTATGATTTTTATATTATTTTCGTTGATTTTACAATGTTAAACTTTAATAATAACAAATAATTGTTGAGAACTGCTTATGTAAGTTTGCATTCTTGATCAGTTGTTAGAATTCGACCACCATTGTTTGGACTTAATGAACAATGCCATTGTCATTGGTAACGAAGAAAATATTTTGTAACTGTCCCTCAGACGATACACATCATACTGCGTGCTTGTGCTAGTTAAACAAGTGATATCAATAAATCAGCTGTTCAGTTAATTTAGGTAAGTTTGTAATTTATTTATTTCATATATACATACATTTTCTTGAATTTAGCAGACAGTAGGCCAGTCGTACTATTTATAGGAGAGCCCCGGCCTTGTAAGTGATACTTACGACTTACGTTACGGCAAATTCAGACGAAAAATGATACAAGTTAATATTATTTAGAAAGAAATAGGCCGATAGGATTAAAATTATTTTTTTAAATGTAACAATCATATTAATTTAATTTATAAACTAACAATAACATAATGTTCAATTAGGCGTAATTATGTACTCGCTTACTGTGTTTTAAGCAATATCATCATCATCTTCATTCATGGATTAGGTCTGTTGACCCGTTCCGACTTCAGCCCATCTCTTTCTAGGTCTGCCCACATCTCGGGTGCCTTTAGGTTTGTATTTTGTTATTTGTTTTGGATATCTATCTTCATTCATTCTGTCTATGTGTTGCTTCCATTTTTGTCTATATGTATCCATTTTATCAGTTATTGCAAATATTTCAAGTTCCTGTCTTATTTCTGTGTTCTTGATTCTGTCTTCCTTAGTGCACCCTTTAACAGATCTCAAAAATTTCATTTCTGCCGCCGTTATCCTACTTAGGTCTTGTTTTTTATGTATCCAGGCTTCTGAACCATAGAGCAGTACCGGTACTGCCAACATTTTATAAAATTTCAGTTGGGTCTCTCTTCTTGTTTTGTTATTTAGTGTTCGTTTTATCGTACCACATATTCCCTGGAATTTTGCTATTTATTATTTTAAGCAATATATATATCATAATTAATAATATAATCATATTACCGGAAATATTTCTAAATTCAAATCGGGAAAGACTGGCATGCTACGAGTTATTGGTAAATCCAGAAAATAGGATAAACGTGGGTAAATTTCTGGACAAAACGCGGAAAATAAGAACAACTCATTCATGAATAAATATATGTTATCAAAATGCAATAACATTAATTCTTAATAATTATGTATAAATTAATTAAAGTCCCGCGCCGTAGCCGAGCGGTTAAGGTAGGAAGCCTTGGCGCAGAGCTACGGGACTTGCGCTGTTTCGAGTCTCCATGGGAGAAGAGATTTTCTCATGGTATTTCGGCCGGTATGGGACCGGTGTCCACCCAGCATCGTGAGGCAATTGGGTAGCTACAATAAGTAGCGGCTCCAGGTTGAGGAACCAGCTATAACGGCTGGGGGGGCTCGACATGCTAACCACATGTCACCCCTACACTGGCTGTTGATCATCTACCTCTGTGATTGACACATGTGGATGTGAAGGGCCAGCGGCCGGCTGGTAAAAGGGCAACCGCTGAAAAGTGGAAAGACCCTCAATCGGATCGGAATAAATTAATTAATGTATAATGCTATTGTGTTATTATTTAATTGTAATATTACTGTGTTTTCTTAAGTAACTGCAATGTTATGGTTTTTTTAGTGTATAGTGCTATTGTGTTATTATTTAATTGTAATATTACTGTGTTTTCTTTATGTAATTGTAATGTTATTGCTTTTTTTAGTGTATAATGCTATTGTATTATTATTTAATTGTAATATTACTGTGTTTTCTTTATGTAATTGTAATGTTATTGCTTTTTTTTGTTGTTTATTTCTCTTCACACTAGTAGCAATTATTTCTTTATTGTAACGGACTGTCAACAGCACGTACGGCTTACTGCCCGTGCGACCCATATTTGTAAATAATATTGTAAATATCTTACTTTTGTCTTATAAAGTCCTACTACTACTAAAAATATAATTTGAATTAAATAGATTCTTTTAGATTTTTAACATATTGAGTAAGAAAAGGGGGTGCAAATTCAACGATGGTATAAGAAGTGAATTGCATTTAATTAAAAAAACCAAAAGCGATTATATGGTAAAATGTGAGAAATGTAATGGTGAATTTGCACGGCGGGACCAATTGTATTTTAAAGCACTTGGAGACACAGAAACATAAAACATATTTAAATACTGCTGCATCTTCCTCCAAATTACAGGATTTTCTTTCGGAAAAAACTTATGGAGACGATGAAAAGATATTAGCATTATCACAAATACTTTCATCTTTTATGCTATTAATCACAATCATTCCTTCAGATCTATGGACTGTACATCTCAAGTTGCCAAAAAGTTATTCATAAAAAAATTGCTTGTGCTAGAACAAAATCCGAGGCAATTGTGTGTAATATGCTTTCGTCATGTGCATTTTCAGAATTAAAAATCTAGGAAAAAAATAATTTATATCTATATATTCTGACACATCTAATCATAATGATATAAAGTTATTTCCAAGTTATTTTTTTATTCGGAAACTCAAATAAAAATTAGAGTTTTAGATTTCGTTTCTTTGCCCAGCAAAATTTCTTAAATAATTTTCAGTTGCATTTTAATATTTTGAAAAAAAAATAAAATAAAACATTAAATGATTGCATATTGTTCAGACAACACGTAGGCGAATTTTGGAGGAAAAACAACAAGAGGTACAAATAATATTTTTTTAATAAATTAAACATAAACCTTGATCAAAACATTATTGCTGTTGGTTGTGCAGCGCACATAATACATAACGCCATTCAAGCAGCTGCTGCCCGTAGATGTGGAAAATATTGTTATTAAAAATACATATATGCTGTGCGCGTTGAAATACTTAAATTTTTGTGAAACTGCGTAAGTCAAATATCAGAAAAGACTTGGATACAGTAAAACGCGCTGGTTAGCTCTTCGAAAGAATTTTCAAAATATATGATTCTTTGAAACACTACTTTCTATCACAGGATTAATGTCTTAGAATTTTAGAAGAGTTTTTTGAAAAAACATCTTCAAACAATTGGCTACAGTTTGTACACAATCAAGCAGCTCTTTTCCAAAATGCTATAAAACTTATTGAAGATGACAACAGTTCGGCAATCGAAGTAGCAAACGAAGTTTATAAGTTAAAATTACAGTGTCAAGAGCGATTAGAAAATATTTTTCTTCCGTTAACTATCCATAATGGTACAAGCCAGCTAGAAGAACAAGGTGCAGTAAATCGTGCAGATATCACGAATCACGTTAAAAAGTTCTATAGTAACTGCATAGATTTATTTAGAAGAGTGGACGGTACATTACAATGATATTGAACATTTTCATTGGGTTACATTAAAACAAGATCTTATCTGGAATAATGTACAAAAATCACTCGATCATATTACTCAAAATTTCCCATACAGTAATATTTCAGGAAATGATATTTTTAGTGAAGTATCATTATTAAATAAATAATAGTTTTAAAAAAACTAAAAGAACACGCTTTATTAGAAAACTAAAAAATGAAAAATAGTTTTAATTTCCAATACGCTTGGGATAAAATAAAGTGGTCAACAAAAAAATCATCTCCAACACATATAGATAAAATTAGAGTTATCAACAAAAATAAAATAATTTTACCATCAAAAGCGTGGGGTGCTCTATATCAATTATTAATATACTTGATAATAAACAGATATTGGTAAAAGTAAGCTCTCTAAGAAGAAAATGTAAAAATCATAAACAGCACCCCACGCTTTTGATGGTAAAATTATTTTATTTTTGTTGATAACTCTAATTTTATTCTATATGTGTTGGAGATGATTTTTTTGTTGACCACTTTATTTTATCCCAAGCGTGTTGGAAATTAAAATTATTTTTCATTTTTTAATTTTCTAATAAAGCGTGTTCTTTTAGTTTTTCAAAACTATTATTTATTTTTTAGTTTTAATATTTTACAGAATGAGATAAAAATGTAAATATCTTTAAATTCGATACTATTGCAGTATGAGCTAAAATACTCTTCTAAGAAAATCCCTCCCAGCCGGATTTGAACCAGCGACGTATGGATTACTGAAAATATATACCACTAAGAGTTCACTGCTCTACCAACTGAGCTCTTACAACGATTGACTAAAAACTCGACAAGTCCGCAACCTATTATACGAGTTTTCATTTTTTTTATTTTCGGATGATTCTGGCCAGGATTTTAGAAACAAAATATGAAATTATTGTATTGTCCCGGGTCCTCTACACGTATACAAAGTTTCAAGTCGATCCAATGTTTCTAAGTGGGTGAAAATCGCGTTGAAAGATTCCGTTACATTGATACAATAACACTTTTTTTGATTTTCTGATGATTATGGCCAGTATTTTAGAAAATAAATATGACGTTATTGTATTGTCACGGGTCCTCTACAAGTATACAAAGTTTCAAGTCGATCCAATGGTTTTAAGTGGGTGAAAATCGCGTTGAAAGATTCCGTTACTTAGATAGATAGATAGAAGAGATAGATAGATAGATGTAGATAGATAGATAGATAGATAGATAGATAGATAGATAGATAGATAGATAGATAGATAGATAGATAGATAGATAGATAGATAGATAGATAGATAGATAGATAGATAGATAGATAGATAATAGATAGATAGATAGATAGATAGATAGATAGATAGATAGATAGATAGATAGATAGATAGATAGATAGATAGATAGATAGATAGATAGATAGATAGATAGATAGATAGATAGATAGATAGATAGATAGATAGATAGATAGATAGATAGATAGATAGATAGATAGATAGATAGATAGATAGATAGATAGATAGATAGATAGATAGATAGATAGATAGATAGATAGATAGATAGATAGATAGATAGATAGATAGATAGATAGATAGATAGATAGATAGATAGATAGATAGATAGATAGATAGATAGATAGATAGATAGATAGATAGATAGATAGATAGATAGATAGATAGATAGATAGATAGATAGATAGATAGATAGATAGATAGATAGATAGATAGATAGATAGATAGATAGATAGATAGATAGATAGATAGATAGATAGATAGATAGATAGATAGATAGATAGATACAGGTCAAGCTAATATAAAGCGTGTAAAAATATATTTATAAGGAAATGGTTAAAACGCGGGCGTCAGCAAAAATCACAATAGAAAACAAATAGATTGAAATATTTCACCATTTTGAAACAAACCATGTTCCGTACAATAATGCACTAAAAATTGTGGAATACGTGATGTCGTTGCCAGGAATTAATGCTGCGAATGAAAGTGTTTTTTTTTCCTACGGTAAATAAAGTGTGGACATCAGAAAAATCATAATTCAGTGTTGAGACTTTGAAAGCCATTTTATGTGTGAAATATAATTTAACAAATTCTTGTGAAAAGATTCGTGACATTTTAACCAACGTCGTCAATCTACTAAAAAATCACTCAAATGAGAAATATGCCAAAGAATAAAATAATACCGGTACGATACATAATTTTTAATGTATTACAATTGTAAATTGTACTTAAGTTGAAATTAAAATAAATATATTACAATACTATTTTTGCGTGAACCATCTCAATTATCTAGGATGTGACATTTAATTTAATTATGATAATGATATAACTAATAAAAAAGCAAAATTCCAAGGAATATGTGGTACGATAAAACGATCACAAAATAATAAAATAACAAGAGAGACCCAATTGAAATTTTATAAAACATTGGCAGTACCGGTACTGCTCTAAGAATCAGAAGCCTGGATACATAAAAAAACAAGATCTAAGTAGGATAACGGCGGCAGAAATGAAATTTTTGAGATCTGTTAAAGGGTGCACTAAGGAAGACAGAATCAAGAACACAGAAATAAGACAGGAACTTGAAATATTTGCAATAACTGTTAAATTAAATACATATAGACAAAAATGGAAGCAACACATAGACAGAATAAATGAAGATAGATATCCAAAACAAATAACTAAATATAAACCTAAAGGCACCCGAGATGTGGGTAGACCTAGAAAGAGATGGGCTGAAGTCGGAACGGGTCAACAGACCTAATCCATGAATGCAGATGATGACTATTTTTGCGTTCTATAAAATTGTCTGTTACTCCAGATAGATATGGTGCCCCGCTTTACCAATGTTAAAATCTGGTCACCTTGTATTAGATTCATGTTCCGTGCCATTTGTTCCATCAGATTCGATTTGTTATATGGTAAGCGTCCACCGCTGTGGTCTCGAGGTAGCGTGCTGCCTTGTCACGTAGCGGGCCCGGGTTCGATCCCCGGTCGGGGCAGTTTCTCTGGGTGAGGTTTTTCCTCACCTGTAAGACAAATGTCAGGAAAACTTTAAGGCCAAAACGGACCCCGAAATCATATGGCCATTATCATCCTTACCATTATCATGCTTCACCGGTGTGGAAAGCAACGGGAAGCTACCACACCTACACAATTCCCTAGTAAAGCTGCAAGCATAGCATGAAAATGCTATGATTTCAGTGAGGGACCTGCCTTCGGGCAGAATTACTATGGATGGATATGGTAAGATTTGTATTACTCGTACGTATTAATATTCCATACAATCTCCTTCATTTTTCCAGATTTTATGACTATGTTGTTAAAATAGGCATGCTTTATTTTTTTATTTATTTACTTCTTTATTTATTTATGTTGTAGTGAGATCACATATTTAGGAATTAAAATAAATAAAAATGGGAGTTATGAAGAGGAAATAAGAAATAGAAATAATAAAGGAAAATTTGCAATTGCTTGCCTCAACGGAATATTGTGGCATAAAAATATAAGTAATAAAAATAAAATTAATATATATCATACAATTGTTAAAAGCATCATTACTTATGGAGCAGAACTTTGGCCATTAACAACAAAAACAAATAAGTACCTTTTGGCAACGGAAATGGATTTTATACGAAGGGCGACAAGAATTTCAAGAAGAGAAAAAATTAGAAACTCAGTTATAAGGGAGAAAATGAAGATTGAAGACACTATTTTAGATTATATTAAAACTCAGCAATTAAGATGGTACGGACATGTCCAGCGAATGGAAGAGGATCGACTACCAAAATGTGTTTTGGAATGGAAACCTGAGGGAAGACGAAGCAGAGGAAGACCTAAAACCTCCTGGAGTCAGGGAATATGGTTATATATGAAGGAGACATCTACAACCAGGAAATTGGATGGACCGACAAAATTGGCTATTAGGAATCGGACGATGTCAAAGACATTAATCAACCGATGATCTATCTATTTATTTATTATTTTTTTTGCGTTTGGGAATTCTAAGTTTGGACAGATTCTGAAATCATATATTTACACGAATGGAAATAGCGTTATTTTATTGATTTACAATTCTGTCGTTACAGTTTAATAGCAGTTTCACTTATTCAGTTTTCTGTCTTTATACGTGGATTGAGAACGCATTTTTGTAATACTCTTTTGTTAGAATGCTTTCAAGAAGTCTCACACCTCTAAGAGGAACATACAGGCCTACATTGCAAAAGCACGCATGCAATTTAGTGATCTACATTGAATATGTAAACATCCTTGTAATTTGAGGGGGCTCATTTTATTAATGTTAGTGTAAATGCATACACACACTTAGTGGCGCTAACGAACCCAGGGGTCATAGTCGCGCGGACATAAGTTCTCCATATACACACACACTCAGATAATATTTTTAAATCTCCCTCTGTATAATACCTCCCTCAAATCATTCTTAACGTTGTCCTCCCACTTCATTCTATCTACTGGGCACTTTCCCTCTCATTTCCAATAAAAACGTTACATGTTCCCTCTTCCTACTGTTGATACTAATTTATTAAAACTCGATACATTATTTTAGAAATTCATAAAGCTGACGTAACAGTTTAAAATTAAGGTTACTAAACTGCCATAAAAAATACACTGCTCAAAACAATTAGAGGAACACTATGAAATATGCAAATATTTTTTCATTGGATAAAGGTACAAACATGAAATTAATAAAGTACATTATTTGTGGTTATTTATTTATTTATTTATTTATTGCTCATGTCAGTAAAAACAAATGAATAACGCTGACAATTAACTTTTCAAATAATTCCGCTATGTAAGCAATTGAATCTTGTGCTTATTTTTCAAAGTTAAACACTCGTTATGTAAAGTTAGTATCGTGTGTGTTCTCCACGACATTCGATGACACTTTGGCACCTTCGTGGCATTCTCCCAATAAGATTCTAGATTTCCTCTTGCGGGATATTCTCCCATTCCTCCTTCAGAGCATCTCCAAGTTGCTGCAGAGTTTGTGGAGCTTGATGTCGGTTCCTGACCTTCCTGTTGAGAAGATCCCACAAGTGTTCAATAGGGTTGAGGTCTGGGCTGACCGCTGGCCACTCCATTACCTCAATTTCATTCCTACTCAGGAAATTCCTGGTGACAGCCGTGGCATTATCCTGCATAAACAGAAATCCAGGGCCTACTCCAATGGCAGCAGGTACTACATGCTCTTCCAGAACGTGCTCGATGTACCGGACAGCATTCAGTCGCTGGGGAACAAGTACAAGGTCCGTACGATTGTTGTACATAACTCCGGCCCACACCATTATGGAACCTCCTCCGAATCTATCAATTTCCTGTACAGCCTCTGCTGAAAATCTTTCTCCTGGCCGTCCCCACACCCTCAATCGGCCATCACAACGTGTAAGACGATACCTGGATTCGTCCGAGAAGAGCAGACTCCCACTGGTTCAGGTTCCAATCACCATGGTTTTCAGCATACGTACGTCTTGCTGCCTTATGCCCATTTATTAAGCGTGGTTTTTTAACGGGCCTTTTTGGACGAATATTCTCTTTCCTTAATCTGTTCCTTATGGTTTGGTCTGAAACCCGGATTCCGGAAGCCATATGAAGGTCATTCTGCAGGTCTTTTGCAGTTTTTGTACGCTGTCGAAGAGCAGAAATAACAACGTATCTGTCATCCTTGGGGCTTGTTTTAAATTTACGGACCTGGCCACGTTTTCTACAATACTGACCGTCTCTCTGTGCCTATTGCGTAACCTGGACACCACGGAAGGAGAAACCCCAAGCTCTGTAGCCACTTGTCGCAGAGATTGACCTTGTCGTAAAAGATGTAGAGCATGATACACTTCAAACTCATTTAAATCCCTCATTTTGTCAGAGACTTCAATAAACAAGGCAATAATCAACATTCTTCACTATAGCAACATCAGGAAGCTTACCAATTAGAAGTGGCCAGTGCCTTCCAAAATAAAAAAAATTCTCTATATTTGTTATTTGAGGTAATTTCTCTGTATTTAGGCCATGGATCTTCAAAATTTGTATCCAATGATAAAATTAATAATTCAATTTACATATTGTCTAACTTTCAGCATCACAGCTTTAAAAAACAATTACTTATTCGATTTATTATAAGCGTTTTGAGCAGTGTATATATCCAAGTTCTAGAGATATATTTATTAAGCATTTACATTTTCAATGTTCAATTATGAAATAAATAATTCATCATCATCACCATCTTCTTTTCAAGTATTAGGCCCAATGGCCCGTTATGGTCTCCCGCCACCTCCGAAAAGGTCGACCCACAGATCTTCTGCATCGAGGAATGTAGTGAAGAATTTGTTTTGGTATTCTGTGACGATCCATGCGCTGAATATGGGCTAGCCAATTGTTTCTATATTCTTGGAGGTATTCAGATATAGGTACGATGTTTAACTCTCTGGCTATTGTTGAATTTCTTTGGTGGTCTAGAAGGCTATAACCTGCAGTTCGTTGCAGAAATTTCATCTCCGTGGCTGTAATATGACGATCATCCTGAGTTCTGATGGTCCAAGCTTCACTGCCATAACAGATTATAATAAATAATTTAATCATATTAATATTATTATTATTATTTATTTATTTAGAGTAAATGAAAATACATTATAAATATTAATTGTATTGTATTCATAACTTGTAATCGTTTATATATATGTATATATATATATATATATATATATATATTGTAATTTAGATTTAAGACTATTTCTTTGTTTGTATTTTTTTAAACCTGGTTGAGTGGTAGACAAGGCCTTAAGGCCTTAACTCTGCCAGGTAAAATAAAGCTATTATTATTATTATTATTATTATTATTATTATTATTATTATTATTATTATTAAAAGTAAAAGTAAAGTGATCCCACAACAGGCCCGGAGGCCCTTGGGGTAGTAGGAGGTTAGGGCTCCCACTTTTTCTAGACAATCGGCACTTTATGTCAGCCGGGTTGTCAGCCCTGTGTGATGGCCGCCTTTACCCCGAGAACAAGCGTCTGGTACTCATTTCAGTTAGAGGCTGAGTCGACCCCAGGGCCATAGTGCCGCCAGAGGGTTTGGGCCAGTTTAAAAATTCTGATCCCAACGGGACTTGAACCCTCGACCCTCCTTATTATTATTATTTATTCTCAGTTTTCAATATATTTGATATCTTCCTATGTCCATTTCTAGATTCTATAGTTAACCTCCAGTCCAATCTATTATATTATTATTATTATAATATAATTATTATTATTATTATTATTATTATTATTATATCAAATTACTTTATACTTTCTTTATGAGCTGTACATTAGATATTAGTTGTCAGTCTAATTAAAGTCCATTCATCATTGTTAATCATTTAACCATGGTGTTATTAATTCATTATAATATATTTGTTAATTAGTTGGTTGGTGGCATTGTTAGGCCTGGTTGGCATGTGGCATGTACAATGTACGTATAAGGTGAGAAGTTAAACTAAGATAATGGAATGGAGAAAGTAATTTAGAATGTCCACATGTTCCTGCGCGCAATTAGCCATCCGCATTTATCTGTGAATATATTATTCATCCTTGAATCCTTTTTCTTTCATGCAGTTTAAAACACCATCAATCCGCATTATTTTTGACTGTCCTCTTCTTCTAACTTTTTAACAGCGGTTACCAAACTTTTCGACTCGCGAAACCTTTAGCACAAGGATCTAAGTTGGTAGACATGCATGACATTTAATTCCAAGCAAAAGGTTTAATAACCTTAAATTAACTTAACTCTTAACGTTAAAACCTAAAGTTGCACTAGTTACTGCTTAAAAGTAATCAACTATTCCTTGGAATTCAGTGAGAAGATTCCGCCTGCTTTGAAGTCAGGAACCGCAGAAGTTATATAAAGTCCCAAATTAATTTCACTACAAAGTATAGGCTCTGGGGTCGACTCAGCCTCTAACGGAAATGAGTACCAGACGCTTGTTCTGGGGTAAAGGCGGCCGTCACGCAGGGCTGACAACCCGGCTGAGATAAAGTGCCGATTGTCTAGAAAAAGTGGGAGCCTTAACTTCCTACTACCCCAAGGGCCTCCCGAGGCCTGTAGTGGGATCACTTTACTTTACAAAGTATAGTGCACAATGAAAACCTCGTAACTTCATTTTGGTAAAGTTTATAGGAGGAACAAATAACTGTTTTAAATAATTATGAAAATAGATATGCAATAGTTCCCACATATTTTACTACACAATACAAGCCAAGTTATTAATAAATTTGAAGTCCGTGTTCTCAACAAGTTATGCATCACATATTTCTGTGCTGTCTACTGGAGTTAAGTGGTTTTCAATGACTGATGGAGTTACGGAGGTTTTCATTGCTTACCGTCGATATATGCTTATTATATATTATGAAGAAAGCGACTTTCGCGGTACTAATGTTAGTATTGTTAGAAAACAAAGAAACTGCCAGACTAAATTTCCATTGTCGCGGAAACAAATGCATTCCTAACATTGTTACATATCGCATTCGAAGTAAATATTAATTTATTGTGGAAATAATGTGACTATTTAACTCATGCCTCAAATGGGAGTCAATGACCAATCACGTTTCAATGATTTCTGTTTTACAACCAATCAGAGTCGTGTTTCACGAAATATTTATCAGTGTTATGATTACCATATTAAAGAAGGCTCCTCCTTTTAATATTCTGAACAGGTCTGACCATTATTTTGCAGTGACTGAGGGAACAGTAAAGCCGCCATATTTGAATGTTCAAAATGGCAGAAACAAGATTTGGCTGCGCTTCAAATGAAGATATAGACGAAATACAAATTTGACAATTGTGTTTTTAAATAATGATATTACCGAGTTCTTTTTGATAATTCTGTGTTCAATAATTGTGTTTTTAAATAATGATTTTACCGAGTTGTTTACTACAAAATAAATTAACCTATAAATTTGGTTGCATTAGGATGCATTCTTATAATATTGCGATGATATTTCAAGTTTCCCACGCCAGATGGCAATATATAACAAACATTATATGATCTTGTTGCAGTGGATGGAGAAACGAAACATAACGTTTCTCATTTGTTTTCAAACATCGTCGTTTACATTAAATAAATAAATATTTTAAAGTAACTATATTTAAATAATGATTTGTGAGTAAATAGCTTAATTTTATGCGTTAAATAGTCCTAACAAATGCCACTCTTGATTTCCAAATTCTCTAGATAAATTCACTCCTCACTTCGTGATATTACACATGTAACAAGGGAGATTATAGGGTTAATTTAATTTTAAAATAATATAAAAATGTTATTATTTTATTATTATCATTATTATATATTATTATTATTATTATTATTATTATTATTATTATTATTATTATTATTATTATTATTATTATAATAAGAATGCAGCAGAAAAATTAAGGGAAATATAATAGGCCTAACCTCCAAAACCCCGCCATTAAGAAAAAGTTTTGGCGAACCCCTTGAAATATTTCGCTAACGCCCTGGGAATTCGCGAATCACAGGTTGGGAACCGTTGTTTAATAGTATTGTTCTTCGGAATATACATTCTGTCATTGTTTTACGTAGCCATATCATTTTATTTTTTTATGAAAATCACAGATAAAGTTTGAACATGCAACTTCTGCTTCATTACATTGGATTTCATTTTGTTTCTTTTACAAATTCCAGCTGAACACCTCCAAAAATCAATTTCTGGAGAAATTAATTTGTTTCTTGATTTTTATTTCCACATATTTTCATGCTATTTTATTGTACGAGATAACAAAAAAGTAGAAGGAAAAGAATTATACATTTGTTCTCTTCGTTATTGTAGCTAAAACGATCAGTAAAGTATTTAATCCGACTTCCAAACTACCTTTCATACAATCCAAATAGTAAGTAGAATTTCATCTTCCAAAATTTAATGCGCAAGTAAACACTGTAAGTAAAGTTATATCGTAATTATTTTTAGATATCCCGTACTGTTTACCCGGCGTTGCCCGGGAATCTACATATCCCGATGTACTTGGCATAAACGAGCTGAAAGACAAAATTCGTTATTTTGAGTTTTCTGTAAAAGAACATCCGCCGTGTGCTGTTATGCTTGCCCGGGAAACTACTTATCCCGATCTTGTTTGCATCAAGGAAAGACAAAAATGGCTATTGTGAGTTATCCGTAAAAGATAAAAATATTCTGTCGCGGACTATTTTGTAGAGGTTTTTCAGATATGCAATTCTGTGTACATTAATTCTGTGTTTATGTTATGGTTTAGGCAGCGTAGCCTTTTAAGCGTAAAAAATGTTTTTTTTTCACGTTATCAGTACAAAGGGTTATTTTTAAGGGTGTAGGGGTTGAAAAGCACAATTCTCTTATAGCCTTTGTTCATCCCAGGAATCTCCTGAACATTTTACAAAAATCCCCGTCACAATTGGATGAACGGTATGACAGCGCATAAAATACGAACAAACAAACAAATATTCTTCTTCTTCTTCTTCTTCCTTCTAAGTATTAGGCCGAGGCCTGTTACGATCCTATAGAAAATTTTCCCTTATGGAAAATTCTCATGTAAGATTTGAAATCATAATAATAGTCCCTTCGATTGGTTGCTGGCCAAAGGAAGGCAAGACCAGTGATGAGGCTGCCATCTTATAGCCTCTGGTCAGGCTTTTCTGGAGAAGAAAAGAAAATAAAGGAAAGAAGAAATGGAAAAAAAGAAAGGACACCCTAGCCCTCGGATGCCCTAATAGCGTCGGGGTCGAAAAAACAAGAGTTAACCAAGAGAGATTAGATAGTAAAGTTAAAAGAGTGCAAAACACAAATATTCGTTTTTATATATTAGAAGATTTAATATGTAAATTTAATATATAGGTGTAATAATTATTCTTGGTAGAGTGAGATCAATGTATACACACAAATTAGAAAGATAGTGGCGATTAACAAAAATCATGAAGACATCGAGAAGTTTATATTTTATTTCACCAGCTTGTGTTATACTTACTTACTTACTTACTTACTTACTTACTTACTTACTTACTTACTTACTTACTTACTTACTTACTTACTTACTTACTTACTTACTTACTTACTTACTTACTTACTTACTTACTTACTTACTTACTTACTTACTGGCACTATCGAACCCGTAGGTTCATGGCCGCGCGGACATAAGCTCTCCATACATCCCTATCCTGAGCTAACGCTTTCCAATCATTTCCTGTGTAATCCACTTCCCTCAAATCATAGTTAATGTTATTCTCCCACCTCATTCTTGGTCTACCAACTGGGCGTTTTCCCTCTGGCGTTCCTACAAGAAGCTTCCATGCAAGTCTTTCATTCCCCATACGTGCAACATGTCCTGCCCATCGCAGTCTACGAGACTTAACTGTTCTTATTATATCCGGCTTCCCATAAAGACCATGTAGTTGATTATTATGTAGTCTTCTCCATTCGCCTGTATGTTCATCTCTCTTTGGTCCAAAAATTAATGTTTTATATTATTTATAGTGAAAGATGTGAGAAGTTAGCTTTTGGAAACTAAAAAAAATCAGTTAACTTACTGATGAAATTAAATATAATAATTAAAATTTAATATATAACTTGATAACTGAGAAAAACACAAAAAAAAACATTCAAAATTGATAAGTTGCGAATTTCCGAAATATTAGTTAAAAATGTTATTGTGTGATCTAACGTTTTTTGGTATTGGAATTATTTAATTGGAAAACGAATATAACTAGAGGATTTAAGGGGTTGAAATGATCAAATTTACAACAAGGAGATACGAACTGAGAAAATGAATATCTTGGGAATCCACATAAACTTAATACAAATTAATTATAGTTGTGGTGTGGTGGTTTATTTTCCTGCAGACGTAATAAGTATGGGTATGCATATGACAGGAGTGCGTATTATCGCTGCGCAATAACCACAAATTCCATGCATTTGTTTTGAATTGTGGTACTCCATTAATCGTTACCGCAATGACCAGTACTTGAAAATTCCGTTTCAAACAGAATAATAATTATTCAGTTTCATCATCATTATCATCATCATCATCATCAATGGCAGGCATGGATTAGGCCGTTGGCCTGTTCCGCTTCAGGAAAGAAATTGATCCCTCCATCTCTTCTTAGGTCTTCCTGGGTCTCTTCGCCCTGTGGGTCTGTAGTTCAATAGCTGCAGAGGTATTCTAAAGGTGTTCATGCCAATTATTTTGATACTTTTTAATGATTTCAGTTATTGCTGGTGTGTTGAGAGCTTTGCAGATATCTTCATTACGCATGTGATCATAAACCGTATAACCCGCTAAAGGTCTTAATAACTTCATTTCTGCAGCTACTATCCTATTTAATTTACCTGTAGTAAGAGTCCAGCTTTCAGAACCATAAAGTAGAGTTGGAAGAGCCATTGTTTTATAAAATTTTATAATTGTATCTGGGCGTACTTTTCAGTTTGAAGCGAGTTATTAACTGAATGCTACTCGCACTGTAAACATCAGTTACTCTTTATGTCTCTATATACTTCTTTTAAGTACATTTAATGCGCAGAAACAAACAAAGTAATAAATTAATGTCTACCGCAATTAGACTAACTTTTATAAACTTAAATACCTATAATTTGTACTTAATTTAAATATATTGGAACGAATATCGGTAGCATAGGATTGTTTGTAATTAACTTCTTACTTACTTACTTACTCACTGGCACTATCGAACCCGTAGGTTCATGCCCGCGCGAACATACGCTCTCCATACATCCCTATCCTGATCCAATGCTTTCCAATCATTCCCTGTATAATCTACTTCCCTCAAATCATAGTTAATGTTGTTCTCCCACCTCATTCTTGGTCTACCAACTGGGCGTTTTCCTTCTGGCTTTCCTACAAGAAGTTTCCATGCACGTCTTTCATTCCCCATACGCGCAACTTGCCCTGCCCATCGCAGTCTATGAGACTTAACTGTTCTTATTATATGGAGAACCGAATGGGGGACTATTTGACCTCCGGAAAATTTTACCCCAGATGAACCCATGTCCGCATTTCTTGACGGTTGTATTTTTACGGTGAAAGATCGTCACTCTTTCGCCCAAGGTACTTTTTTCGTCTGGCTTATCATCTTCGACCAGTCCGGCATGGGTAACCCTATCGGCAGCAATGCTACCGCCGGCATAGCTCTCAGGATCATTTAAGCACGCAAGCCACTCCACCACGACAAGGTAAAGATACCATGGAGGGGTTGTAATTAACTTCAGTGATTAAAATTATATATTATATATTATATACAATTATGGAATATTAACCTGAAAGGTCCGTCTTAATTTTGAATAATACCTCAACGGAAAACATCATGAATCTTATAAAAGTTGATAACTTCACAGATGTTAGCACAGAATATCCAAATTCATTTTATTTGTTTCACCACATTTCACTGATTTTTTCGCAAATAAATTTGTTTTGTTTTAAATAAAGTAAATTCCTTCATAGTCTATTATCACTAACATCTGTTGGCTTCACGTAGAACATTATCTTGTTTCCACTCTTGAAATCGGCTCACATATTCTCAACCCAGGTACAACCATTACTGGCTCATCCGAACCTCTCATTTTTTGTACACTCCTATACGAGTGGATCGACATTGATTAAATTTTGTGCGTGCGTCTAATTGGGTCCGTCATTGGTTCAGATTGGACCATCTAAAACCTAACCTGAAGTGAAAATTTAAAAAATCGCTCTAGCGGTTACATTTTTTATGTCTTTTACAACGAAATTCAATATATGCTATAAAAACCCGAGGTAGGTACTGTCCAAAAATGAGTGGAGGTTTACTTGAAATCCGAAATTAAAAACTGCCTAAACAACTTCACCGATTTTGATGACATATTTGTGCGTTTGAGCGAGTCACTGGATGGTTTAGATTCACAATTGGATTCAGTAGGTGGCGCAGCGATCGGATTTTTTATGTCAGATTTGCAGTCACCTGTATTATCGACATATTCTGCGCGAAAACAATAAGTCATCATGTATGCTTTTTTGAGCCACAGTTGTTTTCTTGCGAACTTATTTCATATCTAATTACGGTTTGATTAGTGAATTTTATAGAAAAAGTAGACTATCACACAATAACGAAATGAAAAGATTGAAATGTCAGACTTAAAATTAAATGTCACTTAGTATATGGTTTATCGATAATTCGAATATCGAGAAAACGTTTTTTGAACCCGCTAATAGCAGGCAAGCAACGTTCGGACATGACGCATTCTCTTACGGATAACTTGTGCAGACTATTCTTGTCTTTCAGCCTTTTATTCCAAGAAGATCGGGATAAGTAGATGGACATATTCCACGCGACAACAATGTGTCATCATGCACGCTTCTAGGGCCGCAAGATATGGCTGTGAGAGGTTTTCTTGCGAAATTATTTAATAATACCAGTATCTAATTACTTCTTAGTTAGTGAATTTTGTGGTAAAAAAAGTAACTTATATTTTTATTGTCCGGACAAAACACGAGAATTGAACGTTCGGGCAGGACAATGTCTGCCGGGTCCATGTTTTCTAATGCTAATGGTAATAATAAGCGTTATTGAATTTATTTTAATTTTCAAATTAGTAAGATTAAAATTCTAACATGTTAAATATCTATTAGTTAATAATCGAATAATAGTAATAATAATAATAATAATAATAATATAATATAATAATAATAATAATAGTAATAGTAATATAATAATAATTATAGTAATAATGACAGTATTAAATTATTTTATAAATCTAGTACCTTTTTTTTTTTTTCATTTTAGCACCTGGTCCTCCTGGAGGAACTTTAAGCCGTCGGTCCCGAGTCTGAAGATTTTCAGGTTCGTAAAAGATAATTAGTAAGTAAAGTGATCCCACAACAGACCCGGAGGTCCTTGGGGTAGTAGGAGGTTAGGGCTCCCACTTTTTCTAGACAATCGGCACTTTATGTCAGCCGGGTTGTCAGCTCTGCGTGACGGCCGCCTTTACCCCCAGAACAAGCGTCTGGTACTCGTTTCCGTTAGAGGCTGAGTCGACCCCAGGGCCACAGTGCCGCCAGAGGGTTTGGATCAGTTTAAAAATCCTGACCCCAACGGGACTTGAACCCTCGACCCTCCGGCTTGTAGCTCAGTGCCTTAACTAGTACGCTACGGCGTGCCCCCTCGTAAAAGATAATTAAGACTGAATAATAAGGCCTCTAAGCAAACTTTACCGACTATTTTCGTCCTAGTACTAACTTGGATTCCTAGATATCACTAAGAGGCAGAAAGCTGACCACGGGCCACTTGAATGGCATATATACCAAAACAGGTGTAACTAAATTAGTATGGTTCAATTTCTTCCCTATAGGGGGAGAGCGCCTAAATCTCGCTGATGGAAACAAGGGCTTACAAGATGAAGAATATACCTACGACAATAAACATTCCTCACAACATTTATCATTAATTTATTTAGCTTCGGAGAAGTCTCGTGGCCTTGTGGTCACAGCATATGACTACAGTTCATGAGGTCAGGGTTCACGTTCCGCTCAGAGATCGGGAATTTTTCCTTAAACGGAATTACATCTGTAGTGATCCATGATCTGGAATTGGTATTAAGTTTATATTTGTAGACTCTCCCGTTAGTTTTCATTTACCAACCATCAAATTATCGCAACTTGCCTTCCACACTTCTCACACAAGGTAACAATACCTGAAGAGAATGCCAGAAATATTGTAAGGAAACTAGTAGCTTTAGTCAAAAGAATAAAATATTTTCATTAATACTTATATAATATCGTGTTAACCCTTAAATTCGTAATGTATCCTTTTAGATACATCAGTTGGTTTAGTTAATTTAATATTTTAAATAAATCAGAGTCCCAACTCCTTTCAAAAAACGTTAAACTGAAAATATATAAAACTATTATTCTACCAGTTATATTATATAGGTGCGAAACATGGACTCTTACTTTAAGGGAGGAAAGGAGATTACAAGTATTTGAGAATAAAGTACTTAGGACAATTTTTGGACCAAAGAGAGATGAACAGACAGGGGAATGGAGAAGACTTCATAACAATGAACTACATGGTCTTTATAGGAAGCCAGATATAATAAGAACAGTTAAATCTCGTAGACTGCGATGGGCAGGACATGTTGCACGTATGGGGAATGAAAGACGTGCATGGAAGCTTCTTGTAGGAAAGCCTATGGGAAAACGCCCAGTTGGTAGACCAAGAATGAGGTGGGAGAATAACATTACCTATGATTTGCGGGAAGTAGATTATACAGGGAATGATTGGAAAGCATTAGCTCAGGATAGGGATGTATGGAGAGCTTATGTCCGTGCAGCCATGAACCTACGGGTTCGATAGTGCCAGTGAGTAAGTAAGTAAGTAAATAAATCAGAAGAAAATTAACAAAAATAAACCACTTGAATGTGTGTCTAATTATACAATATACCTAATAATAACAGTTATACAAGATTCTGTTTTCTCTGCGGTCCACCACATTCAAATATTTAACAGAAGAAATTTGTGTTTTGCCAATTTAAGGTTAAATCAATCGTGTAACTTCTCTATTTAACTAACATATTTTATGTATATTTAATGATGTACAAAATCCAAAACAATGGCAATGTGTGGAAAAAACATACAACGGGTGAAAATTGAGATTGATGGAAAAATTATAGAACAAGTGTCAGAGTTCTCTTACTTAGGAAGTGTATTTGCAGAGTATAAGAGTGACATTGATTCAAAATTACAAAAATATAATAAAATGAATGGGGTAATACGAAGACATTTTGGTAAACACATGAGGACAGAGACAAAACTAAGATTACATAACGTCACATCAAAAGCTGCTCTAAAATACGGAAGTGAAATTTGGATTTTAAATAAAAGAAACTCTCATAAACTTCAAGTAAGCCAAATGCGCTTCTTACGATCATTGTTAGGAGTTAATAGACTGGATCACCAAAGGAACACTACTATCAGAGGAAAACTTGGAGTAGCAAGTTTAAATGAAGATATCCAAAAATACCAACAAGAATGGAAAAATCATCTGAGAAGAATGGCAAGAAATAGACTTCCAAAATTGGCATTCCAATATACCCCAACTGGACATAGGGACCAAGGAAGACCAAAACATCGGTGGAAAGATCAAGACCATCTTCGCTAGGTTTACCGTACAGGCCACATGGCCTAAAACGAATTTGTTCATGATGATGATGATGAAGTATTTACTAGTATATTACAATCTATGCATATCATTGCATGTAAGTATTTAATACAATGAATATAAATAAAACATGTGCATGAATATTTTAACATGATCTGTGGACGCAGAATGTCCTGTTCTCTACAGCATGTATGCAGGCAATATTCTCTCACATTAATATGAGTGATGCGACTATAAAGCGATTAGCATGGATTTTCATTTACCACCATTACGCAATTCAATTTTACCGAATATTACAAGATTAGGAAGCACCGCATCCAACTGCTCTCAATTATGGCGTTATGTAGTAATCTTTCATGACGGTATCAAGAACAAATTCATTAAGATAATTCAACAAAAATGTAAAAATGATTATTAAATATTAAATATTATATTGTGATGCATTGTCAATGCGTTGCTCAAATTATCGCCTTGAAGTTTCGCGAACCGCAACAGGAACCCTTATAAGCTAACGGGAGAAGGAGATGGAGATTACACCCTCTGCATCGTTGGATCAAGAACAGAAGGAAATGTCGGAGGAGGCCTAATAGTCTACATAGTAAGAATATTGTGTATTCTCAAAATCGGCCAAATTCTACCCCCAATGCACAGAATTTCAAGCCGAGCTGCTGGGATTTCAGATGACACTAAAATAGGTAAAATATTACTAAAACTAAATACGCCATGAACGTTGACTCACAAGCAGCCCTGAAATCAGTCAATAAAATAAATCAGTAAGCTCCATTGTAAGTCAGACCTGCAAGATATACAGCGCAACATACAAGTTCAATTGTATTTGACCCGAGGCAACGTTGATCACTCAAAGTTTCAAAGAACGTTATCACATGACTGAATACATCTTTCATTCTGTAAACAAAATCTCAGTCAATACTATACAAACATATAGAACGCGCTGTACACATCATAATAAAAAGGTCACCAATCAAAGATCTCTTTTTCCAAACATTCATACCAGGCAACAAACCGACCTAAATCCTACTTTCATACTAAAACATTTCCTCACAAACCATGGAAAATTCTAACGGTATCTACATAGAATTGGAAAAGCAGCTTCACCGAAGGGCTGTAGCATGTCCCCTACTCTGTTCAAAATATACATCCAGCATATATTGGAGCAGTGGAATCGATATTGTGGAGGCATGGGAGTACCAATCGAAGGTGGCACAGTACATTCCTTATTATTTGCAGACGATCAAGTGTTGATAGCTCAGAGTCGTGAGGATGTGAAATACATGATGAGAAAACTTCTAAATGCTTTTGAAATAGGAGGATTAAGAGTAAACATGGAAAAAACTGAATATCTTGTAGTAGGAGGAAGTGAACGAGATATATCCCTATTCCAAGGAATTATTAGAGCTGTTAAAAAATTTAAATATTTGGGATCACTTATTGATGAATCAGGGAGTTGTAAAGCTGAAGCAGATAGTAGGCTAGTACAAGCACGAAGAGCCATAAAAATGTTGAATGGAGTACTGTGGAGTAGGACCATGTCAAACCACACGAAGAAGAAGAGGATTTTGAAGTATGTTGTGGAAAGCATAATGACTTATGGTGTTGAGGGATGGACTTTGGTAGAGGGACAAAAAACTAAGATCTTGGCTGTGGAGATGGATGGAATAAGACGCAGTGCCAGGGTGTCCAGGTTGGAAAGAAGAAGAAATGAAGAAGTGAGGCAGATGATGGATATGGAGGAGACAGTGGTGGAAATGATTGAAAGACGAGCTCTTCAGTGGTATGGCCATGTCAGGAGAATGGAGGATGATAGGTGGCCCAAAACTCTTTTGGAATGGTCACCTTCTGGTAGAAGGAAACGGGGCAGGCCAAGAACAACTTGGAGAGGAGAGATTTATAGATTGATGAACGACCGAGGTCTGGAGGAGGATGAATGGCGTGATCGGCTAGAATGGCGAATGGGAATACAGGGTAACCGCTGAAAAGTGGAGAGACCCTCAAAAGTAAAATAAGTAAGCTTCGCCGAAGTGTCCATGTACAGAAGGCGACCAAACAGCTATATAATTTCTATTTCACTGCAAGATATAAAAAAGGCCAGCACCCATGAAGAAACGCAACACAGTCCATCAAAATGTTATCAAAATACCACGAACAATCCAGTTCATAAATTAAATATTCAAGACACTGAAATAAACATTATAAATTAATGGACTTAAATGGATACAGCAAATCAATAACCCAAACAATGTATAATGACATATAATTTGACAAATAGCTTTTGTAGACTAAATATCCCGCGATATACCCACAGGGTAAAACCAAATTTGTACGTATTAATTCAAATAAAGGAAAACCAACTTGAGTTAGATTTAGATTGTGTGCAGCCAGCAAGCATACTCTCTCAAATTTATCTCTGGAGAAATCGTTTTAAGAAGTTTCGATTCTAGAATAATCTGACTATTTGACTCTCGAGGTTTCGATTCGAGAATAGTCCTGGCTGATATCCAGATAATTCTGACCACAGCACATAAAGGGAGTTAGGAGTCAATCGAACCAGTAAGTTGTGTTCTGGCTGGACACTAGTGAAGACACGAAAGAACGATGAAGAGCTTACTTACTTACTTACTTACTTACTTACTTACTTACTTACTTACTTACTTACTTACTTACTTACTTACTTACTTACTTACTTACTTACTTACTTACTTACTTACTTACTTACTTACTTACTTACTTACTTACTTACTTACTTACTTACTTACTTACTTACTTACTTACTTACTTACTTACTCACTCACTCACTCACTGACACTATCGAACCCGTAGCTTCATGGCCGCACGGACATAAGCTCTCCATACAACCCTATCCTGAGCTAATGCTTTCCAATCATTCCCTGTATAAACTACTTCCCTCAAATCATAGTTAATGTTATTCTCCCACCTCATTCTTGGTCTACCAACTGGACATTTTCCTTCTGGCTTTCCTACAAGAAGCCTCCATGCAAGTCTTTCATTCCCCATACGTGCAACATGTCCTGCCCATCGCAGTTCTACGAGACTTAACTGTTCTTATTATATCTGGCTTCCTATACAGACCATGTAGTTCATTCTTATGTAGTCTTCTCCTTTGGCATGGGTTCCCTGAAGTAGTCCCCGCCCTGGGAATCGAATGGGGGACTATTTGACCTCCGGAAAATTTTACCCCAGTTGAACGCATGTCCGCATTTCTTGACGGTTGTATTTTTACGGTGAAAGATCGTCACTCTTTTGTCCAAGGTACTTTTTTCGTCTGGCTTATCACCTTCGACCAGTCCGGCATGGGTAACCCTATTGGCAGCAATGTTACCGCCGGCATAGCTCTCAGGATCATTTAAGCACGCAAGCCACTCCACCACGACAAGGTGAAGATACCATGCAGAGACGAGGAAGAGCTAGAACTAGAAAATGTGGTGAGTGAAGCCGTTAGCGAGTGTAAAGAACTGACTGATAAAATAAACTCTAAAGGAAGAGACTTTATTAGCAACAAATACGTTGTGTGGAATCAATCAATTATTGTCAAATAAATAAGTGAATTTTGATTTTTTTCTATAAATTAGTGGAATTAAATTAGAGGGATTCCGCTAAATCTTACGACACCTCAAGGCACTTCAATATAATAGCTTATCACACGCAAACTCAAGGTTAGTAACTGTCGTTCCGTAGGAACTCCTCTTTTGTCATCAACATCACATTCACGGATTAGGGCTTTGCCTCTTCCGATCTCACATCTGTTCAGCCCAGCGCTTTCCGTCCGGCTTAATCGTGTGAGACTTTTGAGAACGACCGTTTTACGTGGTAGGTTTCCAGCCCAACGCACAACCCCCAACTGGAGGACCGGAGGTTTTCTGTTGGGGTCCCTTTCCCTTAGACGGTTGCCTTCTCCTCGGCTGACGAGAGTCCTCTTCCCGGGTTTATTTTCGGAATTTTCCTTCTCCAGCTTTGTTATCTGGATAATAACCCATTTTAAGTTCTCAATCAGATATATTTTAAAGGTTCTATCTCATCAAAGGTCAATAGACATTTTCGGGTTAAGATAATTTAAAGATCCAGTTTATTTTAGAAAACTTAAATGCAGTCGCTCTGAGTTCAGAGAAGGATGCCAGATGAAGTAACCCTCAGATACATAGTGCATATGGCTGGTAAAACAGCCACATTAAGAATTATTATTTGTATGAATTTAAATTATATGATTAATCACCACCGTTGCATCAGTATGCTCTCACGCTGCGGTATTCAATTCGATTCTCTGTGGTTGGAGGAAATTGAAACTGGAGGCCAAATGTTCGAGAAAAATCACAACTCATTGGCGTTGTCGCACTCGAAGATTCATGGCAGCGAGGACATAAACTCTACACTTATCCCTACTGTTTTATAATCTTTCCCTGCATACGTCACTTCTCCAAAATCATGATTAATGTTATTCTCCCACCTCATTCATGATCCACCTCTTGCGAATTTTCCATCTGGTTTATTACAGGTTTTCATCCTCCTCTTTCATTTCCCATTCGCGCCACATTTCCTGCCTATCGCAGTCTAATAAACGTAACTGTTGCGCGTATGGGGAATGAAAGACGTGCATGGAAACTTCTTGTAGGAAAGCCAGAAGGAAAACGCCCAGTTGGTAGACCAAGAATGAGGTGGGAGAACAACATTAACTATGATTTGAGGGAAGTAGATTGTACAGGGAAAGATTGGAAAGCATTGGCTCAGGATAGGGATGTATGGAGAGCTTATGTCCGCGCGGCCATGAACCTACGGGTTCGATAGTGCCAGTGAGTAAATAAGTTGTTATTGCATCTGATTTCCCACGAAGATCATGTAGATCACTGTTATTAGTTTTTCTCTCCATTCATCTCTTGTGTCCAAAATATATCCCAGGCACTTTATCTCAAATACCCACAATTCGTTTCTCTCCTCTTAACGTAAGAAGCCACATTTCGTATCCATATAATATAATTGGAAAATTCGCCGTTTTAAATTTTTAGTAAAACATTTTTCTAGCGAAGTTTGGATGACAGAGGTCCCTGCAATAACTAACATATTACCGTGCGTTTCCAAAGTTTCTTTGTCCACGTCATTCCTGTGTGTAATATTATTGTTCATAAGTATTTTTATTCAGCCAGTTCTTCTAAATGTTCCCTAATTTGCTCTTAAGGGTCCATTCCCACTTCATATATTCAATTGGTACGTGTGACTCTACATTGCACCGTATAGGTGCTGGATCAAACCGTTAATGTTGATAACTATTTTGATTGGAAAGAATAGATTGTTCAAATTTGTGACATCTTTGCCCGGGGCCATAGAGGCAAAGAGGAATTCAACTTTCTTTACTAAATTCTCCCAATATGTAATGTTTACTGACTTAAAAAACACAATCGTGGAAGCTTTGGGATAAAGGAACTAACACACGCTTGAGCAAGCTTTTGGAATTTGACTTTGATATCTGACTTAAGCTAACTACTGAATGAATAGGCATAGAGTAAGTAAAAAGCACAACTAAAGCTTTTAATGCGAGTCAAAATATAGTCAGATATAATATAAAGATAAATAAATAAATATTCAATTTACAAAGAAAATAAATCATAATAGATCAACTATACCAAAAGAAAATATGATATAAATCAACATACATACATACATTATCACTCACTCTAGTCCAGCCTCGGGTTGGGGGAAATACTGTCCTAGCGTCCCCACCCTGGCTTACTGCACTAAACAAACATAATCAGCTCTCCTGAGCTGCTCTGACCAGACTCCAATGGTGACTAAGTAGATGATGATTCGATGCTACAAAACACAGCTATTTATGAGAGTTCACAGGGAGAGGGGGAATGCGCGATAGCACAGGGTGCGCACTAGGAAGGGAAGGGATAGATAGGAAAGCATTTGGCACTGTTCATAAAAATGACACTCGAGATGGAGACGCGATGACGTATAGTTTGCGCAGTAAGACGTAATTCCTGTACCGAAATGTCCATTTCGGTACAACATATAGTCACGAAAAATCACAGGCCTCATAATTGTCTGCAATCATATATGTATAATAAAACAAGACGTCACAGGAATATTAATGAAATCCGTACAATAAACAAGGGATATAGGTTAACGACAATACAACTAAATTTATAGTGGTTTCCTGAAAAAAATAAAGGAATGGAAAAATGAGAATAAGAAAATATGACTGAAATAATACAAGAATTTAATTTCCTTGGAACTTAATAACTAGTAAGAACGGATTCGAATATGAAATAGAAAACAAATAAAGGTTGATAATTACATATTAACTAACTAACTCACTAGCACTATCGAACACGTAGATTCATGGCCAACGTTTTGAGCGCTTTCCCTCTTTTTTTTTTTCCTGCAAGGAGTTTCCATGCCCTCTTACATCCTCCATTCGTACCACATGCCATGCCTAAGAGACTTTGGTGTTCTTATTACATAGTAGCTGATACCCGGCGTGCGCTGCTACGCCTAAATAAATGAAAATTAATGTGGTTTATGTTTAGTTGAATAAATAATAGGAAAAATAATTATACATTTATATTTTTTTTGATACCCCGTGCTGATTACTCGGCGTTGCCCCGGAATCTACTTATCCCGATCTTCTTAATATAAGTGAGCTGAATTACGAAAATTAATGTGTTTTATGTTTAGTTAAATAAGTAGAAGAAAAATTAATATCGTAATTATTTTAGATACCCCGTGCTGTTACTCGGCGTTGTCCGGGAATCTACTTATCTCGATGTCCTTGGCATAAATGAGCTAAACGGCAAAATTCGTTATTGTGAACTATCCGTAAAAGAATACCCGCCATGTGCTGCTATGCTTGCACAAGAATGTTCGTACTTATCTCGATCTTCTTGGCATCAATGGAAGACAAAAATGTTATTGTGAGTTATCCGTAACATATGCTGTCGCGGACTTTCTTGTAGAGCTTTTTGAGATATTCAATTCTGTGTACATTGAGTTTGTGTATTTGTTATGGTTTAGGCAGCGTAAGCCATTTAAGCGTCCGTAGAGCTACGTTTTTCACTTTTTCCACTACAAAGGGCTATTTTTATGAGTGTAGGAGTTGAGCAACATATATAGCCTATTTTCATCCCGGGAATCTCCTGAACATTTTGCAAAAAGCCCCACCACAATCGGATTAACGGTATGGCCGGGTATAAAATACGAACAAACAAACATTCATTCATTTTTATATATCAGATATTTCCCATGCCGATCATACAGCTTACTGTTATATATATTCTTTTGTTTTCTTTATGTAATTGTAATGTTATTGCTTTTTTGTTGTTTATTTTTCCTTACACTAGTACCAATTATTACTTTATTGTAACGGACTGTCGACAGCACGTAAGGCTTACTGCCCGTGCGACCATATTTGTAAATAATATTGTAAATATCTTACTTTTTGTCTAATAAATTCCTACTACTACTACTAGATAATATTCTTCTCCATTCATTTGTCTGTGCTCGTCTATCTCTTTGCTCCAAAATGTTTTCCAAACAACTTTATTCTCAAATACTCCTAATCTTTTACTCTCCCTTAAAGTAAGAGCCCACGTTTCGAACCCATATAATATAACAGAAAATTAAAAGCTTTATGTAATTTGTCTTTGAGTTTGTTATATGACAACAGTCCCTGTAATTTTGATACCATAGTAAGCATTTTCAGCAGATTTGAGCCTATGCTTAATTTCTTTCTGCATCTCATTCCTGCTTGAAATTATTTTTAATTCAACCCACTTATTCAAAATTTCCCTCACATTTCGTTGACTGTCCATATCCAATATACAATGCAATTTTATATGTGATCATATATTTAATTTTATTGATGTATACTTCCATTCTCAGTTTATTAGTGTTACTCAATAGAATGCATGTTTGCATATATCTATTTTCTGTCCTATAATTTTCTAACATTCAATGTTCGTAGAAACGTAACATTATGTTTTATTAAAGATGTAGATATAGTATAATTATGAGATTGAATTGTGTCAGCCATGAAAAGAAGATTAAAAATAATATTTATCACGCACCCACATGTCGAGATATAAAGGAAGACAATAAACAGGATATAGTTTTCGAGATCTCATTAAATCTGGAATAAAACTGGTAAAAGTTACATCTCGATACAAATAAATGGATGTCAATAAGGAATCAACTTACATTATAGGGATATGGGGCCAAATGAAGAACATTCGATATTATACGTAAGAAATAAAAAATAAAAAATAACTTGTTGGATACAATATTATTTGCCGCTGATCAAGTAGTGACATCCAGTTCAGAAGATGATCGACAAAGAGCTATTTGTAATTTGAAAAAAAAAAAGTGCCAATTACAATTTTAAAATTTCAAAGAATAAAACTAAAATTGTATCATTTAACACTAGAACGCCCAATCGGGTCAAATTGACCCAACTTAAAAATGGAAAGCATATTTTTTGTATTAAAAATGCAAATAGGAGTACATTCTCGTAGGAGAATTTAGGGGTTCTTTACTTTCACAAAAAATAAATATTATTTTCCTGTAATTTTTAAATATATTACACAATTTACTCTTAACGCCCAAACCGGGTCATTTAGACCCATATGTATATAAGAATTTAAAATTATGACATCAGCTATGGGTACGATAAAGATATTGAACACAAAACACATCAGTTTCAATCTATTTGTGGTACAATAAATAGAACATTTAATAATAAAGCCCATAAACAAACAAAATTAAAATTTTTATAAAACAATGGCTGTCCCTGTCCTTTTGTATGGGAGTGAATCTTGGATTACTACTACCAAACAAGAAAGTAAAAGCCAAGCAGCCGAGATGAAATTTTTAAGAAGAGTAAAAGGCTGCACTAGAATGGACCAGATAAGAAACCCGAGGATATCCGTGAAGAAGTGAAGTAGCAGAATCCACTCCATAAAAGAAAAGATATTTAACACACAAGATACAGTGGAAAGAACATATAGAAAGAATTGGAAGAAAGAAGATTACCAAATAAAATCTTCCATTATTTTCCAAGAGGAAGAAGAGATGTCGGACGTCCTCGGAAGAGATGGTCTTAGATCTATTAGTGAAGACGGGACAGGCAACTCTTACCTAAACCAGGAAGTGAAGAAGAAGAAGATGCTGTTAGTATTTTTTAATGTCAATTACTATTTATTTTCTGTTTACTCATTCGACAATGCCATTTCATGCAAACGTTTGTCAACAATGAAAAAAAGTATTTGTTTTCAATTATTGGTAACTGTAAAGATGACGCTCGATCTATCAATGAGCGTGTTTCTGATCAAGTTATGGTCAAAATTATGGAGCCATATTTGACAAAAGACAGAAACTTCACAACTGATAATTATTTCACATCCATGAATCTGGCTAAAAGTCTGAATGCAAAGTCAACAAGTATCGTTTGCATATTAAATAGAAACAGGAGAGAGGTCCCATCCACCACCAAACCTCTGAAAGCTCCACCATACTGAAAAATGATGATACGATCCTGACTCTATATCAAGGCGGGAAAGCTCAAAATGTGTTGATAATGAGCTCTCTTCACCCAACAGTAAATGTCGACACCAATGAAAAGAAAACGCCTGAAACCGTAAGTAAGTTTCTGCAATGCAATCAAGCATGGTGTGGATGCTGTTGATAAAATGGCCAGGCAATGTACAGTAAAGGCCTGAAGCAGACGATGACCTGTGCATACATTTTACAATATCCTCGAATTGGCAGTAATAAATCATCATCATCACTCCAGGGGATTAGGCAATTGCCCGTTCCGACTTCATAATTCATCAGCCCAACGTGTTCTAGGTCTTCCAACATCACGCCTTCCTCTTGCTTGATAATTTCTTGCTAATAATGGATATCTCTCCTTAGTCATTCCATCCATTGATCAATCCATTTCTGTCTGTAATTCGTGACTTTATCCAATAAAGGCTGTACTTTCAATTCTTCTCTTATATCCTCATTTCTTATTCTATTAAGTCTTGTGCATCCTTTTACTTCTCTTAGGAACCGCATCTCTGCCGTCTGTATTCTATCCTTCTGTCTTTTCACTGGAGCCCAAGTTTCACATCCATACAATATTGTTGGAACCGCCATAACATTATACATTTTTATCTTGGTTTCTTTTCTAATTTTATTTTTGAATATTCTCTGTATTGTTCCACACACCGTCTGAAATTTATTTATTTTGGAGTCAATATCTCTTTCCACATTGTAGCCAACATCAGCCAAAATATTTGAAACTATTTATCTTGCTTGGGTCGGTTCCTTTTATGACAATCCGGCTGATTTCCATGAAGCTTCTCAGTAAGATAAATGTCTCCTGGAAGCGTTACGAGCGCTTCGCAGGACAAGGATGGTGGAAGGGCTGCTTCCTCTGAGCCTCCAAACATGCTCCTATGGGTATCCACCCCCCAAGAGAGGGCTGCTTCTTCCGCTCTTCAAGCCTTACAAGTTTAGCTGTGCTATTCCTTGTCGCCCTGTTGACCGTTGAAGACTTGACGAAGATGTGGCCGCCCAATATGGATACAGACGCCATTCCCTCGTTGTGAGCTATACTTAGTTCCCCTCGCCTCTTACCCACCAGCAAGATTAACCTAAGTCAATCTTCCCCAGTGGAGTCGTCTGGTTCATCGGGTACTAACCCCCCCCCCACCACGCCAAGGTGATAGCTCCTGGGGGAAGTAATAAATGAATTTGTAATATATGGATCAGTCATTGGCAAAAAAATTACAAGAAATAAATATATTCAGCAAGTTGCAGAAGAACTTCGCCTCGAACACTTGAAACGTCATCCACATACGACTCCGGACTGTGATCAACCAAAACGACGGAGGTGTGAAGTGAAACAGTTATGTAAAGAAAACAAAAGTAATTCAAAATGTTCTATTTGCAAGAAAATGAATACTCGTGCGCCAATTGTGTTTGAGATTCTTGTGAAATGCATCAGTGTTGTAAGAATACTATTTTTTCAGCTTGCAAAAGATAGTGAAGTGCATTCTATATAACCTCTCCTATCTAAATCCCCGCCCCACCTGCTCGTGGTGCAACCTGCCTAAAACAAGCGGGGCTCTGGGGACCGAGTCACGGCGGTGTAACCGTTCCATCAAGATACAGAGTAAATGCTGTATCAATATCGCGCCTAAGGTGGCAACCCCACCACTGGACTTGCTCACTTCAGGCCAGTAACCTGTTGTGAGGACTAACCATACTAAAAAGGCTCAACCCTTCGAACGTTGGATTGAGACCGTAACAGACCACTAGGTCTATCACATGAAAGGAAGAAGAAGAGGAAGAAGTAATAAATAATTTTCATTATTTTGTCATGTGAAATTTGTATTTTATATTAAAACTTTTGTTAAAGTAGATAAAATAAAATAATGAATTCAAAACATCTGCTTTCCAAAGTTGTTGAATCAAATTTATTTTATTTTATTTTATTATACTGTATCATTATCCATCTTACCCATATGAATTATCAGTAGTTGTAACTCATGTATGTATATTTACAATAATATATCCTCAGTTTGCTTATATTTTAATATTTTCATAGCTTGGGCGTTTTATATGAACCGAAACTCCGGGCCTCCTAGTGTTAAGAGCAAAAATAGTAATTGATGATAAAATTTTAGAGCAAGTGAATAGTGTTAAATATCTAGGTTTCAATTTATCTTATGTTAAAAATGAAGATATTAATGACAAAATAAATAAATTTAATCTAATGTGTGGCACTATTAAAAAACCCTTCAAAACACAAGAAAAGAAACATAAATGAAATTTTATAAAGTAATGGATGTTCCTGTATTGATGTATGGATCATAATGTTGGACGATCACTAAAAGACAAGAACAAAGATTGGAAGCAGCTGAAAAGATATTTTTAAGAAATTTAGCAGGATATACTCTGTTAGGTAAGAAAAGAAATTGAAGATATAAGAAGGGAACTAAATATTTTCAAACTTACAGACCGAATAATTAAATATAGGAACGCCTGGAAAGAACATGTTGATATAATGGCTGAAAAAATATTTCGAAAATTATTGCTAAATTATAAACCTCACGGAATGAGAAATGTTGGACATCCACACAGAAGAAGGTCTGAACAATTTTAACAATTAATTCTAGCTTTTATGAAACCGTAACGAGCCAACAGGCTTAATCCCTGGTTGATGATGATGGAATAAAATATCGGGCGTAGAATCATCTAATTCACAAGAGTTATATGAGTACGTCCACCGCTGTGGTCTCGAGGTAGCGTGCTGGCCTGTCACGCAGCGGGCCCAGGTTCGATCCCCGGTCGGCGCAGTTTTTCTGGGCGAGTTTTTTTATCGGGGTTTTTCCTCACCTGTAAGATAAATTTCAGGAAAACCTTAAGGCCCAAATTGTCCCCGAAACCATATGACCATCATCATCCTTTACCGGTGTGGAAAGCAACGGGAAGCTACCACATCTACAGTTCCCTAGTAACGCTGCAAAGCATTTATAAAAATGCTATGATTGCAGTGAAGGACCTGCCCTCGGGCGGAAGTACTATGGAGGGATACGAGTACATGGTCATCGTACTTGTATTTAAGAACACGTGTTAGAGTCAGCGATAGTGAGAGTTTGAATTTTCATTCCAACAATACAGGCCTAATATATATATTCCAATAAATTTAAAGAACCAGCTCCATTTATATCTGGTGGATTATCATAAGTAATGCCACGAGTGATTTCCAATTTATCTAGAGAATTTGGAAATCAAGAGTGGCATTTGTTAGGACTATTTAACGAATAAAATTAAGCTGTTTACTCACAAATCATTATTTAACTATAGTTATTTTAAAATATTTATATATTTAATGTAAACGGCGATGTTTGAAAACAAATGAGAAACGATAGGTACGCTTCATCTGCTTCTTTTGTTTATCACTGCAACAGATCATACTATTTTTTGCCAAAGGAACGCAATATTGTAAGAATGCTCTCTAGTGGAGAAAAAACGGAACACATCAAACTGTATATTAATTCATTTCCGATGTCGTATGATGTAAATATGACAATTCTATTTTTCTGGATTGTTACCTGGGAAAAAATACATTTAAGAAAGTGCAAACAGTTTTCTTTTTTTGGTGGTATAATAAATTGCTACAAATGTTTTTATATTAACTCCTGCAAGCGCTATGTGTTGACATCTATGCACTATATGTACAATCTGGTAGCCGTATTTCTTACAGGCTCAGTCACTGCAAAATAATGGTCAGACCTGTTCAGAATATTAAAAAGGAGGAGCCTTCTTTAATATGGTAATCATAACACTGATAAATATTTGGTGAAACACGACTCTGATTGGTTGTAAAACAGAAATCATTGAAACGTGATTGGTCATTGACTCCCATTTGGGGCATGAGTTAAATAGTCAACACAACAACTCTCACTCAAATTAAAATGTAAACCGGATGTCATGGCACTGAAAGTATAAAACAGAACAATAACACTGAAAGCATATAAACAGAACAAAACACAGAGATAATTTAAGATATGACCTAATTCAAACGACTAGGCCATAAATAATAACTACAAGTGTAGCAGTCATTTCATTGAAACAACGTGGAAACATTTTAATTCTATTTTATTAGAAAAATCTGTATGACGTGCATATTTTTAGAAATGTTCTATTAAAATATGAAACTTGAATAATGACGAAGACAGAATTCAGTTCTATGTGAAAATTGGAATTACTTTAAGAAGTTTGCATGAATATCTCAATAAATTGTAGAATATTCATCATTTTATAGAGAAATGGGTCAACCGTAACTAAAATGAAGGATTTTCTCCTCAAATGAAGTGCTAGCATTCGCAACATTTAATATATTTCTCCGTATCGTAAACCCTGTATTGAAGCATAAAAATAATGAAGCAACAACTTGTGTATAAATTATGTATCTCACATTTTATTACTTTTGGCTTCATTACAACGTGAATTGTTAATATGTATACCTTGCAGGTGCCGTCGTCCTCAACAATCTTAAAAAAATAACTCTAAGCCTTTCGGAAACAGCTTCCATCATCAGCAGAAGATGATGGAGATGATACTACTTGGCGACGTTTTGAGATCAGTGGTCTTCCAGCGTCGTCGGTAGCAAATGACGACGACCAACGACGCTGTTAGGCCGTTAATATAAAAAACGTTGCCAAACAAGAACAACGGTTAGTGACATGTGTTCCTTCTGCTGATGATGGAAGCAGGTTTCAGAAATGCCTACAGTTGTAGATTTAAAAAAATAACCTAGTTGAGGACGACGACACCGGCCAGGTATACTTTTTAACATTTTACTTTGTGACTATTTACCTCAACGGAATTTAGTATGTAATCAATTGAGTTGGTGTTTACTTGATGAAAATCCATATTTATTAATTAAATAAAAATAAAACGTAGTTTTATTTGATTTTCATATTTATTATATAATTCAGTGACAGATGTTTCGGTACACTGTACCTTCTTCAGACATGTTAACAAATTATGAATTGTGTTCCAACTGATCTAAGCAACAATAAAACAATATTTATTTATTTTTTTAATTTATAAAGGGGATTCATTGAAATCAAGTTGAGAATTTAACAGTTTTTTACTACTTTTAAATTTATTAATTTCTACAGCCTCCAGAAGATCTAACTTTGATATCCCCTTTGTTAAATTTAAAAATTTAAATAAATATTGTTGTATTGTTGCTTAGATCAGTTGGAACACAATTCATATTTTGTTAACATGTCTGAAGAAGGTACAGTGTACCGAAACAGCTGTCACTGAATTATATAATAAATATGAAAATCAAATAAAACTACGTTTTATTTTTATTATTTAATTAATTAATGAATTTAGTATGAGTTTTATCAGTATTTTGTCATTATTGTGTTTATATATTGATTAATATTCCAGTTTATTTATTTTCAAATCATAGCGTTTAAATGTAGTAAATTTGAAGTATGCTTGCTAAGTAGGAACAGGATTATGGTTTTAATTTTACAGCAGCCCTGTCTAAATAAAGGGTGTAAATTAATTATAACAAACAGTTACAATTCAAAATTAACTAATTGCAGAGTAACCATACACAAATAGTACAAGAGAGAGTGGTATGTAAAGTTGTAAGGATGGTAAGTAAGAAAAGTGAGACACAATAAACCAATGTGATATTTTTCTCAATAGTAAGGATATTTAAGATAACAAATACAAAGAAAAAAATATATGATAAGTATTACATATATATTATTAATTTGCTGTAATATTGATATATCAGTAACATATTTTAGTTACTTGTATTCCTTATGAAGTTACCAGTCTCCCATCGGACGCCTCCCCAGGTGGCGGATAGGGGAATGCTCACCAGATATGGCGGGTACTGGAGAAATAAAATACCAGGGGCGGACCAAAACTAGCGCTGCTGCCTTGCAGTAAGATACTGGACTATCAAAGGCTAGAGGAAGAAAACCTTGAACAAAAATTACCCGTCCCCCAGGTTGGGGGTTGATGCATCGGGCCAGCTCCTCGTTCATCATTAAAGAAAAAAAATGCTAAAAAACCAAACATATGGTGCTGAAGTCTGGCAAATTCCTACCAGGGAAATGAAAAGAATTTTAAGTACAGAAATGGATGTTTTAAGAAGATCAGCTGGAAAATCTAGAATGTATAGAATACGAAATAAAGAAATAAGGGACATTATGGGTGTACAAGAGGAGCCGGACATCATAGACATCATAGAAAAGAAAAGATTGCAGTGGTATGGTCATGTCAAACGAATGCCAGAGCAAAGATTACCAAAAATTGTTATAGAATGGATCCCAATGGAAAGGAGGAAGAGAGGAAGACCGAAGAAAACTTGGATAGAAGGGGTACAAGCAGCTATGAATATCAGAGGAATGGAGGAAGATCAATGGATGGATAGAGAGGAATGGGGTTTGGTTTCCGGAAGACGGCTGCAGCTGCCATGATACCGGATGATGATGATGATGATGATGTATTCCTTAAAAACAAGTCGTTTTACTTAGTAGATACAATTTGCCAATCTTCTAATGCTGGAATAACACCACTTTGCGGAATTTAAAATATTGTTTGAAATAAATTATGTTTGTCTGTAGGACCTATCTGTTTATCCTTTTGGGGCTCAAGGATCCTCCCTTACGAGAGTTATTTAACGAAGTTAATATAGGTATGGTTATTTCCCTACAGATGTCAACTGATCATCTCATAGATATGTCAATTAGACAAAATGGAAGAGAAAGATCGATTTAATTTTGTTCAGACGCTCTAATTTAGTTTTCAGGTTATTTTACGAGACGGAAAACTTTGGGATTCGGGATGCACAGCTTAAAAAGTCCTCCTGGAGGCCTTGTCCCTTGGATTTTTAACCTAAAAAGATAATCGATTCCGGCCTTTTCAAAATATCAACCATTTTCCCGAATTAATTTCCTTGAGCACAAAATTCTGCAGATGTACACATTCTAAATCGATTATCCTGAGCACGTTGTCCCTAATGTAAATTATGTATAAACCATACCCTCTGGGGTCCTCATCTAGGGGATATGTGAATGGCGACCACAAGGTGCCCAAGCTGTGCAAAACATTTCTTCCACTTATTTGTGTTTTGCACTCTTTTAACTTTACTATCTAACCTCTCTTGGTTAACTCTTGTTTTTTTTTACGCCGACGCTATTAGGACATCCGAGGTCTTTCCTTTCTTCCATTTCTTTTTTCCTTTGTTTTCTTTTCTTCTCCAGAAAAGCCTGACCAGAGGCTATAAGATGGCAGCCCCATCACTGGTCTTGCCTTCCTTTGGCCAGCAACCAATCGAAGGGACTATTATTATGCTTTCAAGTCTTATACGAGAATTTCCCTCAAACGCTGGAGGGAAAATGTTCTATAGGATCGTAACAGGCCTTGGCCTAATACTTGGAAGGAAGAAGAAGAAGATATAAATAATTTATTTATGTTACTATGATAATAACTTAATGAAGTTTCCCTTCGAAAAGTGAGAAGATTATTTTTTTAATCGCAATGCTGTTTTTTATAATTATTTTTTAAAAAGAGACAATGAATCCAATATTTGAAAAAAAAATCTTAGATAACGTTTTGTTTAGAATTTTTATACTACTCTTTTTCTAACTTGTCTTTGTTCTCATGAGGGAGAATATTATTTTCTCGTGTTAAACCTTTGCTGTAAAGCTTGCAAACTTTTAAATATGTAGGCTCTAATATGTTTTTATGCAGATAAACATATGTTTCTTCCTACCCATACCAAACTTCAAAACTTTCACTATATTAGTAGATAAGAATGTACTACAATAAAAATCACGATACACAAGGGAAAAGCAATACACAGCTTTTTCCCAGTAACAGAAAAACACATAAGAGCAAAATCCTAGTTCAGATTGCATTCATACAAGGCGTTTTTTTATGTTTTTACAAATATAAATTCTAATGTATTCATTTAATTAAATTTACAAACGAAAATATGAGTTTATGATTGTGTTAAAGTCCACCATATTTACAAAGGAAATGCAATTTGTTCTGTTTACATAAGTCGAAATAACTCAAATCATAAATAAGAATTACCTCAAAATTAAGTTATATTAAAATCAAGCTATGCAAAATGCTAAATATGACTTGTTTTTATGTTACATGCAATTTATATATTCTGGACTTAATTCACTTCTTATTTCTGTTTTACAGCAACATGTGATATGTAAACAATTATTATACAATATTCTAAAACAGAGAATTGCAAGTAACAATAAAATCACCATACTTACTTATTTACTTACTCACTGGCACTATCGAACCCGGAGGTTCATGGCCGCGCGGACATAAGCTCTCCATACATCCCTATCCTGAGCTAATGTTTTCCAATCATTCCCTGTATAATCTACTTCCCTCAAATCATAGTTAATGTTATTCTCCCACCTCATTCTCGGTCTACCAACTGGGCGTTTTCCCTCTGGCTTTCCTACAAGAAGCTTCCATGCAAGTCTTTCATTCCCCATACGTGCAACATGTCCTGCCCAACGCAGTCTACGAGACTTAACTGTTCTTATTATAACTGGCTTCCTATAAAGACCATGTAGTTCATTGTTATGTAGTCTTCTCCATTCACCTGTCTATTCATCTCTCATTGGTCCAAAAATTTTCCTATGTACTTTATTCTCAAATACTCGTATTCTCCTTTCCTCCCTTAAAGTAAGAGTCCATGTTTCGCACCCATATAGTATAACTGGTAGAATAATAGTTTTATATATTTTCAATTTAACATTTTCTGAAAGGAGTTGGGACGTCAAGATTCTCTGCAATGCATAATAGCACGCATTTCCAGAATTGAGCCTATGTTTAATTTCTTTGTGCATCTCATTCCTATTTGTGATTATTGTTCCTAGGTATTTGAATTCAGCCACTTCCTCAAAATTTCCCTCATTTTTCAGTAGCTGTCCATTTCCATTATATAATGTATTTCTACGTGTGACCATATATTTAGTTTTATTGACATTTACTTCCAGTCCTAAGTTCTTAGTGTTACTCAATAGTGTGTGCGTGTTGTCCTTTAGTATCTCCTCACCATAGCTTACATATTACACTTTATAATTTTTCCCCCTCTTTTTGTTTATACTTTTTCCTTCTTGTTTTTACCTTGTTTTTCGTTTTACCCTTTTGTTAAATTTCTGTTATTCTCACATATATACACAATGACAAGACACACACCCAGATCCAAGGTGGAGATTAAAAATCCCCTACCCCGCCGGGAATCGAACCCGGGTCGCCGGAGTGGAAGGTAGGCACGCCGTAGCGTAGTGGTTAAGGCACTGCGCTACAAGTCGGAAGGTCGAGGGTTCAAGTCCCGGTGGGGTCAGGATTTTTAAACTGACCCAAACCTTCTGGCTGCACTATGGCCCTGGGGTCGACTCAGCCTCTAACGGAAATGAGTACCAGACGCTTGTTCTGGGGTAAAGGCGGCCGCCACACAGGGCTGACAAACCGGCTGACATCAAGTTAGATTGTCTAGAAATGATGGGAGCCTTAACCTCCCACTACCCAAAGGGCTCCTGAGGCCTGTAGTGGGAATACTTTACTTAATTTGGATTTTAATGAGAATGCGAAATAAATGTTTATTATGACCATGAAGATCCTGTTTATTAATATATCATAGCTTACTGTTTCCAAAAATGTAATTTTATTTTACTGTACCAATTTTACAATTCAGCCTCTTCATTTAAAATATACATTATTTTACAATTTTGATAAATGATTTATTTTGAATGACATAGTTTTTCATGTATTGAAACATTTATAATTTAGTTCATACGATAAACTATTAGTAAATTTGAATTTAGGAATATGTTTCTCTCTCGAAAAATCCTCCAGGATATTTACGAATAAAATATCGTCTCGTCTCATCGTAGAGTACGATTATAATAGCCCAAGGCAAAGCTAGAAACCACCAGTGAAGTTTTAGAGGTTGCATTCGAAGAGCTTTCTGCATACCTGGAGTGTAAGATAGGAAGACAGCTACAATAGTTTCAAACACTAAAGCAAAATTCAGAAAAGAATTGGTCATGCCTTGACGTAAAATCGAATTTCGTCGAGTTTTACAACAAATGAGACAAGCCCATTGTACAACTACAATAGCAACGAAGAATGCAGTATGACATGTGTACTCGAGTTCTTTTCGTTCTGCGTATGTCCACTCTTGACCATAACAATCCTCAAGATCTTCCACTACTGGAGAATCCCATTCTCTTCTTAAACCAACTAGACGCCGAGGAAAGAAGCCGTGCTCTGCCATTATTACAAAGTAACTGCAAAAATAAACAGTGAATGTAGAAAATACAGGTTACAGCATAAGTTAGTTAACCACTGCACAAGGAAAATATCACAGGGTTTGAATACGGGACCTTCAGAATATAATCTCAAACACCACTGCTCAGTAGTGTTTGATATTATATTCTGAAATATCAATAAATAAGTCAAAAGTAATGGCATTTATTGGTAAATATGGAATTAGATCAAACATTGTACTGGATAACAAAATAATAGAACAAGTATCACATTTCCAATATTTAGGTTGTGATATAACTTATAGAGAAAATAAAGATATAGAAAATAAAGTAAATAAATTTCAGGCTATTTGTGGAACCATGAAAAGAACCTTAGGTCGGAAAACAAGGAAAGATACAAGCTTAAATTATATAGAACAATGGCTGTTCCTTTGTTGTTGTACGGAAGTGAAAATTGGATAATAAAATCAAGGGATAAAAGCAGGATACAAACTGCGCAATTGCTATTTTTACGTAATGTGAAAGGATGCACAAGAGCGGATAGAATAAGGAATGAAACTATACGAGAAGAATTAAATATATATAAAATTGAAGATAAAATGAGCGAAAATAATAAGAGATGGACAGAAAATTTAATGAGAATGAACAACAAAAGAATACCAAAAAGAACCTTCCTGTATAATCCCGGAGGAACAAGAGATGTTGGCCGACCACGTAGAAGATGGACTCCACTTTTAACTTCACCGGAACAGGCTGCATAGCCTAAACCTTGTAGTAGAAGAAGAAGAATGTCCCGTATTGAACCCTAAATTTCAACCAGTCTGAATTTTTTCCCTTGGTACCATATGCAGTGGTTAATTAACTTATCTTAAATATAATATGTGGAAAATTAAAAAAAAAATAGGACATCACGATTCAAGACTGATATTTCCTACAGGTATAGGCTATGTAACTCACTCACTGTAGCATTATCGAATACTGTGGTTCATGGCTGTATGGACAAAATCTCTCCATTTATCCGTATCCCGAACTAATAAATATGCATAAAACATGTTTCCAGGGTTCAGCCTAAGTTTATTTATTTCCTCTTTATAGTTGTTGTTTCTATGTATTTGAGAAAACGCGCAAAGTAGGTAGAAAAATAATTAGACGGGGGAAAATAATAAACCATGATTTTTAAGAGTGCATCCTGAAAATATGTCATTTAAGTCCCCCGAGTAGCTCCATCCCGTTTTCCTACTTCCTTGGCATGGTCTCATTCCTTTCATAATTATCATGTATCCGCTGGCGTCACTGGACGCCTGCCATATTTTCATAGACTCAAAAACAGAAGTAGAACTCTACAAGAACACTCCGCTTTATTATTTAGTGTGTTCAGGTCAGGGAGACAAGTGGACTCTCTGTACCGTTTTATTTATAGAAGTCGCGGATAGAAGATATTATGTTAGTTTGGGGCCTTATAAGAGTGAGTGTGCATTATAATATATTTTCTTTGCAATGTTTTTATTGATACTATATTTTATTTGTCTTTATTTCAAAAGTAGCGACTGCATTTGTTATATTGTTTATATCATTATGTTTAATAAATTTCAATTGTTTTTATTTATTTATATAATATATATATAAAGAAAACTTGGATAGAAGGGGTACAAACAGCTATGAATATTAGAGTAATGGAGGAAGATCAATGGATGGATAGAGAGGAATGGCGTTTGGTTTCCGGAAGACGGCGGCAGCTGCCATGATACCGGATGATATATATATATATATATATATATATATTTTTTGTTATTATTTAATTGTAAATATTACTGTGTTTTCTTAAGTAATTGCAATGTTATGGTTTTTTAGTGTATAGTGCTATTGTGTTATTATTTAATTGTAATATTAATGCGTTTTCTTTATGTAATTGTAATGTTATTGCTTTTTTATTGTTGTTTATTTTTCTTCACACCAGTAGCAATTATTACTTTATTGCAATGGACTGTCAAAAGCACGTACGGCTTACTGCCCGTGCGACCCATATTTGTAAATAATATTGTAAATATCTTACTTTCGTCTAATAAAGTCCTACTACTATATATATAATTAGTTGTTTATATTGAGTTAAGTAGGAATTCTATCAGACATTAGCTCAGTTTTCAATATCTCATCCCCCCCTCGTACGTTACGTAAATTACTGTAGTATACTTAATGTTTATACAAATGCTATTTCCCCACCTTCCTCTATCGCAATTTAAGCTTAACATTATTTAGCAGTCAAGGTATTCTTATTTAACTACGTGAGGTTATTTATTTGTCTAGTCCATAGCTCTTTCTTTAAACATAAGCATTTATTTATAGCCAACAAACAAAACCCACGTTTCAATTTGAGTAAGGTTAATTAGGGAATGATTGGTAAATAGGGATGTTTAGAGAGCCTATGTCCGTGTGGGGTCATGAACCTCCGGATGCCAGACGGTTAGTTAATTATGTATTGTTAATATCTCTAATTCTTCATTTGTATTCATTTGTTTAGTGTCAGTTATCATAAGTAATGCCACGAGTGATTTCCAAAGTGAATTTATCTAGAGAATTTGGAAATCAAGAGTGGCATTTGTTAGGACTATTTAACGAATAAAATTAAGCTGTTTACTCACAAATCATTATTTAACTATAGTTATTTCAAAATATTTATATATTTAATGTAAACGGCGATGTTTGAAAACAAATGAGAAACGATAGGTACGCTTCTACTGCTTCTTTTGTTTATCACTGCAACCAGATCATACTATTTATTGCCAAAGGATCGCAATATTGTAAGGAGGAGCTTTCTTTAATATGGTAATTATAACACTGATAAATATTTGGTGAAACACGACTCTGATTGGTTGTAAAACAGAAATCATTGAAACGTGATTGGTCATTGACTCCCATTTGGGGCATGAGTTAAATAGTCATTTTAATGCGTCTCTAACGTTGCTATATAAATATAAGTTTAATTGCTATTTAGATTCTGACACAGTTTCTCAATGGTATTTATTAGAATGTGTGACTTTTAGAATTTGCTCACTACCGCTTAATAATTCTGTAACACCAGCTGGTGAGTTGTAGGACTGTCCATCGAAGTTGTCTAGTGGTAAATTCCTTCCCTCAGATGCAGAGGACCTGAATTCGATCATCGGTTGAAATACGTTTTTTGAGTGAACTTTCACTTATGAGACAAATGTTTGGTTAATTTAAGACCCAAATAATCTCCAAATAATTTTGCCACAATCATCCATATTATAATCGTCTTGTTTATTATCAATGGTATGTATTGTCTTAAATCTTCGTGTTGTCTAAGGGTGGCTATGGCATTGAGCTGAACTTTCATCCAGGGAATCCCAATATGTACTTGTGTGGTCAAAATAGTTTGTGTGAGGTCAAGGATTAAAATACATTTCCCGACAGGTCGTCTACCGTAAGGCATTCGTGGTGGGTGCCAAGTGAAAGTACTTGAAAAGGGGAGAAGTTAAACTGTGGTAAACATAGAAAGGAAACGTTTTACTACCTCTTTATCGGCAGTTCACAGTATTTTAATTTAATGTGCATAGATTCATCAAAATCACTACGTCAAATGATATCAGGGAAGTCACATATTTGTCATTTTTTTGTTGTATTGAGTAGTCTTCCATCTTGGACAATTTCAGTTAAATAATTTTCTTGCTTTTTAAGGTTTTTCAGGAATTCACCTTAATCTAAATCGTTAATTTTTAAAACACGTTTTATGACGAATAATTTTTAATGATCCAGTGATCATTAAATTTATTTGCTTTCTATATTAAGAGTGCATTCTCAAATCATAGTGCATATTGCAACAGTATGTTGTAGATATTATTAATAAATTTGGATATAATATTATGTTAAATATTATTTTGGTAGAAAAATCATTTGTACAGCCTTTAAAAAAATGATGGCGCAACTCTTGATGATGCGAAGCTAGAGTTTTGAAGAGCGATTCACATCAGTACGTTGTTACATCTTCTGACTCGTTTGAGTAAAAAACGGACGGCTTAAGTCTCTCTTCATGCAGCAATCGTATCGTTCGCTTCAGTGGAGCAGTCGATAAGATGCTCTTTTTCGGACGACGCGGGCCCACGTTCGATTCTGGTCAGGTATGTTTTTTTATTTATTACGATCATTTAATAACTTCGTTAATTTTCATAATGCCTACATGTTACCAGGCTTCGTTATATAAAGAAATATATATATGGAAATATTCGCGTTCGGGACAGGTTCCTGGGTGAGTTTTTTCGGGAGTTTTCCTTACCTATAAGATAAATGTCAGGAAGCTTAGGGCCCAACGGTCCCCGAAAATCATCCGGCCATCATCATCATCATTCTTCACCAGTGTGGAAAAAAACGGGAAGCTACCACACCTACAGTTCCCTAGTAAAGCTGCAAAGCATAGTATGAAAATTATATTATTGCAGTGAAAGACCTGCGTTCGGGCAGAATTGCCTTGGAATGGAATGTATGAAAATAAATTAATTAATCGCAGCTCATATATATATATATATATATATATATATACAGAGAGAGAGAGAGAGAGAGAGAGAGAGAGAGAGAGAGAGAGAGAGAGAGAGAGAAAATGAGTAACGATTGTAAAGTCTCATTACTTTGTTTACAAACCACACGGCATAATAAAATTATTTATTTCCATTACTGCGTCTGATTAATTTAAAGTAATATATAATTCCGTTATACAAAGAACTGTATCGCTTCATACAGACAATTTCTAACAGAGATGTGGTCTAGGGGAGGGAGCCTCTGTTTCCCGTGCATGCGGTCGCGTGTTCGATCCTACTGTCATGCTTTTTTTTCTCTCGTCCTTATTTGAATTAATTTTCTCTATTTTGTTTCATTTCTTTTGCTTTGTTTCATTTTCAGTATTTACCGCACTGCTTATATACACGAAATTGTTTTCCATTGCACGACACACAACAAAATAGAACGGATTTAGTTTCTCAAATAGTTATATACTTGTGAACCAAGTAGCTGATCTCTGATCATGCGCAGTGGCTTCGTTCTGAGACTTGAAAATTATCTGTGGGCCATCAATTATTTCAATGGCTGTACACAATGAAATTACAAATATCGATCTCCTCACTTCAGTCACAGTCAAATATTTAATAAATTACCAGCACAATATTCATTCTAGGAGAAAACATTGCGAGTATTTGAGAACAAAGTTGTTAGGAAATTAGGATCACCAGAGGAAAAATCCCAGTTGGTAGACTAAGAATGAGATGGGAGAATAAAATTATTTGAGAAATGTAGATTATACAGGAGATGAATGTAAAACATCAGCTCAGGATAGGGGTGTATAGAGAGCTTATGTCCACGCGGTTCGATACTGCCAATAACTTAGACAGTATAAAAAAATAAATTAAATTTATCCACTAATAAATTATTATTTGAAGATATTATCGAGATGTGATAATGATAACAAATATGAAAATTAATATTTGTATTTAAACATTACTAAAACATTTCGCGAAGAGAACCCCAGGTTAGTTGCCCAGTGTTGGTACTCGAAGTTAAAAATTCAGTATAAATATCTGAAATTTCTGAGAGTATTGAGTTGTTTTAAATACCATTGTAACAAAACTCTTCCATTATTTAACTGGTGAACTTGAGTACAAACGAAAAATGTATTTAATTTATAGTAACAATATGCTTAAGCGATTTAGATCTTGTTCAGAATACGTTTATGTAATTGGAATAATATTGTTTTCCACACACTTGGGATACACTAAAAAACGTGTAAGCCAACAAATAGCAAGCAATAATTAGAGGACATTTTAATCCTCTCTATATCTTATTGTCCACCGCTGTGGTCTCGAGGTAGCGTGCTGCCTTGTCACGCAGCGGGCCCGGGTTCGATCCCCGGTCGGGGCAGTTTTTCTGGGTGAGGTTTTTATCGGGGTTTTTCCTCACCTGTAAGACAAATGTCAGAAAAACTTTAAGGTCCAAACGGTCCCCGAAATCATATGGCCATCATCCTTATCATTATCATCCATCATCATTCCTCAGCGGTATGGAAAGCAACGGGAAGCTACCACACCTACAATTCCCTAGTAAAGCTGCAAGCATAGCATGGAAATGCTATGATTGCACTGAAGGACCTGCCTTCAGGCAGAATTACTATGGGTGGATATATCTTATTACTTATTTTTCTGTATGAAGGAAAACATGTAATACATAAAAATATTTAATAATTTTTAAGCTAGAGATAGTTATGTGAATGGAACTAATTACATTGATAAAATTGTATTAATGATACCTTATAGATCCTAGATACTAATTATAACGGGCTTCCAATATAAAACCGGACCGGCCTCACGGAGTTCCACCCGGCACGCAGTGCTGTCTCTTCCTCCCGCAATTCACCCTGCCTGCCACCCGTCCTTGAACTGTTTCTTACCTTATAGAAAATGCTGGAAATGTTGTCCTCCCGCACACGTGCTATGGGATCACCTTGGTTTAGACAATGAACACGTGTACACTTGTAAGGTTTGAGTTTTAACAATTTTGTTGCTGTATGTGCAGAAGATACTGAAATCCCAACTTATTGTGCTAATTTCGGTAATGATTTTTGTGGTGAACGTTCCAAAGTTTCGCCAATTTCGTCTAATTTTTCTTCGGTGAGAACCGTACGCCTTCGCGTGTGTTTCTTATTTTGTACTGAACCAGTGGTCTCAAATTTAATCACAAGATCGTGGATTGTCGATCTGGAAGGAGGTAATTGTCCAGGGAAGATCCGAATAAATTCCTCGCGAACGCGACGAGCTGATTCGTATTTATAATAACATTTACACACATAAATGCGCTGCTCTAATGTCAGCTGACGTCTCATCTTGTCGAACGATAGTAAACTGACTAGTTCAAGGACGAGCGGCTGGCAGAGTGAAATGCGGACGAGGAGAGAGCGCTGCCTGACGGGTGAGATCCCGTGAGGCCGGTCCGGGTTTATATTGGAAGCCCGGTATAACAACATTTGAAATTTGAAATTATGGTGTTTATATGACAGCTAAATATATACTTAAATGAAAATACTACCTAAAATAACAAAAAATAAATTATTTAAGTTCTTATTTCTCCAGTGACGGCCGCGGTGGACTAGTGGTTATGCTCCTTGCCTCTGGTCCCGAGGGTCGCGGGTTGAAACCCGGCCGGGGTTGATGGATTTTTCAGGACGGAAAAATCCAAGGAGCAAGTTCTCCGGGAGGGACTTTAAGCCGTGGGTCCCGAGTCTGAAGATTTTCAGGCTCGTAAAAAATCCTTAAGCCTCAATGAAAAGGCCTCTAAGCAAAATTTACCGACTTTTCCCGTCCTAGTACTATCATGGTTTCCTAGATGTCAGTAAGAGGCGGAACTCTGGGCACGGACCACTCTAATGGCATCTATACGAAAACAAGTGTAACTAAATTAGTATGGTTAAAATTCTTCCCTGTAGGGGGAGAGCGCCTAAATCTCTGTAAAGGGAAAACATGGGCTTATAATACAATACAAATTTCTCCAATGTTATATACGTTTTTGAAACTTGGACAATACATATAGCATGTAAAAATTATCTCCGTCCTTTTTGAAGTGTAAACTGTCAGGAGGATATATGACATAATTTGTGATAATGATAACTATAAAAGAGTATAAAATATCCAATAAATTTCTGTAAGGGGTACTGCAACAATTATTATATTGTTATTAGATGCAAGAAATGAAAGAGGAAGGAAGATAGGGTGACCAAGGAAAATACAGATTTACGACGTAGATAAAGGTATAAGTTTGGGACTGAGCGACAAGAAAATGAGAGCTAAGGATAAAGGTCAGCAAAAGGCTATTATTAGGAACCCAACGTCCACTTAGGACTGTAGAGCTGATAAGATAAAGAAGAAGCGGGAAATGAATAAGGAAGAGGAAAATAAGACGACGAGAACAAGAAGAAGAAAAGTGTATAAAGAGAAGAGAACATAGAAAAACAAGAAGAAAAAGGATGGATAATGTAAGAATTTCCACATATTTCACTTTATATGCATCGTAAATAGAATTAAGTTGTAGTGGTAATGAAATTTCATAAGATCTATACTACATGCATATCGCGAAATTATGAAATATGAAGCGCCTCTCACCGTCGGGGTCCTGAGATCGAGTCTCGGTCACTCTATGTGGGATCGTGATGGACAAAATGGAGCTTCGGCAGCAGCGGCACGACTAGTCTTAGTTTTGCCAAAGGGATGATCTGGAAAATACCACGGAGACTTAGCCAGGGAATTACAGTTGGCGACGGAGGAGGCGCTGTCTTTGGTTAGTGAGATTTGCGCCAAAATCGGGACCAAACAATCTGACCCGAGGACAATCTGTGAAGTCGACATGAGTTGAGCGACTTGACGTACTTACTAATGCTCAGGCTGGACCCACTTCAGCAACAGAACACGTCCCTGGGTGGAGCACAATAGAAAATATCATTGGAACTACCAACCATTCAGTCCTCCCGGCTAAGTCCGATGGACTCCTGAACCATTAGTGGGATCGGCAGCAGATGAACGCCCTGTTGTACTATATGCTTACCTGCAGGAGCTTGCGATCTCCAAGCTGACCCACAACGGCGGCAGGACACGTCCCTGGAGGTAGAACTGGGCACGGCCTGGAGCAACCCAGAATGGGGAACCTGCGCTGGCTCCTGGCTAAGCCTACGGGCTCGTGGATCAACTGTGGGGTCGCCAGGAGATGTACACCTGGATGTACTATAGTCTCACACTGCGATGGCGTGTAGCCTAGCCGGTCTCACAACGGCTGCATGATGCGTCCCTGGAGGTAGAGCAGGGAGAAGGTCGATGGATCTGTGGTGCTCCCATGCAAAGCAGTCCTCCCGGCCAGGCTCATGGAGCCTGTGGGGTCGTCAGGGGCGAGCGACCTGGCGTACTACGTAGCTCAAATCATTCTACCGGAATGGAAACTCCAACACCTTCTCCCAGGGTGTTGGTTTTAATTCAATGAAGTTCCAAATTGGTTTCGCAGTAGACTAGGGACAGCACGGCAGTTGGTCTCGGGAGTAGGGGAGTCATCCCGATGTATCCCCAGGTGTGGTGGTTGGGTCCAGCATCGGGCTTCGGCAGTTTTCTTGGGGTTTTGCCCCGTTCTCCCTTGCCACAATTTCATTCCACCATTTCTCCATAATCATCTGATCCACTTCGTTTAATTTAGTTCATCTGCCCCGTAATGGCGCGTCAGGCGTGGTCGGCCGGCACCCTTGTCATTCACACACCTCTATATAGGGGCCTTCATCCCTCGACTCGACTCTGAGATGGTCACGATTTGTGGATATTTATTTAATTTTAAATGTCAAACATCTGTGTTTAAATCCCAATTTTGGTTATTAAGAAGTTTGGAAAAGGCCATGTAACCAGAAACAGTTAACTGCATAAATTTACATACGACAAAAGTAATCCTTAAAGTTCGTGAAAAATTAAACATTCAGCCATAATTATGAAGCTTACCTAAAGAATCCTGCTGCAGTTTGTATCACTCCTATTTGACCATAGGCCAGAAAGAGCATGCGTCCGTTCACCAGCCTGTCGTGCAGAGGATCTCGAGGCGGACGTCTCATAATATCAGCCTCTGGTTTCTCGTAGGCTAAGGATATGGCAGGCACCATGTCAGTTCCCAGATCTATACACAAAATGGCAACAACTCCCAAAGGAAGGGGCAAGTCGAAAAGCACAAATGCAAGGAAAGGCACGATCTCAGGTACATTAGAAGCAAGAACATACGTAATGGACTTCTTCAAATTATCATAAATAAGTCTTCCTTCTTCAACTCCTGTTACAATAGATGCGAAATTATCATCTAGTAAAATCATATCTGCAGCTTGCTTGGATACATCTGAACCAGATATCCCCATTGCAATGCCAATATCAGCCTTCTTAAGCGCTGGAGAATCATTCACTCCATCCCCGGTTACCGCCACGACGTTTCCAAGCCGTTGACATCCTTCTACAATGCTTAGCTTTTGTGATGGAGAAGTTCTAGCAAACACTATCTCTGAGTAGTGACTGAGTATTTCATCCAATTGATAGAGTGACATGTCCCGAATATCTGAACCATGAATCACAGCTGCTTTTGCCATTCGAGGATCAACAGACGATACAGGCACTTTAAGTCTCCGAGCAACATCTTCCACGGTTTCGCTGTTTGGTGAGATAATTCCTACCTGTCAAAAATACAAGTGAATACAGATTTAATACAGCTCGGATTTCATAGCTGTAACTAGTTATGCATCCGTGGTCTGTATATTTTGTTAACAATTTAGTTTTCGCAATTATTTCTCTCAATATTTTCAATTGTTACAGCTTTCAGCTATCCTAAACAGTATATCTTAGTAAAAACAAATATAATCTTAATAGATGTGTAAGCTATTCAATTCGTCCCAAAGTAAACATGTAAAGTACCTTTCTCCTAACCTCGTTACGTCCGCTTTTATTTTAACCTTTTTAACGTAATATGTATATATGAACATCTATATTCATTCATTAGGCTAAAATAACATTTATTTTAAATGTAACGTATAGATTGATTCTGTAAGGGCGTGCATAAATTAAATAGGACACATAGGATGTTCCGTTGAACAATTTGAGATAGAAAACTTAGTGTCTGAGAACAAAATTATCTAAACACAGATACATTAATTTTTATTAAAGGTTTAGCTTCCGAGAAATTTTATATGTTGCCAGGTTTAGAATATTAAAGATTAACTGAAGGTCGAGGGAAAGACATCATCATCATCATAGTACAATCACGAATTTAGGCCATTTGTTGACCTGTTTCGGCCTCAAGAGAAACACCATCCAGAAGTCTTTTGAGTGGACGTCCTGGTCTTCTTCTTCCTGCAGGTTGATATCTTAACATTAGAAGACAAATTAACCTAATACACAAAGGTGGGGGGTTTGTTTATTTCACTTAAAAATATTGCTAAACGAACAGAAATGGTATGGAGGTTAGAGAATATATATTTAATTGATTTTACTTGAAGTAGATATTGAGGACGAATCATGAAATTTTGCCGATTTCAGAATTCTTTAACAGTAAACAAGACCTTAATTTGCAAACAGGAAAAAGTAGTCATGCATAATTGGGAAGATTTTTGAATATACGTAAAACTTACAGTAATTTTTATCGAAAGATTTCCCTTACAAGAATATAATTTGTTTCAAAATATTCACATTAACATAAAAATGATTTTATTATTAATTCCTCCAAGTTATCGTGTCTGGTATATTGCACTCTGCTGGCGTGGGCTTAATTGTAACCCACTACTTCAATTGGGGCGCCTGGATAGAAGAGTTACGTTACACCGAAGATATGATAGGTGATGAATGATAATGAAGCACTGGAGAACCCTTAGACTTAAACTAGACATAAATCCAGACCATGAGTTACCACAGGAAACATTCTTGTGTCCTCATCGGGAATCGAACCCGGGATACCAAGAACTGTAGTTACAAGCTCTGACCACAGTCCATAAGCCTGGTCTCAAAATTAATTTAAAACAAAGCAATAGACAATTTTATGTAATTACATAACTATAACGACAATTCTTTCAGGTCAAACCGAGTATAGTAACCGAATGGGACGGAACAATACGTTTTGAATTATATTATGCTATTTTTGTTTTTACATTTTGCAGATGATCAATTGTTAATTGCACAAGATTATGAAGATTTAGAATATATGACTAGAAAAGTAATAGAAGAACATGAAAAATGGGGTTTAAATTTTAACATGAAAAAACTAAATATTTATCAATTGGTGAACCAGAACAAAATTTAATTTTGGAGACTGGAGAAACAATAAAATGTTGTAGTGAGGTCACATATTTAGGAATTAAAATTAATAAAAATGGGAGTTATGAAGAGGAAATAAGGAATAGAAATAATAAAGGAAAATTTGCAATTGCTTGCCTCAATGGAATATTGTGGGATAAAAATATAAGTAATAAAAATAAAATGAATATATATCATACAATTGTTAAAAGCATAATTACTTATGGAGCAGAACTTTGGCCATTAACAACAAAAACAAATAAGTACATTTTGGCAACGGAAATGGATTTTATACGAAGGGCCGCAAGAATTTCAAGAAGAGAAAAAATTAGAAACTCAGTTATTAGGGAGAAAATGAAGATTGAAGACACTATTTTAGATTATATTAAAACTCAGCAATTAAGATGGTACGGACATGTCCAGCGAATGGAAGAGGATCGACTACCAAAATCTGTTTTGGAATGGAAACCTGAGGGAAGACGAAGCAGAGGAAGACCTAAAACTTCCTGGAGTCAGGGAATATGGTTATATATGAAGGAGAAACATCTACAACCAGGAGATTGGATGGACCGACAAAATTGGCTATTAGGAATCGGACGATGTCAAAGACATTAATCAACCGATGATCTATCTATCTATCTATCTATAATCTTTTTTTGGGAAATTAAATTCTGGTCTTATGCCGCTCCATGCTAACTCTAAGTTGATTTTATGTTATATATTACCTTTCGTGCAATTGCCTTCGCCGTTGTGGGATGATCTCCTGTTACCATTATGATTTTAATACCCGCTGACCGACACTTCTGAACAGCATATGGCACAGCTTCCCGAGGCGGATCCACCATGGAGATGAGTCCTATGAAGCGGAATCCTGTTGTAGGGAAATTAGGTTTGTCTGAATTGAATTTGAAGCCAATTGGGTAATTTGTCAAACAAAAATCGCAAAATCCAATCATTCGTTCTCCAAGTTCTCCCAAAGTTAAACATGCTTCTTCGCATAAAGCTATAAATTCTTGAGTTATTGGCGTAATTTTATCATTCAGCAGCACAGAATCGCAACATTCTAAAATACGTTCCGGCGCTCCTTTCATCACCACAAGATGTGATTTACCATCTTCATGAACTGAAATCTGTAGCTTGGTAGTTGAACTGAAAGGCATTTCGCATACTTTCTTATAATTAGACCTCAAAATCGACAACTTCCCTGTAGCGTTCTCAACAAATTTTATTATCGCCGCTTCTGATGCGTCTCCATTCACGCTTCTTTCGCTTACTGGTACATTACCTTGACCTGGTTTGAATTCAGCACAGCTGCAAAGAGCAGCGCATCGAATCAAAACACTGAACATAAATTCTGAAACATGACGCTTTTTCATAATTTTAACTTCTAAAATTTTGTTGTCGAGCCATATATGTGTAACTGTCATTCTATTCTGAGTTAAGGTTCCAGTTTTATCGGAACATATTGTAGAAGTTGATCCCAAAGTTTCTACAGCTTCCAAATTTTTCACTAAGCAGTTCTTTGATGCCATTCTTTTAGCTGTCAAACTTAAACATACTGTAACCGTAGCTAAGAGTCCTTCAGGGACGTTTGCCACAATGATACCAATGAGGAATAACACTGCTTCTAACCAGCTGTATCCAAGAAGAAGTGTTATCAAAAAGAATGTGATTCCTAGAAAGAGGGCAAAGCAAGTAATGAGATGAATGAAATGTCGAAGTTCTTTAGCGATGGGAGTTTTCCTGGCATGTAAACTAGTTGTTAATCCTGCTACCCGTCCCATGGCTGTGTGATCTCCACAGCTTACCACGACTCCTCGCGCCGTGCCTTCCACTGCGTTCGTCGAGAAGAAAGCGAGGTTTTTCGATTCTAGTGGATTATCATTTGTGAATTCAGCAGTTCGTATCTGAGGTTCAGATTCTCCTGTCAGAGCAGAGTTGTCAACCTGCCATAGAATATAAATTATAAATATCCTATAATGTTTGCTGAAGATGCATTCACATAAATTTAAAGTTTATCAAATCTTTATATTTGTCCAATAATTTCTAGGTATCTATGAGCTATTTTTAGGTCGGGAACGTAAATGTTTCGTGTTTCAATCTTAAAACAATTTTACATAATATTAAATAATTCTAATTTAAATATCTAAAATATGTTTTATATGACATATCATAAAGATGAACGTTCAGTCATATATGAAGACCACAAGGAAAAAATATGCTATGTCCAATTTCAACCGATTTGAGTTATGAGTGTAAAAATTTTCTTCTTTAGAGGTTGTTTAGAATGAACCATGTAGCAAGAAACGATAATGCTTAATTCAGCTGTTACAAGTAAATGTTTATTTAATTTCACTCAAAGAACGTGCTAACTACCATACATACTGGGAAAGATTGTGCTCTGTCCTGTAAAATGAATAATCGTAAGAACAATGCATTTCTTTACTGCATTTATATTGTTGTAGGTTTATAATACCGCCATAATTATTGCATGGCTTTGATGCAGTAGAATCTAATTCCTAGATGAAGTTGTGTTTTTACTGGAAAATTTTGTGAAATAGTGTAGTGTTCAGATAGGCCTAAATATTAAAAATAATGTTTGTACATATTAAGAAGCTTCTGATGTATTGTACAATACCGTACTGTAAAATTATTTCATGGCAGATTCTTCAGAAAATGAACATGTTCGAAATTCTACATCTAATAGCAGCAAGAAGAGGAGCAATACAGGTAGAATGAACACTGTATTAAGAAAATTTAAAGTCGAATTTCATGAAGTGGGTGAAAACTGCTAGTGTAATTTTTTTTAATGTTTTGAAAAGATACGGAAAATGATAGTTAAAATAATGTAAACCTTTTTAATATTATGGAGGATTTTTGAACAAACATTCATCAAATTTAGAATATATTAGAATATATTTATTTAGTCTGCTGGAGTTAAGGCCATGTGGCCTTCTCTTCCACTCACCATGACAAACATATGTTACATATAAATACAAAAATTACAATAATAATAGTACATACTAAACAATTAATTATCTTTTTTTTATTATTGATTTCGTACATCTCAATGATGGATAAATCATATTTGAAGAGAAAAATTATACGCTCAGACCGGGACTTGAACCCGGGACCCTTGGTTCTCTAGACCAAGTGCTCTACCAACTGAGCTACCTGAGCAAGTACCGATCTAAACGCAAATATTTCTCTATATACATTGTAATTCCCATCCACCAAATGCTGTGAAGCCTTGCTTCTATCTTGCAAATGGCGGCCCCTTTATTAAGAAGACATATTTGGGAATTATACATTACAGCCAGTACGGCTTTTCCAAGTTTTTATTATTGATTTCGTACATCTCAATGATGGATAAATCATATTATGATAAATCATATAATTTTTCTCTTCAAATATGATTTATCCATCATTGAGATGTACGAAATCAATAATAAAAACTTGGAAAAAGCCGTACTGGCTGTAATGTATAATTCCCAAATATGTCTTCTTAATAAAGGAGCCGCCATTTGCAAGATAGAAGCATGGCTTCATAGCATTTGGTGGATGGGAATTACAATGTATATAGAGAAATATTTGCGTTTAGATCGGTACTTGCTCAGGTAGCTCAGTTGGTAGAGCACTTGGTCTAGAGAACCAAGGGTCCCGGGTTCAAGTCCCGGTCTGAGCGTATAATTTTTCTCTTCAAATATAATTAATTATCTCTCAAATTGAATAATAATGAAAATATTGTCTAACAATACAATAACATTAAATACAATTAATATTTAAAACTAATGATAAAATATATTCAGAAAGGAATAACAGCTCGAATCTACTATACATAAAAAGAAAAGAAAACATACAAAGAAAGTAATAAACTATAATGAATTAATCTATCGCTTATTATACAAGGCATTAGGTAAATATATTAACAAATCTTAACACTATTTGTATTAAATAACGAAAAATCAAATTATTAATTTTGAAAAGTAATATAGTGATTTCTTTCTGTTAATAAATTTATTTTCAATTTGTTTCCCAAAAATGGTAAAGTTTGGCAGTCTCTGACATAGGGTGAAAAGGAATTCCATGTTCTAGCAAGAGAAACTGTAAAAGATTTTGAATAATAGGTAGTGTAATGAGGGATATAAAGGACAATGTGCTCGAGGGATCGGGTAATTTAATTTTTGTGTATCAGAGTGTCTAGTGAAGCGGTGTGATAAATAATAAGGTAATGATGTGTATAATATTTTATAGAGAGGGCATAGGGAATGGAAGGTTCTACGATCTTGTAGACGAAGCCATGACAATTGTTCCAGGGATGGTGTAACTTGATCAAATCTACGTATACCACAAATAAAACGTATGCAATAATTATGCACACGTTGAAGTATTTGGGTAAGAACAGTATTTAGGTCAGTAAAAAGAGTATCACAATAATCATAATGGGGCATTGCAAGTGTTTCTACTAACATTATCCTTAGAGCAAACGGTAAACAATTTCTTATACAATATAATTGAGTGTATTGTTGAGAAGATAGTTTAGCAAATGTTATTTATTTGTTTATCATCATCATCATCATCCTGCCAGGTATTAGTCCTGAAAAATTGTTACGGCCTGAGAAAGCGGTTTTCGTGCCATCTTTTCATAGGTCGACCAAGTGACCGTTTCCCATTTGGACAGTAGTTCATTATTGCCTTGGGGATCCTGGATCTAGCCATTCTTGAGACATGTTCCTTCCAGTTTAGCTGATATCTGGATATGTAGTCCAGTATTGGTGACACATTAAGTTCTTGAAGGATTTCTACATTTTTCTTTCAATCCCATTTGGTGTAGCCAGCTTAAATTTGTATCCATAAATACTCCTATTTTTTTACTGTCTCACTATAAGTGATTTGATAACGCTTACACCTGTAATACTTAGAAGAGCAAGAAAAGGAGATTATGAGGCTATATTTCGATATTGTAACTACAATTATCAAGTAAGGTGAACAAAAAAAAATAAGAAATGGTTCAAATACTTGTTTGCAGAAAACATTTATCAGTCTCTATGGCATTTCAAGGCAAGATTGATGACAAAGCAGAAATAATTGAAATTAAACGGCCAGTCACCTAAGGATCAAATAAGTTTTCATAGAAACCACCCGTATAAACCAAATGTTAATAAAGCCAATGCTATTATTAACTCCTTCAGAGATAAGTCAAGCCAGTACTACAGTAAAAGCAAGAACAAAACAGCTAATAGGATTTATCTTCCAGAGGACTTTGTCAATAATCACAAATAGGAATGAGATGCACAAAGAAATTCTGAAAATGCATGCTACTATGCATTACAGAGACGCTTAATGTCCCAACACCTGTCAAAAACGTTAAACTGAAAATATATAAACCTATTATTCTACCAGTTATATTATATGGGTGCGAAACATGAACTCTTACTTTAAAGGAGGAAAGGAGATTACAAGTATTTGAGAATAAAATACTTAGGAAAATTTTTGGACCAAAGAGTGATGAACAGACAGGTGAATGGAGAAGACTATATAACAATGAACTACATGGTCTTTATAGGAAGCCACATATAATAAGAGCAGTTAAGTCTCGTAGACTGTGATGGGCAGGACATTTTGCGCGTATGGGAAATGAAAGACTTGCATGGAAACTTCTTGTAGGAGAGCCAGAGGGAAAACACCCAGTTGGTAGACCAAGAATGATGTGGGAGAATAACATTAAGTATGATTTGAGGGAAGTAGATTATACAGGGAATGATTGGAAAGGATTAGCTCAGGATAGGGATATGTGGAGATCTTATGTCCGCGCAGCCATGAAGCTACGGGTTCGATAGTGCCAGTGAGTAAGTAAGTAAACTCTAATTCTAATGCAGATTAATTCAGTTCTGACATCATGACAGTATTATTAGGCCGTAAAAGATCTCTGAATTAAAATGACGTATCTTTTTTATATACAGTAACGGTGCTTTAAAATAATTTGATTACCGAGTATTGAATTCTGTACTTAATGTTATATTCTTCACTTTATTTAATATTTATGACATCTTGTTAACAAAAAAGTAAAGTTACTGTTAATGGAACTTTAATTTCAATATTGAACATCTGCTTTCGTACTTCTGGTTTTAAACTTTTAAAACGCTCTCCTGTAAAATCAACTAAATGGATAAAACACATTCTTTACCTGTGGTCTTTCATGTATTTATAAAATGGAACTACGAAAGTATGTAAAATAAGTGAAATGTAATTTTATAATATTATGGTTATTTATTACATACCTCTGAAATTTATTTTAATGAATTAAATATAAGCATAAAACGTTGGGAATTAACATTAAATCGCAAAATGAAAAGTTGAAGAGAACTGGAGGAAATAAGTTGAAGTTATTAAAATAGAGCTATGTACAGTATTGAAGAGAAAATTAATAGTATACTTAACAATTAATTAAGCACCTACGTTCAAAATGATGATTTCAGATCATATCAGCATGTCATTAAAGGACAACACGCACACACTATTGAGTAACACTAAGAAATTAGGACTGGAAGTAAATATCAATAAAACTAAATATATGGTCACACGTAGAAATTCATTACATAATGGAAATGGACAGCTAATGACAAATGAGGGATATTTTGAGGAAGTGGCTGAATCCTAGGAACAATAATCACAAATAGAAATGAGATGAACAAAGAAATTAAACATAGGCTCAATTCTGGAAATGCGTACTATTATGCATTGCAGAGACTCTTGATGTCCCAACTCCTTTCAAAAAACGTTAAACTGAAAATATATAAAACTATTATTCTACCAGTTACATGGACTCTTACTTTAAGGAAGGAAAGGAGATTAAACGTGTTTGAGAATAAAGTGCTTAGGAAAATTTTTGGACCAAAGAGAGATGAACAGAGAGGTGAATGGAGAAGACTACATAACAATGAACTACATGGTCTTTATAGGAAGCCAGATATAATAAAAACAGTTAAGTCTCGTAGACTGCGATGGGCAGGACATGTTGCACGTATGGGGATTGAAAGACTTGCACGGAAGCTTCTTGTAGGAAAGCCAGAGGGAAAACGCCCAGTTGGTAGACCAAGAATGAGGTGGGAGAATAACATTAACTATGATTTGAGGGAAGTAGATTATACAGGGAATGATTGGAAAGCATTAGCTCAGAATAGGGATGTATGGAGAGCTTATGTCCGTGCGGCCATGAACCTACGGGTTCGATAGTGCCAGTGAGTAAGTAAGTAAGTAATCAGCATGTCATTATTAAGATCGAGGTTACATACATTATTTACAGTAATTCTGCAAAGTACAGTACAGTTTATACCCTGATGTTAAGGGAAAATTTGCCGAAATATACCGTAATCGGGATGATAATTTAATCGACTCAACTGCACTTCTACGTACGCTTGATTTATCAGTTTATTATTGTAACTACAGCTCTTCGTCTGTATGTACTAACATTATTTAATATTTTAAACTTTTTCAAACAATTTTTATAACATTAGACAAATATGAAGCATTTATTTAAATAAGCAAATCACAATATTATGACACTGTTAGACAATATTGTGATGCTAACTGCTATTTTCTCCACAGAGTATATTATTTAGTCTATGATTTTTCTATCGCTGTTCTGGGTTATAGCTGGTTGGATCACCGTTAGGGAGTGATAAGTAAGTGTACACCCATTTTTAATAAATGTTTGGTAATTTTAATATTATTAATGTATTTTTGAATATAGGTTTGGGGATTTATTGCAAAGATTAGTAATCCAGCATGATACTTTCAGTTTGGCTTCAGGAAGGGAAAGGGTACAAGAGATGCAATAGGAGAAAGATATACAGAAAAAGATAAAGACGTTTATGCAGTATTTGTTGACCTGGAAAAGGCATTTGACAGAGTAAATTGGAATAAACTCCTGAAGATCTTGAAGAAAATTGGCGTGAACTGGAAGGAGAGGAGGCTCGTAAGTAGTCTTTATATGAAACAGCGAATAAAAGTGATGATAGGAGAAGAAATGTCAGAGGGAAAAGAAATTGAAAGAGGGGTGAGGCAAGGATGTCCTCTATCACCTACCCTTTTCAACATCTACCTGGAAGACCTAATGAAGGACTGCTTCAGTAATACGGGAGGCGTAAACATGGGAGGAAGAAGAATAAAGTGCATAAGATTTGGTGATGATATGGCTTTGCTAGCAGAAGATGCAATTACATTGAGGAACATGGTGATGGAGCTGAATGATAAGTGTGAGGATTATGGGATGAAGATAAATATAAATAAGACAAAGGCCATGATTATAGGAAAGAAAGGAAGATAAACATGAAGATTAAAGATGAGGCCATTGAGCAAGTGGAGAGCTTCAAATACTTGGGTTGTACTATCAGTAGTAACATGAACTGCAGTCAAGAAGTATAGCAGAGGATAGCAATGGCAAAAGAAGCTTTCAACAAGAAGAGGAGCATTTTCTGCGGACCTATGGCAAGAGAAGTAAGAAAGAGGCTAGTCAAGTACTTTGTGTGGAGTGTAGCATTATATGGTGCAGAGACGTGGACATTACGACGGAATGAGGAAAAGCGACTGGAAGCATTTGAGATGTGGATATGGAGAAGAATGGAACGTATAAAATGGACAAAGTAAGAAATGAAGATGTGCTAGACCGAGTGGGTGAAAGAAGAACAATGCTGGAACTCATAAAGAAGAGGAAAAGAAATTGGATTGGCCATTGGCTAAGAAGACTGCCTGCTGAAGGATGCTCTAGAAGGAATGGTCAACGGAAAGGAAGTTAGAGGCAGAAAAAGACATCAGATGATAGACAATATTAAAATAAATGTTTTGTATGCAGATACAAAATGGAAAGCTGAGTCAAGGAAAGAGTGGAGAATGCTGAGTTTGCAGTGAAAGACCTGCTCTTGAGCAGAACACTATGAATGATTACTTTGTATGTGGTTCGATTATGGGTTATCGCTGGCTCTATAAACTCTGGCGCATGCGCAGAGTTGTTATATAGGACTTTGAATATATTTCACGAACGTTTAAGTGTAGTTTTCAATGGTATTAATAAGCTGTTAGTTTATGCTGATGATGTAGTACTACTGGCCGATAGCGAGGAGATACTAAAGGCCAACACGCACACACTATTGAGTAACAGTAAGAAATTAGGACTGGAAGTAAATATCAGTAAAACCAAATATATGGTCACACGTAGAAATTCAGTATATAATGGAAATGGACAGCTAATGAAAAATGAGGGAAATATTGAGGAAGTGGCTGAATTCAAATACCTAGGAACAATAATCACAAATAGGAATGAGATCCACAAAGAAATTAAACATAGACTCAATTCTGGAAATGCATGCTATTATGCATTGCAGAGACTTGATGTCCCAACTCCTTTCAAAAAACGTTAAGCTGAAAATATATAAAACTATTATTCTACCAGTTATATTATATGGGTGCGAAACATGGACTCTTACTTTAAGGGAGGAAGGGAGATTACGAGTATTTGAGAATAAAGTTCTTAGGAAAATTTTTGGACCAAAGAGAGATGAACAGACAGGTGAATGGAGAAGACTACATAACAATGGACTGCATGGTCTTTATAGAAAGCCATATATAATAAGAACATTTAAGTCTCGTAGACTGCGATGGGCAGGACATGTTGCGCGTATGGGGAATGAAAGACGTGCATGGAAGCTTCTAGTAGGAAAGCCAGAGGGAAAACGCCCAGTTGGTAGACCAAGAATGAGGTGGGAGAACAACATTAACTATGATTTATGGGAAGTAGATTATACAGGGAATGATTGGAAAGCATTAACTCAGGATAGGGATGTATGGAGAGCTTCGATAGTGCCAGTAAGTAAGTAAGTTAAGTGTAGTTTTTTCGTTTAATCTAACGGGCCTAAACATATTGTAGGAGGTGAACTGTATGTATTGCATGAAGATTATATATTTTGAATGTGCACATATCAAGTAAATTCTAATTAGAGTATTTACCTTAAATCCACGAGCCTCTACAATGCGAATATCGGCTGGAATACGATCTCCGAATTTCATGTTTACAACATCTCCCACAACTAATTTTTCAACAGGTATTACGCAAGTCTGGCCATCGCGGATCACCGTGGCGTACTGAGGCATCATGTGTTTGAAAGATTCCATGATTCGTGCACTTTTGCTTTCTTGATAAAATGAAAATATTCCTGTGACCACAACAACAGAGATGAGCACTACGCCTAAATACAGATTGTCCATAGGAGCATCTTCTTCAGTGTTGCATTGTATCACGTATGCCAGAATGCAGAGAGAAGCTCCGATCCACAATAGAATAGAAAATCCTTGGAAAAGAGAATACATGAATCGAAAAATTTCAGGAGTATGCCTAGGTGGACTTAAAGAATTGGGACCATTACGCTCTAGCAGTTTCCGAGCCTTGTAAGATGAATGCCCCAATGTAAGGTCCGTTTGATACCTCGTACATAGTTCGTTCAAAGATACTTTGTGATCATCAATATCAAATTCTCTGTTCAGCTTTCTTACTTGATTCGCCATTTTGCTAGGGCATTTCCATGGAAACTTATGGTGGTTTTATTAATAATATGCGCTACAATTACATTGACGAAATTATAAAATGAAATAAATGTATACTAGTGAATTAAAGTCAAATAAAATAATTAATTCACAACTGCGGTTGTTTAAAAATAATATCCTACGAGCCATCGAAAATATTCAAAATTATTGTGGGGTGATTTTGTTTCATGAATCCAGAGAAAATAAAAATTTGACGTCCTGAAAAAATATGAAGTTGATCTCTAATGAACCAATTGATATAATATATATCTCCATAACTCATTATGATGATATAGTAAAGTGATCCCACAACAGGCCCGGAGGCCTTTGGGGTAGTAGGAGGTTAAGGCTCCCACATTTTCTAGACAATCGGCACTTGATGTCAGCCGGGTTGTCAGCCCTTGGTGACGGCCGCCTTTACCCCCAGAACAAGCGTCTGGTACTCATTTCCGTTAGAGGCGGAGTCGACCCCAGGGCCATAGTGTCGCCAGAAGGTTTTGGTCAGTTTAAAAATCCTTAACCACTACGCTACGGCGTGCCCCTAATATCCTACGAGCCATCGAAAATATTCAAAATTATTGTGGTGTGATTTTTTTTTCATGATTCCAGAGAAAATATAAATTTGACGTCCTGACAAAATATGAAGTGAATTTCTAATGAACCAATAGATAAAATATAAATCTGCATAACTTATGATATATATATATATATATATATATATATTATCAATTTACGTATTTAACAGATTTTCAATTTTAGCAACTTCCACCACGAAGTACATCGCTCAAAAAATGTTGGTAGTTGTGATACAATGACTTCTTTCCCATAGACCTTACATTTTACCCATCTAAGCGTTTTATTTTATCAATAAATTATGAACAATATTTCAGCTGAATAATTACTTCTCGTCAGAAAAAATAAAAAAAAATATAAAGCAAATTTTATAAGTTTTATATTTTGTGTTCCATTTTAATTCTGGAACGACTAGATCATTTATATACATATATAGTCCACCGCTGTGGTCTCGAGGTAGCGTGCTGCCTTGTCACGCAGCGGGCCCGGGTTCGATTGCCGGTCGGGAAAAATCTCCTGGGTGAGGGTTTTTTTCAGTTTTCTTTCTTACCTGTAAGACAAATGTCAGGAAGCTTAGGGCCCACCGGTCCCCGAAAATCATCCGGCCATAATCATCATCCATGTCATTATCATCATCATCCTTCATCGGTGTGGAAAGCAACGGGAAGCTAACATGCCTATAATCCCCCAGTAAAGCTGCAAAACACAGCATTAAAATGCTATGATTGCAGAGAAAGAAAGAACTGCTCTCTGGCAGGCAAAATTAATATGGATGGATATATATCATCATTATCTAGGGATTAAGCGTGTTGGCTCGATCCGATTTCATGAAGGCTAGAATTGTTAAAATTGTTCAGACCATCGTGCAGTTTATAATTTAGCAATAATTTTGGAAATATTCCTTCTGGCATTCTATCTATCTTTCCAGTCGTACCTATATTTAATTATTCGGTCTGTAAGTGTGAAAAAAATTATATATATATATATATATATATATATAGTAAAGTAAAGTGATCCCACAACAGGCCCGGAGGCCCTAGGGGCAGTAGGAGGTTAAGGCTCCCACTTTTTCTAGAAAATCGGCACTTTATGTCAGCCGGGTTGTTAGCCCTGCATGACGGCCGCCTTTACCCCCAGAACAAGCGTCTGGTACTCATTTCTGTTAGAGGCTGAGTCGACCCCAAGGTCATAGTGCCGCCAGAGGGTTTGGGTCAGTTTAAAAATCCTGATCCCAACGAGACTTGAACCCTCGACCCTCCGGCTTGTAGCTCAGTGCCTTAACCACTACGCTACGGCGTGCCCCATATATATATATATATATATATATATATATATATAACATTAAGTCTGGAAAATATACCGTGGATAAGAGACTCCTAGCAACTCCAGAGGAGTGAGAACAGATGACGTAAAATAAGCGAAAAAACCGATAGGCCTATTAGTGTGGAACCATGGTTTCCGGGATCACTCGGATAAATAGTGACATTCGCAATGTAATTTAAATTCCACCTTCAACCCAAGTTCATTCCAATCGGTTTTGGGAGTGATAAGAAGTGCAAAATAAAATTTTCAGATTTGTGTTAGACATATAGTTTTGGGGTCGTTAAGGAGATTGGTGACAGTTCCGATATTAATCCTAAATTTAGTGGAGAAGGTGTAATATAACTCCGTACAATCTCGACCCGCCGAAAGTTTGTAACACCATAAGTCTGTGTGTAAAAATGTCCTGCAATGTAATGAATCTACTCTTTAAAACAAAATGTTGATGGTGAAACAATTTCTATCCCATGGATATCACTCATTTCGAACGATCTCCCATTTAACTTCAAGGGACGTAACGGAGCTTGAACAAATTTTTCTCGGGGTTTTCTTCCATTTTCCCCTGCCACAATCTTATTCCACCTTTTATCCATATTCATCTCAACCATTTAATTTCAATTCGTTCAACTCCCCCACGATTATGCATCAGGCGTGGTCGGCCGGCACCCTTGTTATTCACAGACCTCTATATAGGGGTTCATCTCATAATAATAATAATAATAATAATAATAATAATAGGTTTATTTTACCTGCCAGAGTTAAGGCCTTAAGGCCTTGTCTACCACTCAACCAGGTTTAAAAACATACAAAAGAAAAGTCTTAAATCTAAATTACAATATATATATAAACGATTACAAGTTATGAATACAATACAATTAATATTTATAATGTATTTTCATTTACTCTAAATTTAACGAATTAAATATATAATATGTACAAGATATATAAAAAAACGAGGAAAAGATTAATGACATAGTATAAAATTAAATAAATAGAGAAAAATTAATTATTAGACAACAGGTAACTGTATAAGCGTGACTTAAAGGTGCCAAGTGTGCGGCAACCCTTGATATCTTGAGGAAGGAGATTCCAGGAGCGGGCAGAGGCTACTGTGAAGGAAGTAGAATAGGAGGAAGTGCTATGAAGAGGAATTGTTAGCAGACTGCTATCTTGTGACCTAGTGTCAATATTGTGGTAGGAGGATAACTTCTCAAATCTGGACGCCAGGTAAGTAGGAATGTAGGAATTCAGAAGCTTGAAAAGTAGTGAAAGAGAGTACAATTTACGTCTGTCAGTAAGACGGAGCCAAGAGAGGTTATTAAAGTGTTCGGAAATATGGTCATAACGGCGGATATTTAAAATGAATCGAACGCAAGCATTATGAACACGCTGCAGTCTCTGCGACAAGGCATAGTTTAGATCATTATATATAATGTCACAATAATCGAAATGTGGTAACACAAGATTCTGCATCTCATCCCTTGACCCGATCCTCAGTTGGACACGAGCTGAGGATATTTATTTAGGAAATTTTTAGATTACAAATTCCAGTGAGACTTGCATTCGCGATTACGTGTAACAAGTTGCGAGGGCAGACCATTAGCACTGAGAAGTGGATTTGAGATCTTCATGTTTCTGCCATGAATATTTTTTTATTGTTTATCCAAGGATGGATTCAGCCAAGACTTTTCTTTCAGGAGCAAATCTAGAAATGTAATTTTTATTCGAATTTGAAATTAAATTAACATTATTCATTAACTAAATAAAAATAAAACGTAGTTTTATTTGATTTTCATATTTATTATATAATTCAGTGACAGCTGTTTCGGTACACTGTACCTTCTTCAGACATGTTAACAAATTAACAAATTATAATTTTTTAACATGTCTGAAGAAGGTTCAGTGTACCGAAACAGCTGTCACTGAATTATATAATAAATATGAAAATCAAATAAAACTTACTTACTTACTTACTTACTTACTTACTTACTTACTTACTTACTTACTTACTTACTTACTTACTCACTGGCACTATCGAACCCGTAGGTTCATGACCGCGCGGACATAAGCTCTCCACACATCCCTATCCTGAGCCAATGCTTTCCAATCATTCCCTGTATAATCTACTTCCCTCAAATCATAGTTAATGTTGTTCTCCCACCTCATTCTTGGTCTACCAACTGGGCGTTTTCCCTCTGGCTTTCCTACAAGAAGCTTCCATGCACGTCTTTCATTCCCCATACGTGCAACATGTCCTGCCCATCGCAGTCTACGAGACTTAACTGTTCTTATTATATCTGGCTTCCTATAAAGACCATGTAGTTCATTGTTATGTAGTCTTCTCCATTCACCTGTCTGTTCATCTCTCTTTGGTCCAAAAATTTTCCTAAGAACTTTATTCTCAAATACTTGTAATCTCCTTTCCTCCCTTAAAGTAAGAGTCCATGTTTCGCACCCATATAATATAACTGGTAGAATAATAGTTTTATATATTTTCAGTTTAACGTTTTTTGAAAGGAGTTGGGACATCAAGAGTCTCTGCAATGCATAATAGCACACATTTCCAGAATTGAGCCTATGTTTAATTTCTTTGTGCATCTCATTCCTATTTGTGATTATTGTTCCTAGGTATTTGAATTCAGCCACTTCCTCAAAATTTCCCTCATTTGTCATTAGCTGTCCATTTCCATTATATACTGAATTTCTACGTGACCATATATTTAGTTTTACTGATATTTTTATTTAATTAATAAATATGGATTTTCATCAAGTAAACACCAACTCAATTGATTATTTAACAATATTCAGATGGAATTAGTTTCCTTTTCTATGTAATATAATGTTATGTAAAATAAATACCTATGAAATGCTGGTAAATCGCTAACGAAACAGTGATACCAAGTTATAAGTACACAGATTTTAAAATTTGACTCAATTTTAAACTTTCTGAACATTTTAAAATAACAGTAAATGTGTAAATGAATATCAGTGTGAAACTGAGATCAGATTTTAACGTAATATACATTTAAGCAATAAATAAAACATAAATAAATCACTGTTATTAGTGAAGTTTAATTTATTTTACAAAGAAAAGTTTTAGTACAGACGTAACAATTCCTCTTCATAGCACTTCCTCCTATTCTACTTCCTTCACAGTAGCCTCCGCCCGCTCCTGGAATCTCCTTCCTCAAGATATCAGGGGTTGCCGCACACTTGGCACCTTTAAGTCACGCTTATACAGTTACCTGTTGTCTAATAATTAATTTTTCTCTATTTATTTAATTTTATACTATGTCATTAATCTTTTCCTCGTTTTTTTATATATCTTGTACATATTATATATTTAATTCGTTGAATTTAGAGTAAATCAAAATACATTATAAATATTAATTGTATTGTATTCATAACTTGTAATCGTTTATATATATATATATATATATATATATATATATATATATATATATTGTAACTTAGATTTAAGACTTTTCTTTTGTATTTTTTTTAAACCTGGTTGAGTGGTAGACAAGGCCTTAAGGCCTTAACTCTGCCAGGTAAAATAAAGCTATTATTATTATTATTAAAATTACCTTCACAGGAGAGGGTAAACTAAGGAAAAATGAGAGGGACAGAAATAGACCTGGATGAAGTTTTTTTAATAAGCAGAGTTTCAATGGGTTTCAGTTGAAATACCAGAAGGAAATTTAATAACAAAACGTTTTCAATTGAATTTAAAAATATGTTTTAATACTCGTAATTCTATTTGTAAAGAGTTTGAGATTCCTTATGGCAAAGCGTGGTATTCAGCAACTTTATTGAAAAGGTATGCATGCAGACAGCCGCTCTTATCGTGAATGGCGTACTTCAGGTAAATGTATGATTTACAGAAGACAATCTGTAACTAACTTTATTATAACGTAGCATTAAATAGCTAGAAATATCATCACAAATATCTTTTCTAGGCTTCGTTATCAGTCGCATATGATAAAATTAATGTATGTTTCGTGTAAAATAAAATCACTCTTCTTGTCAGAATTAGTTACACTTTCGTCGTGGATTGAAAAAAAATAAATAAATGAATTCAATTAAATAAACGCTGATTCAAATAAACTCCACACACACACACACACACACACACACACACACACATATATATATATATGTTATAATTAAATGTTTAACATTGAGCAATGCAAGCTTAATATGGTATGATAAGAAAAATAAATGCCTGGACGGGATTCGAACCCGGATCTCTGAGTCTGTACCTCAGCGTGATATCCATTACACTACCAGGCGAATCCAATTCAAACACTTATTTTTCTTAAATATGTATTATATTCTCCATTATTACTAGATGTCGCGAGAACTCGGTCTTCACTGCCATCTTGTAGCTGACTATAACAAGTAAGCAAATTAAAGAGAATAGTTTTACCTTATAGCAGTGACGCTTTATATATGTTATAATTAAATGTTTAACATTGAGCAATGCATTCTTAATATGGTATGATAAGAAAAATAATTTGCTTACTTGTTATAGTCAGCTACTAGATGGCAGTGAAGACCGAGTTCTCGCGACATCTAGTAATAATGGAGAATATAATACATATATAAGAAAAATAAGTGTTTGAATTGGATTCGCCTGGTAGTGTAATGGATATCACGTTGAGGTACAGATTCAGAGATCCGGGTTCGAATCCCGTCCAGACATTTATTTTTCTTATCATACTATATATATATATATATATATATATATATATTATTATTATTATTATTATTTTAATTTCTTTCTTTTCCATGATTCCTATGATAATAATAACTTTATTTTTTTAATGAGCCACTCAACCAGGTTAGATTAAATTTACAAAACTTGCTGTTACAATGCTAAATTACAATGAACAAAATTATTGGATAGTATATCTACAATACAATACTTATTGATATTTAATTTTAGGAAGTGATATTTTGGGGTTATTTTAATGATTTTTTTTTAGTCTGATCATCTTACCTCAATATTAATGTTGATTTATTTTTGAACATGTTTCAAAACAATTCAGGTTTATCGTCAGCTTGTCCAGACTGGTTTGATTTATGTTGCATTATGTTGCACAACCTGGATGTCAATGTCAGCTCCATCCTGTGGTTGGCCAAAGAACCTCCAAACAGTAACACTGAACACATATAATACTACGTAACTACAGACTGTGTTTCAAGTGTGCAACTTGACAATGCTTCTCTATTAATAAAACTTCCACACTGCATATTTCGACACCGTACTGGATTTCTTCTTCTTCTTAAACTTAAACTTAATTTGTAGGATTTTCATCCTGTTTATTTCCAAAATCACTCCTCGGAGGAAGACGTACTGGATGTACATTCACTGTCTATCCATCTCTTGGCAGGTCTTCCTCTTGTTCTTCTCCCGTCCATTGGTCTATCTTCTTTAGGTCTTCTTGCAAGCCGATTTTCTTCCATTCTTTCTATATGACCCTTCCAATATTTTCGTCTATCTATAATAAATTTGGTTATGTCTTGAATATGGCAGTACCCGCCATAGCCTGTCCCAAGCCAGGTTGAAAAAGGGTGAGGGGGAGGAGTAACACCTCGTAAAAAAACCTTGGTTCAGCTTGCCCAGCTGATAGTACCTTGTGAGGGCCCCTTGCCAGGGTTACGGTGAAGACCTCAACGGCAGATACAGCGGAGAAGGAGTCCTTCGGTACGGTGTACCTGACGGAAGAGGCAACTCTACATCTACTGCCTTTTAGATTGACAAACGGGCGGATGGGGTTCGTTAGTCCTGCAAGACAACCCATCTAGGAGAGACAACTCCGAAATAAAACGGGGCAGGCTGAGCTCTGGAGCTGGGTGAAGGCGATCAGCCTAGGGAGGAGACCCCGAATAATAAACCCGCCATGAAAACGGGCTAGCAACCCACTTATACATTGCTCGCAGTCCCAAGGATCAAGCCTCGGATCAAAGACGTGCTGGATTTAATAGTGACAAAAAACCCCCAGTATGTTATAACTCGCGTACAAATTGAAGCTTGGTGTGTATCTGCACACGGCATCATTTCTGTAAAGTATTCACTTTTATGCCCCAAATGTGAACTCAGGCTTGGCAGTTACACTCACGCTGTAGATGACACTGTAGATTTTCGTGACATGACATTTGGACACTGAAAATTGTAGATACTTACTTACTTACTTACTTACTCACTGACACTATCGAACCCGTAGGTCCATGGCCGCGCTGACATAAGCTCTCCATACATCCCTATCCTGAGCTAATGCTTTCCAATCATTCCCTGTATAATCTACTTTCCTCAAATCATAGTTAATGTTATTCTCCCACCTCATTCTTGGTCTACCAACTGGGCGTTTTCCCTCTGGCTTTCCTACAAGAAGATTCCATGCAAGTCTTTCATTCCCCATACGTGCAACATGTCCTGCCCATCGCAGTCTACGAGACTTAACTGTTCTTATTATATATGGTTTCCTATAAAGACCATGTAGTTCATTGTTATGTAGTCTCCTCCATTCACCTGTCTGTTCATCTCTCTTTGGTCCAAAAGTTTTCCTAAGTACTTTATTCTCAAATACTTGTAATCTCCTTTCCTCCCTTAAAGTAAGAGTCCATGTTTCGCATCCATATAATATAACTGGTAGAATAATAGTTTTATATATTTTCTGTTTAACGTTTTTTGAAAGGAGTTGGGACATCAGGAGTCTCTGCAATGCATAGTAGCACGCATTTCCAGAATTGAGCCTATGTTTAATTTATTTCTGCACCTCATTCCTATTTGTGATTATTGTTCCTAGGAATTTGAATTCAGCCACTTCCTCAAAATTTCCCTCATTTGTCATTAGCTGTCCATTTCCATTATATATTGAATTCCTACGTGTGACCATATATTTAGTTTTATTGATATTTACTTCCAGTCCTAATTTCTTAGTGTTACTCAATAGTGTGTGCGTGTTGTCCTTTAGTATCTCCTCGCTATCGGCCAACAATACTACATCATCAGCATAAACTAACAGCTTATTAATAACATTGAAAATTGTAGATGGAAAGTTACATTGTTTTTAATGACATGGTACTTTAATTGTACGACATATACGCCCCCCTTAAAACAAGACGGATAATTAGACCAGCTGACTGATTCTATCCGCGCTCTCATGACAGAGAGAGATTGTAGACAATATAGGAAGGACATAGTGGACTTGGATGAATACAAACAATTACGTAACAAGACAATTCGTAACGCAAAATTCAAGTATGCTCAGAGCTTTATAAAACAAACAATCAACTCTAGAGACATGTGGAAAAAAATTAAAGTAAATGGGAATATGTAAACAATGTCAGGCAAAACACTTAAGATTAACAGCTTGACAATCTAAACGACCAATTTGTCCAGACTCCACCAGAGAAAACAACAAATAATACATAAAATAAAGACAGTATTTATTTTATTATACATGGATTAGTTTATTTTATTGAATAGGAAATTGTAACAATTAATCCAAATAGTATTATAATGACTTTATTTTCCTCTCTCCCCGAGACATTTTTTTTTTCATTTCTTACATTATTCATTTTTTATTTAATTATTTATTTATTTTTCCTGATGGAGTTAATACCGTAAGGTCTTCTCTTCCACCTCACCAGGGTTAAATTATACACACAATAAGATTTACGACAAATGATACATAATAGATAATTAGAATACACAATATAAATTTGACAAGGGAAAGAAAGAAAAAAAATAATAATAATACCCAATTCATAATAATTCTGCCCGAGGGCAGGACATTCATTGCAATCATAGCATTCTTATGCTATGCTTTGCAGCTTTACTAGGGAACTATAGGTGTCGTAGCTTCCCGTTGCTTTCCACACCGTTGAGGAATGATGACGATAATGATAAGGATGATGATAATGGCCGGATGATTTTCGGGGACCTTTGGGCCCTAGGCTTCCTTACATTTGTCTTACAGGTGAGGAAACACCCTTAAAGATACCTCGCCCAGGAGCCTGTCCCGACCGGGAATCGAAGCCGGGCCCGCTGCGTGACAAGGTAGCACGCTACATCGAGACCACAGCGTTGGAAGTATAACTCCTGAAGATGTTAATAAGGTGATGTTACGTGTTAAATCCAAAGTTCAAGGTGTATACAATATAAATAATAGTTTTAAAAAACTAAAAGAATACGCTTTATTAGAAAACTAAAAAATGAAAAATAATTTTAATTTCCAATACGCTTGGGATAAAATAAAGTGGTCAACAAAAAAATCATCTCCAACACATATAGAATAAAATTAGAGTTATTAACAAAAAGAAAATAATTTTACCATCAAAACCGCGGGTGCTTTTTATGATTTTTACATTTTCTTCTTAGAGAGCTTACTTTTACCAATATCTGTTTATTGTTGATAATTCTAGTTTTATTCTATATGTGTTGGAGATGATTTTTTTGTTGACCACTTTAAATTTATCCCAAGCGTGTTTGAAATTAAAATTATTTTTCATTTTTGTGTTCGGTTTTTTAATAAAGCGTGCTGTTTTAGTTTTTTAAAACTATTATTTTTTTTTATTTTTTAGTTTTAATATTTTAGAGAATAAGATAAGAATGTAAATATCTTTAAATTCCATACTATTGTAGTATGAGCTAAAAGTATTACTCTTCTAAAAAAAATCCTCCGCATCCGGATTCGAACCAGTGACCTATGGATTACTGAAATTATATACAACTAGTTCACCGCTCTACCAACTGAGCTCTTAGAACGATTGACCAAAAAGTCGACAAGTCCGTAACCTATTATACCAGTTTTCATTTTTTTGACTTTCTGATGATTCTGGCCAGGAATTTAGAAATAAGATATGAAATTATTGCAGCGTCACGGGTCCTTTACAAGTAAATAAAGTTTCAAGTCGATCCAATGTCTCTAAGTGGGCGTAAATCGTGTTCAAAGATTCCGTACATAAATACAAAGACACTTGTTTTGATTTTCTGATGATTCTGGCCAGGATTTTAGAAAATGAATATGAAATTATTGTATTGTCACGGGTCCTTTTGAAGTATACAAAATTTTAAGTCGATCCAATTATTTTAAGTGGGTGAAAAACGCGTTGAAAGATTCAGTTACATAGGTAGATAGATAGATAGATAGATACAGGTCAAGCTATTATAAAGCATGTAATAACTACTCGCATATCCATCCTACGAAAATAATATTCATAATTAAACTCGTATATTTAATGCTTCTATCAAGCTTGGAACTTACCCTAAACTGTGGAATATGCGCTGATTCGAACCGCGTCTGAAACAAAACTACCATCAACACATCAGGACTGTCGACTAATCAGTATATGGTGATGTTTCTCCAAAGTACTCGAACTTATAAAACAAACACAACTAACTCCATCGGTAGATGCGGAATGCCCTTTTTGACACGGTTTTATTGTAAGGACTTAATTCTGGAAATGGTTTCATTAAGATACTTGAACGTTTTTGTTTTTTATTTTATTTTTCTACGGGGTTAAATATATGTTATTCACTTAGTTTATTTTATTATGCAATATGTGGGGATTTTAATTTAAAGATATCATGTCATACTTAACAAACATAAGTCAGGCTTTACTGAACCGAAAGTGCCTTTCTGCGGTTCAGTATGGTATCTTTGTTCTCCTCCCTACTACAGAACATTTATGAAATATGCCAATGTCCTCTTTTCCATGTGGCTACCCCTTCCCTTTTCATCCTTTCTGCCGCGCATCTCTACAGCGCATATCCCCTCTACTTGCGAACCTTTATATGCATTGTACTCTTACCGAACATCATCATTCGATCAGCCTAGCAAGTGGCGTTTAGTTACTTAAAAGCGGATTCAAAAAAATCGAATCCAATTTTAACTCACCATGCAGCTGGGAAGTTAATATGGTGGTCTATATATAGACAAGTTAATTCAGACCGAGAAGAGGTCGATTTTGAGTTAGTCCAGCTATGTACGGAAGAAGTGATTCCTAAAAGCTTGGACATCTGTGTGAGTGTGGCATTATGTCTGGTACGTTATTTGTTTAGTTATTTCTACAAGCTATGCTTGATTGATTGATCAAGAATCATCTTTTGTTATTAATTTATTATTTATTTTAAAATCCAACTTGTTTATATTAAAAGCTTATTTTTTATACAACGCCCCTTTGTTATTATTCAAGTATAGTAGTTGCTCACTATCCTGTAACAAAATCACTCACTGTATGCATTTAATAATCAGAATCTATATTTGTATGTATGTTCATCAGGGAAAGAAAGATGAATTAATAGCTGCCTTTCATGGGCCCGAGGCAGGCTGCTTTCTTACCGATAACATCTTTGAATATCACGATCACATTAATAAATACAGCATTAACAAAACTCGATCCCGGACAAGTGTTACGCTGAGCGTGGTTGCTTTTCTGACGTCGTAAATGGTAGCAGTAGTGTGGTTTACTTACCCACCCACAATGGTTTTAGCACAGACCGTGGTTTAAGGGTTTCTTCTCTACCCCCCAGCAGCTAGGACTTAATTCTGGGGGGAGAAAGGTTTCATTAAGTACTTGAAACGTTTTTTTTTTTTTTTGTTTTTTTCTTGTAATTTCTCGTGGTTTAGTTAATGTATGTTATTCTCTTAGTTTATTTTATTATGCAATATGTGGGGATTTTAACTTAAAGATATCATGTCATACTTAACAAACATAAGTCAGGCTTTACAAAGGTACACTGCACAATTCTCAACTGCAATATGGGGGGATTTTAATTTAAAGATATCATGTCATAGTTAACAAACATAAGTCAGGCTTTACAAAGGTACACTGCACAATTCTCAACTGCAATATGTGGGGATTTTAATTTAAAGATATCATGTCATACTTAACAAACATAAGTCAGGCTTTACAAAGGTACACTGCACAATTCTCAACACTACAAAAGCTATAGACAGAACAGAACTTACAGCACTAATTTCCCCGACTTTGGTAAAGTTTTTGATACAATAGAAATTTACATATTCTTAGCCAGACAAAAAATACATCATCATAGTACATTCACGAATTTAGGCCATTTGTTGACCTGTTTCGGTCTCAAAGAGAAACACCATCCAAAAGTCTTTTGAGTGGACTTCTTGGTCTTCTTCTTCCTGCAGGCTGATATCTTAACATTTGTTTGGGTATTCTGTGATCTTCCATTCGATGAACATGTTGCATCCATCTTGACTTACAATCAGAAATTTTGTTTTCTAAAGGTTCCATGTGTAATTCTTCTAAGATGTGTTAATTTTTTTTTGTGATCTAGTAGTGTGTATCCTGCAATCCTCCGAAGGTATGTCATTTCAGCAGATCTAAGTCTCTGTATATCCTTCTGTTTCAACTTCCATACTTCGCTACCATACAAAAGAGTTGGAAGAGCCAGTGTTTATACACTTTTAATCTTGAATGCTTTTGGACTAACTGTGGCTTGAAGATAATATGTGGGGGATTTTAATTTAACGACATCATGACATACTTAACAAACATAAGTCAGGCTTTACAAAGGTACACTGTACAATTCTCAACACTACAAAAGCTATAGACAGAAGATAACTTATAGCACTAATTTTCCCGACTTTGGTAAAGCTTTTGATACAATAGAAATTTACACATTCTTAGCCAGACAAAAAATACATATGTCATAAAACTGCCTGCACTGGTTGAACTCCTACCTCAAAGATAATCAGCAATCAGTGTCTGTTCAAATTCGTTCCTTGTCCTGGCGATTCAAGGCAGTATTCTAGCTCTATTATTATACTTGCTATATATTAATTATTTGTCAACAAAGTTATGATATTCCGCTTTCATTTATGCTGACAATATTCAAATTTACATTAATATCAAACCTGATGAAATCAACGAAAACGTGGACAGGCTTATACAAATGTCACAGTGGTGCAAATACCTTGAGCTTACACTCAATATCATGAAGTTCCAAGTGATAATCTTTGGACAACCTAGAACTAGATTATTGAATACCATTAACAATATCAATCTGCTGGCCATCATGATATGTAACAAAGCAATACTTGATTCGTAATTTCTTAAAAGTTTGGGATTTTATCTTGACTCTAATCTAAGTTGGAACATCCAAATAATGCAAATGTCAAAAATGTTATTTTCAATAATACATTTATTTAATAAATTCAGATATTTTCTTCCGACTGATCTCAAAAGAATTCTACCGCAAATTTTATGAGATGCCGCATTTTTATTTTTTGCAATATTTTGTTAAACATACATTAACAACGGGCTAGCACACAAACGGCTACTTATTTACCACATTACATGTTTCAGATATATTAAAAAAAGTAGTAAATATTGCCATATTTCCTCATACTTCCGCTGCCTGTGCTCGATGGTCGTAGAACATACGTTACCTTGTGTATTCACGTAGACTTTCACGGCCGGAGTTGCTATGATGATCTTGAAGATGATTTTCGGGCTGTAGGCCGTGGTCGTGAGGCTTGTAGTTCCCCAACAAGACAACCCTTAAGGATGCCAGACGCAGTCTCTGGCGAAACGTCGGGGAACTACAAGCCTCACGACCACGGCCTACAGCCCGAAAATCTTCAAGATCATACATTACCTTATTCCATTTTTCAAATTTATACACATCTCTATACCAAGCTACTTATCCTATAGCTTACATCTCCTATCTTCCAATCACGATTTGGTTACACGATCGCATCAAAACCTCCTACCACATCCCTGAACACTGAAACTTAAATTATTCTAATGCATATACTTTATATACTGCTCGGTCGGGTGCGATGGTTTAGTGGTTATGTTCCTTGCCTTCTAGTCCCGAGGGTTGCAGTTTCAAACCTAGCCTAGGTCAATGGATTGTAGGATGGAAAAACCGAGGCACAAGTCCTCCGGAGGGACATTAAGCCGTGGGTCCCGAGTCCGAAGATTATCAGACTCGTGAAAGAACCTCAAGTCTGAAAAACCTCTGAGCAAAATTCAGCCGACGTTCTTCCATGCGAGTAATGCCTTAGTCTCCTACTAGAAGTCGCTTCAAGGCGGTGTACTAACCACATATCCTTCGTTGACATAATTGGATAAATAAGAGTAACTAAATTCGTCCGGTTAAGAAACTTCCCACTAGTGAAGCACCCATGTCCGCGCGGGGGGCGAAAAGGGAACAATCACAATCGTCATAATATACTGCTACAGCTCCTTGCCACAAGAAATGAGGGCATTCGCTTCATTTAAAATAATTTTACACCTTTTTATTTTGTACTCGTAATTAGTCTTTCAGTATATTGATTTATGATTTATTTTATTCCCTAATAGTGTTGCCTTAATTCATCATATGTTTTGTCTAATACCACCATGTTGTTTTTATGACAATTCTGGTTTTCTCCCCTGGCATTGTAATCCATTTCTTAGGTAGAGGCATCTGGAAGGCGGAGTTACGGTACGTTACCCCGATGATATGATAGGTGATAAATGGTAATGAAGTGCCAGGAGAGTTCTTAACCTAAATTCTAGACCATGGGCAACCACAGGAATAATTCCCTTTAAGGAATAGTTCTCATGGTTTGACTGGGAACCGAACCCGGGTCCTCATGAACTGTAGTCAGGAACGACGATCTCTACTCCATGAGGCTGGTCTCATCATACATTTAGGTTAGTTTGTATAAATATTTGTATGTAGGGCTAATTGTATACGTTATGATCTTGTGTAAACATTTTCTGTATTTAATATTTTTTTACTGGTTGAGTGGAAGAAGAGAAGTCCTTGTAGTGTTAACTGTGTCAATTCAAATAAATTATCATAATTATATAGTCCTATTAATATTTACGATAAAAATGAAAACAAAACACAAGGAACAAAATCTGAACCAAAGCAACAATATTGTATTTTCAATAACTTGATTTCAAAATATTTGCGGGAATGTTTGAGACTGAGGGCAGTAGGATAAAGGATGATTGGCTGTGGTCAAAGTCAAATGTTTTTATGACTCACTGACCCGTAATTCTCAAAGTTAAATTATGAGAAAACCAAAGATACGTTAATTCTACTGTAGACAGGAATGCAGAGATCAGCTGCCATTTTTTGTAATATCTTTACTTACAACGGATTCCATTATATAAATTGTAGTACTGTATGCTTGTAAAACAGCATTTCACACAGGAATATAATAATAGTTCTGAATGCCACATGATTAAATATATATATATATATATATATATATATATATACTTAGGAAGTGTATTTGCAGAGTATAAGAGTGACATTGATTCAAAATTACAAAAATATAATAAAATGAATGGGGTAATACGAAGACATTTTGGTAAACAGATGAGGACAGAGACAAAACTAAGATTACATAACATCACATCAAAAGCTGCCCTAAAATATGGAAGTGAAATTTGGATTTTAAATAAAAGAAACTCTCATAAACTTCAAGTAAGCCAAATGCGCTTCTTACGATCATTGTTAGGAGTTAATAGACTGGATCACTAAAGGAACACTACTATCAGAGGAAAACTTGGAGTAACAAGTTTAAATGAAGATATACAAAGATACCAACAAGAATGGAAAAATCATCTGAGAATAATGGCAAGAAATAGACTTCCAAAATTGGCATTCCAATATACCCCAACTGGACATAGGGACCAAGGAAGACCAAAACATCGGTGGAAAGATCAAGACCATCTTCGCTAGGTTTACCGTACAGGCCACACGGCCTAAAACGAATTTGTTCATGATGATGATATATATATATATATATATATTACTTTAAATGTAATTTTTGTTCTCTATTTTAAAAATGAATTTTATTACTTTCGATATTATTATTCCCAAAAATTACTGCTAATTCTTTGCACTTTAATTAAAAATTCTACAAGTGGTTTTATCGTATATGGTATTTAAAGACGGTGAAAGTCTTATTTACTAATTTCAGCTAGTTCTTAATATATTTTGTAGTGATATCATTAGCAACCAACACTTATTTTAATTTTTCGGTCATCGTGAAGATTTTAATTCTACCTGGATTCAGAATAGTTTCTCATATTATTTGTCATGACAGTGCATTATACTTTTTCCCCGAACCATTTTCTGAAAAAGCTAAGTTCTAACGTAATAAATTGTAAAGCCTCCCTGAATATTTAGATAGTCGGATGGGGAAATATTCAATGTGTACAAAGAATGTTTAGAGCTATTTTCTACGACCACCAAATTAGGAACATAGATGCGAAAGTCTGGACAGACGAGGTAAAGAGGGGACTTCAAAAAAATTGGTATGGTTAGGTATGACAAATGGGGAGCGTAAATTGCAAAAACGTATAGATAAATTCAGAAAGAGGTACTTGTATAAAAACGAACAAAATATTTTAGCTGATTATACGGGAAAACGTTCACTGTGCTCACAAAGACTCAAAAACAATTCAGCGTGATATCCATTACACTACCAGGCGAATCCAATTCACACACTTAGTCCAGGCATTTATTTTTCTTATCATACCATATTAAGCTTGCATTGCTCAATGTTAGAGATTTAATTATAACATCTATAAAGCGCCACTGCTATAAAGTAAAATAAATATTCTCTTTAATTTGCTTACTTGATATAGTCAGCTACTAGATGGCAGTGAAGACGGTGTTCTCGCGACATCTAGTAATAATGGAGAGTATAATACATATATAAGAAAAAAAATAAGTGTTTGATTTGGATTCGCCTGGTAGTGTAATGGATATCACGCTGAGGTACAGACTCAGAGATCCGGGTTCGAATCCCGTCCAGGCATTTATTGTTCTTATCATACCATATTAAGCTTGCATTGCTCAATGTTAGAGATTTAATTATAACATCTATAAAGCGTCACTGCTATAAAGTAAAATAAGTATTCTCTTTAATTTGCTTACTTGATATAGTCAGCTACTAGATGGCAGTGAAGACAGTGTTCTCGCGACATCTAGTAATAATGGAGAGTATAATACATATATAAGAAAAAAAAAATAAGTGTTTGAATTGGATTCGCCTGGTAGTGTAATGGATATCATGCTGAGGTACAGACTCAGAGATCCGGGTTCGAATCCCGTCCAGGCATTTATTTTTCTTATCATACCATATTAAGCTTGCACTGATCAATGTTAAAGATTTAATTATAACATCGATAAAGCGTCACTGCTATAAAGTAAAATAAATATTCTCTTTAATTTGCTTACTTGATATAGTCAGCTACTAGATGGCAGTGAAGACAGTGTTCTCGCGACATCTAGTAATAATGGAGAGTATAATACATATATAAGAAAAAAAATAAGTGTTTGAATTGGATTCGCCTGGTAGTGTAATGGATATCACGCTGAGGTACAGACTCAGAGATCCGGGTTCGAATCCCGTGCAGGCATTTATTTTTCTTATCATACCATATTAAGCTTGCATTGCTCAATGTTAAAAATTTAATTATAACAAGGCTCATATATATATATATATATATATATATATGAGCCTTTTAAAGCCAAAGTGGTGTAATTCTACTAAACATTGTTTTGAGATATAATGACTTTTAGTAGAATAGTTGTTTAAAAATTCGATAATACTACCAAATAACAATTTCCCCACTAAATGTGTTCAAAATTGATTATTCTAGCTTATGTATGTTATTTTTTGCCCTTATCCCCACTTTATAAGTAATTCATAAGCACTTAAATAACTTACACCACTTGGCTTTACACAGATTGACAGTATATTTAAAGAATGAACTTGCATGATCAATATTCAAATATATTATAACAATGTTAGATAATAAGAATTAAAAAAATAAATAACTATATTCGTGCCTAGACACTAAAAATGGCGTAACCAATTACATTTTCATGGGATTCCGGTTTATGATATTCAATTAAACTAAAAATAAAAAAATAAAAGATTAAAGAACTAAAACAACACGCTTTATTAGTAAATCGAGCTAAAAATTTAAAAATAAATAATAATTTAAAAAACTAAAACAACACGCTTTATTAGAAAACGAACTAAAAAATGAAAAATAATTTTAATTTCCAATACGCTTGGGATAAAATTAAAGTGGTCAACAAAAAAATCATCTCCAACACATATAGAATAAAACTAGAGTTATCTACAACAAAAAAATTACCACCAAAAGCGTAGGATGCTTTTTGTGGTTTTTACGTTTTCTTCTTACAGACCTTTCTTTTACCAATATCTGTTTATTATCAAATATATTAATTGATATAAAGCACCCCACGCTTTTGATGGTAAAGTTATTTTTTTGTAGATAATTCTAGTTTTATTCTAGATGTGTTGGAGATGATTTTTTTCTTGACCACTTTAATTTTATTCCAAGCGTGTTGGAAATTATAATTATTTTTCATTTTTTAGTTTTGTTTTCTAATAAAGCGTGCTGTTTTAGTTTTTTAAGCCGTTATTTATTTTGGCCATGAACCTAGCCACATAGGCTATATAATACATAATGTGTAGCTATTAAAGTGACTATTTAACTCATGCCCCAAATGGGAGTCAACGACCAATCACGTTTCAATGATTTCTGTTTTACAACCAATCAGAGTCGTTTTTCACGAAATATTTATCAGTGTTAAATCTACCATATTAAAGAAAGCTCTTCCCGTTTAGTATTCTGAACAGGTCTGACTATTATTTTGCAGTAACTGAGGAGCTTGTAGGAGTTAATATAAAACATTTGTAGCAATTTATTATACCACAATAAAAACACTGTTTGCACTTTCTTAAATGTATTTTTTCCCAGGTAATAATCCAGAAAAATATAATTGTCATATTTACATCATACGACATCAGAAATGAATTAATATACAGTTTGATGTGTTTCATTTTTTCTCCACTAGAGAGCATTCTTACAATATTGCGTTCCTTTGGCAATAAATAATATGATCCGGTTGCAGTGATGAACAAAATAAGTAGATGAAGCGTACCTATCGTTTCTCATTTGTTTTCAAACATCGCCGTTTACATTAAATATATAAATATTTTAACATAACTATAGTTAAATAATGATTTGTGAGTAAACAGCTTAATTTTATTCGTTAAATAGTCCTAACAAATGCCACTCTTGATTTCCAAATTCTCTAGATAAATTCACTCCTCACTTCGTGAGTCGTGAATTTATCGATAATTTGGAAATCACTCGTGGCATTACTTATGATAATTAATTTCTTTACAAATCATCTTGTTCTTCTCCATCGTAATTTAACCTCTGAATTTATAGGCACTTTTACATGTCCCACGCCACCTGGACTTTACCCAGGCACGATCTCTCGCGAGAAGAATTTTAAACTTTGGATCAAAACATACTTCTATTAGGGGAGATCAGAAGCTTCTATGTTCACTGATTTTAATTTCCTGGCTTTCCTACCGTTATGACCACAAAAGAATGTACACGGCTTTCCCGAATGTGTGATCAGCTCAATCCAGGTCCCGATCCGAGACATCACAACAATAAGACGAAACACACCATTCACAAACATTTATACTAAACAGTTGAATATTATAATGCTAGTTATGGTGGCCAGATGATGTTCAGGAACCATTTGGGCCTTAATTTTTCTTATATTTATCTAACAGTTGTGAAAAACACCCGAAAAAACTATCACCCAGAATACCTGTTCCGACAGGGTAACAAACCTGGACCAGTTGCAATGACGATACCACGAGACCACAGCGATGTATAATGTTAAAAAATAATTACAATATTTATAAATATAATAATTTATATAAGTGTAAATTTTATGCATGATATGAATTCATTATACTCTTTCAGAGTGCGGCTAGTTGAAACTTAATCTAAGGTGTTTACAGTTATAATTCATTATGGTTTCTTAATCCAATTTGTTTCTTTGAAGAAGTATTTTAGTCAGTTCTTCATTATTTTCCACGTTGTGGGCGCAATTTTGAAGAAGTAATTCTTTTCCCATGTTATGACGATGTTTTGAAGCACCTAACTCTCTTCATGCCCGATGTTGTAGTAACATTTTTGAAGGATTAGTGTCCAAAAATAATAAATAAGTATTACTGGTTCAGGTTGGGTTTGATTTTCGGTAGAGCTGAATTCTCTTCTCAAGGTCGGAAGTTAGTACACAGGATAGACAAACACTTTAAAATTCACTAACAACAGATTCTTGTAGAAATAGTTGTAAATGTATTTACTATTTAATTTCCCAGCAGATCAAGTAAATATATGTGGTATTATTCTTCACTATCAATTAAAATTAAATTATTTTCTTTTCTTGAGTCAACTATTCTTCTTGTATTAAATATCACATTTTATCAGGAGAGCTATATTTGCTTCTATCTTTGTGGAAAGTTATATGCTGACTGACTAGTATAATTCTGTTATGATTTTAAAGAATATTATTACATCACATGATTTTATATTTAAATTCTATTGGTTAATGGTCCATTAAATACCAGGTTTAAATTTGACTGGTTAAATCAAAAAGTTAATTGTTTTAACATCCAATCAGAATTTAGTATACTTTTATTTAAAAATATTAACATTTCTTCCACTTACTTGTGTTTTGCACTCTTTTAACTTTACTATCTAACCTCTCTTGGTTAACTCTTGTTTTTTCGACCCCGACGCTATTAGGGCATCCGAGGGCTAGGGAGTCCTTCCTTTCTTCCATTTCTTCTTTCCTTTATTTTCTTTTCTTCTCCAGAAAAACCTGACCAGAGGCTATAAGATGGCAGCCCCATCACTGGTCTTGCCTTCCTTTGGCCAGCAACCAATCGAAGGGACTATTATTATGCTTTCAAGTCTTATACGAGAATTTCCCATAAGGGAAAATTTTCCATAGGATCGTAACAGGCCTTGGCCTAATACTTGGAAGGAAGAAGAAGAAGAAGTTAAGCAGGTGTTTCTATTACAGTTATAACAGAAAGCTTTATATTTCAGACAACAATGACTTAAGACACAATTTTAAAAGCATTATTTAGAAAGACTATTATATAATACAATTTCTTTAATTGTTACTGAGACATTTTTATTCAACAATGAACAACAATTAATTATTTAGATGTTTTTCTTTATTTAAGTTATATTTAAATATTAAAAGAATTTTAAAATATAAAATTATTGACTTAAACTTTCATATTTATTATGATATTAAAATTCTGCTATATCTTATACAATGTAATAATAATATATTAATCTTATATCTACTTAACCTAAACTTAATATTACAATTTATCAAGTATACATATTGATATATTCTAAGTTCTAAATCTACTTATTCTATCGTTGATTTCCTCGTCTTCTCTTCTCTTCTTCAGCTCGTGTGCTTAGATCTTTTTGGGTGCATGATATGAATTATATAATTAACTATTTGAATCATAATGTTAAAAGATTGCGTGCTATGTGGCCGTGGTCTATAACTGGTATTTCTTCCAGATGTTTCTCCCTCAACTGCAGAGGACATCTTCAGTGGTGAGTGGGCTTCTATGTGGTGTTATCCTGTCGTAGACAAGGTCGAGTCTACGACTAGGTAACATCATCTAGAAGCACTTGCACTGAAGATGCCCTCCGCAGTTGAGGGAGAAACATCTGGAAGAAACACTAGTTATGGCCACATAGCACGCAATATTTTAAAATTATGATTACCGGCCGTGAAAGACTGCAGTTCATAATTATTTTAATTATTAATCATGTATGAAAATATATTTTGGACAAAAATAAAATAAATAATAGCATGGAGAAAGTTATCTAATGAATAGGTGTGTAAATTGTGTGTTTATTGCTAGAAAATCGAGGTAATATATATATATATATATATATATATATATATGCTTGCATTGCTCAATGTTAAATATTTAATTATAACATCGATAAAGCGTCACTGCTATAAAGTGAAAATGTTCTCTTTAATTTGCTTACTTGTTATAGTCAGCTACTAGATGGCAGTGAAGACCGAGTTCTCGCGACATCTAGTAATAATGGGGAATATAATACATATATAAGAAAAATAAATGTTTGAATTGGATTCGCCTGGTGGTGTAATGGATATCACACTGAGGTACAGACTCAGAGATCCGGGTTCGAATCCCGTCCAGGCATTTATTTTTCTTATCATACCATATTAAGCTTGCATTGCTCAATGTTAAATATTTAATTATAACATGGATAAAGCATCACTGCTATAAAGTAAAAATGTTCTGTTTAATTTGCTTACTTGTTATAGTCAGCTACTAGATGGCAGTGAAGACCAAGTTCTCGCGACATCTAGTAATAATGGGGAATATAATACATATATAAGAAAAATAAATGTTTGAATTGGATTCGCTTGGTGGTGTAATGGATATCACACTGAGGTACAGACTCAGAGATCCGGGTTCGCATCCCGTCCAGGCACTTCTTTTTCTTATCATACCATATATTATATATATATATTATATATATATATATAAAATTAGAATAAGTAATATAGGCCTATACCAAATAATCCGTATAATAGCTTTTTTCAAAAGGTGAACGAAAGTTTAAGAAACCTAATGATCAGATGAGAGAAAAATATAAAACGGAAAATAAACGTTGAGACAGCAAAGACTTTGTTTATGGGATAAAATTAGAAGAGAGACAATTTTCGAGTTAAGATTAACTAGTGTCATATTTCTGATGATTACAAATATCAGACTTTTAAGACAACGCTTCTGGTTTTTTTAAATATGCCTATATCATGGATATTACCATAGTTGAATCTAACTTGATTCTTTCGGGAAATTCTCCTATAAGACTTGAAAGCATAATAATAGTCCCTTCGATTGGTTGCTGGCCAAAGGAAGGCAAGACCAGTGATGGGGCTGCCATCTTATATCCTCTTGTCAGGCTTTTCTGGAGAAGAAAAGAAAAGAAACGAAAGAAGAAATGGAAGAATGGAAAGACTTCCTAGCCCTTGAATGCTCTAAAAGCGTCACGGTCGAAAAAACAAAAGAGTTAACCAAGAGAGGTTAGATAGTAAAGTTAAAAGAGTGCAAAACACAAGTAAGTGGATGAAATGTCGCCTTCGTTGACTTCATAAAGGCTTTTGACAAAGTACACAAAACCGCCGTAGCCGAGTGGTTAAGGTAGGAAGCCTTGGCGCAGAGCTACGGGACTTGCGCTGGTTCGAGTCTCCATGGGGGAAGAAATTTTCTCATGGTATTTCGGCCAGTATGGGACCGGTGCCCACCCAGCATCGTGAGGCAATTGGGTAGCTACAATAAGTAGCGGCTCCAGGTTGAGGAACCAGCTATAACGGCTGGGGACTCGACATGCTAACCACATGTCACCCCTATACTGGCTGTTGATCATCTACCTCTGTGATTGACACATGTGGATGTGAAGGGCCAGCAGCCGGCTGGTAAAAGGGCAACCGCTGAAAAGTGGAAAAACCCTCAATCAATCGGACACAGAAATATATTACTACACATTTTAGCTGATGATAACGTTCCACAACTATATATTACTAATATCTTCAACATCTATAAAGATAATGAAATCTCTGTTAAACAAGATGGCAAAGTATCTTCTTGGGAAAACATCAACACTGGAGTAAGACAGGGATGTGGACTTTCACCGGTGCCTTCATTATATGTATGAATAAATTAATAAACAAATGAAGAAAAACACAACGAGGATATATAGCCTACCCATCAATTAGGAATCTCAAACTCCATGCTATTCTTTTTGCAGACGATTTATCTCTTCTGGCACTTTCCGAAATTGATTTGCAACGATCAATTTATAATTTACAAAAAATAGGTGCCAAATGTAAAGTGGAAATATCAATTAACAAAACTAAAATTATGGCATTTCATGGGAAGGACCCCATACAAAGTAAAATCTATCTCTAGAATAAAATTTTAGAGAAATCTAATCAATTTAAATATCTTGGATATTATCTCTCTATATGGGATGAAAAGGATATCCCTGAAAAAATTACTAGTTATAATAAAAGTTTGAGAATTATTAATCAACTTATGAAACCATCCCTTGTACAAACAAACACCAGATTAGATTTATATAACACTTTGGCTAGACCAATGTTGACCTATGATAGTGAAGCATGGACACTAATAAGACAACATGAAAGCAGAATAACGGCTTGTGAAATGAGATTCATGCGCAGAACAGCTGGTTACACCAGATTGGATCAGAAAAGGAACACCGATATCTTAAAAAAATTGAAGACTATGCCAAATTCAGAATGTATACTGAACAGTACCAACTAAATTGGAAACACCATCTAGAAAGAATGAGTTCAAATCGGATCCCCAAAACTGTTTATAATTATATACCAAGAGGACGAAGATCACTGGGCCGTCCTATGAAACGCTGGAGGGTATTCTATAGGATCGTAACAGGCCTAGGCCTAATAATTGGAAGGAAGAAGAAGAAAATTTACCCTCCAGCGTTTCATAGCTATAGGATCGTAACAGGCCTTAGCATAATACTTGGAAGGAAGGGAGTAAGGAAGAAGAAGAATCTAATTTGTTTAAAAATTCTTAACTTAATATGACTTTTATGCTGTTAATAATGTTTTGGCAAAGAATCTAAATTTAGATTTTAATCAGGACATTATAGTTTAAGTTAAAGCGTAAATAACGGATACTCTGTAGTTAGACATGAATACGACTTTATTGTTTCAAGCAATAAAAAGTAACTTTGGAAATACCATAAAACGTAAGTTGTAAAATTTGTAAAAAAAAACTGAAACTGATCAAGTACTATTTTTAATCAAATGATATCGTAAATTTGTTTTCTTCTAAAATAGCTACAATTTCTTTATAACTGTTTTGACCTAATTATAAGTTTATAAAAATAGTGTTCAGTTTATGATATGATCCAATTAATCTTATTCGCCTCTTCTGAAGATTAAGCAAATTTAACATCCATCGTATGCTGTATAAATAGTTAAACTTTGTCTAGTTATGTGAATGAAAAATTCTATACTAAGATTCCATGACAATAAAAACGTATCGCAAAAAACTAGTGGAATAAGAATTATATATATATATATATATATATATATATATATATATATATGAATAAGAAAGTTTTCTTGGGTTTTCCGCGTCTTGGATTCAAGTTCGGCCCCTGGCCACTGACTCCGACGTTTCGGCATGATCCCACATGTCATTATCAAGGAATGATAAGTTCGAGTCACAGGTTTAGGTCTTATATAATTAAACAAATAGAGTTTTCGCTGTGGTCCGTTTCCGAAGACGTACACCCATCCAAGGTTTAGTTCTTATGTAGTTAAACATTTTCAGTTTTCAGTGCGGTCCGTTTCCGAAGCCGTACACCCATACAAAGTTCAGTTCTTATGTGGTTAACCACCTTCAGTTTTCAGTGTGGTCCGTTTCGGAAGCCGTACACCCATCCAAGAGTCGACCACGCTCGATGTTGCCCAACCGTTGTTTTCTTCATATCTTCTTCGCTGTTCTAGGGATGACATGGTGAGCAGCGAGAGCAGTTTTCCATGTAGATGGTAATCTTTGGGCATCATCTCGGGTGTTCATAGTATGTGGCCTTTTTTCAATCTCTATTGCTTCTCTGTAGATTCTTGATTTTTCATGATCTATTTTAGCCAACGTTCTAGATCCGGTGAGGTCGATCTTGTGACCCCTCTGTTTCATGTGTTGCACGAGAGTTGATGTAGGTTCTTGACGATTTATTGCAGCCTTATATATATGATTTAGGATACAATGTGTTATATAGAAAAAGACAAGTCATTTCAAACAAAGTAAATTTAATTATATCCTGCCACCATTAATCGAAATGTATAATAATAATAATAATAATAATAATAATAATAATAATAATACTTTTATTTATTCTGGCAGAGTTAAGGCCATAAGGCCCTCTCTTCCACTCAACCAGCACAAATACATATACATATTTGACAAATATAGATATACACTATACTAATTATAAACAGTTAAAGATACAATAATGTAGCAAAGTAAATGTCATGTACAAACAACATTTTATAGGGTAATAACAATAATGATACGATAATAATAATAATAATAATAATAATAATAATAATAATAATAATAATAATAATAATAATAATAATAATAATAATAATAATAATAATAAAGTAAAGGTATCCCACTACAGACCTCAGGAGGCCCTTCGGGTAGTAGGAGGTTAGGACTCCCACTTTTCTGGACAATCGGCACTTGATGTCAGCCGGGTTGTCAGCCCTGCGTGACGGCCGTCTTTACCTCCAGAACAAGCGTCTGGTACTCATTTCCGTTAGAGGCTGAGTCGACCCCAGGGCCATAGTGCCGCCAGAAGGTTTGTGTCAGTTTAAAAATCCTGATCCCACCGGGACTCGAACCCTCGACCTTCCGGCTTGTAGCGCAGTGCCTTAACCAGTACGCTACGGCGTGCCCATAATAATAATAATAATAATAATAATAATAATAATAATAATAATAATAATAATAATAAATGTCAAGGGAACTAGAAAGGAGACACTTCAAAATTTTATTAAATAATGGTGGTTCCAACACTAATACATGAATCGAAAAATGGGTCTTAACAGTAAAGCAAGGAACGAAGAAAAAATACTTCAGATATTAGGTTTTTGACGGGTGTAGCAGGTGTCTAGTAGCAGGTCGGAAAAGAAATGATATACGAACAAAACAAAATATATTCAAGCTCTTAGATAGGATTGCACATCGCAGAGACGAATGGATGGACTACATAAGTAGAATGGATAAAAAGAAGAATCCGGAAACAAATTCTTCACTACAGCCCACTAGGACAAAGAAATGTAGGAATACCCTGTTCTAACATGAAATCGGAACAGGCCTCAAGATTAAATCCATGATGGTGATGATATATATAACAATTATTAGCAAATTCCGAAAAAATAAAGCTAGTAAGCTTTCTCATGAAAATATATTTGATTTTTCTTTTTTATATATATTATCTTCGTCCATCCTACCTAGTAGCACCGAAAATGACATAACAAAATATAATAATAATAACAATAATAATAATGCTTTATTTTAGCTGTCAGAGACGGCCATAAAAGGCCTTCACTTCCACTCAACCAGTGAATAGTAAAATTATACAATAATTACATACATATTACAATTTTAAGATATTATTAAAATACAGACTAAACAAAATACAATGATGATGTAATCTTATACTAGCTGATACTAACAAAAACATAGAATGTAATCAAATTAAAATGATGTTAAATAAAGTAAGTAGCTTCCTAGATGATTATTAATAGAATGCTCTATATAGTTGTTATGCAGTTAATGTTTTCATTGTGTCTAACTTAAGATATCAGTTACTTTGGATTTAAATAATGATAGCGATTGACAGTCCCTGACATGACTGGGAAGTGAGTTCCATGCTCTATTCATATATATTGTGTAAGATTCAGAGTATAGACGGATCCTGTGTTGTGATATAAAAAGTAAAGAAGTCTTGTGATCTTGTTCCAAAATTCTGATGAGCCGATAAATTTTGAAAACGTGTTGTTAAATAACTTCATCAATATGTGTGCAGAATTTGGAATAGTAAGGTATGTGAGTGTAAAGTTCTTCTGTCATTTAGGTGTAGCCATGATAAGGCCTGAAATGAAGGAGACACGCGGTCATAACGACGGAGATTGAATATAAATCGAATGGACGCAATATGAGCACGCTGTAGTCTGTCAGATAGATCAGTTGTCAGATTAGTCAGTAATATGTGGCAGTAGTCGAAGTGTGGCATTATAAGTGTCTGTACAAGTATTTGTTTTAATTTTGTAGGAAGGAAATTTTTAAAAGTATTTAGGGAGTGAAGAATTGAGAACACTTTCTTGCAGGTATTATTCACCTGGATTTTCCAGTCTAGGGTAGGTCCATGTAGATACCCAGATTTGTTACTACTGAACTGTAGGGGATGTTTTTGTCATTTAGGAGAATGGTAGGGATATTTTCCTAATTTATAATGCTTTGGATTCGCCGATGTCCTATAATTATGCACTGTGTATGTACGTACATATATTTAGCGAATAAATATATGTGTATATATGGGTGTATATGTTGCCATTGTTGGTTTACACTATTTTGTGTATTTGTCAGGATTTGTTGAAGTTTTTTGTGTATTATTTGCTGGTAAACAATTGTGACACATATGATAAATGTCATATTCAAGACATAACCAAATTTATTACAGATAGACGAAAATATTGGACATCTCATATGGAAAGAATGGCAGACAACCGACTTGCAAAAAGAGCTAAAGAAGATGGACCAATGTATGGGAGAAGAACAAGAGGAAGACCAGCCAAGAGATGGGTAGACAGTGAATGCACGTCCAATATATCTTCCTCCGAGGAGTGATTTTGGAAACAAACAGGATGAAAATCCTACAAATTATGAAGAAATATGTATGTGTGTGTGCTTCCGTTAACGTACTAACGACTTCATGTTTTTCAAAACCACACTCGGCATATAACGATACATGAGATTATGAAATCGAGTTAGTTAACCTGCAAAATTGGACCATAAGGAGTAGGAGTTCAACTGAAATGTAAGTTTAAAATCGCATTAATAATCACTATTCTAGATGTATTGCAACAAAATCCACTAAATGCTATTTGCATAAGACTTGGAAAGAGTATTCGGAAAAACTGCACTTACTCTATCTCAAAACTGCGAATACACGGTAGCAGTTAGAAGTAGCAGCGATAACGTTATCATTGAATGATAACCCACAAACATCATAGTGAGTTACCAAACGTTTATTAAAAATAGGTGTACACTTACTTATCACTCCCTAACGCCGATCCAACCAGCGATAACCCAAAACAGCGATAGAAAAATCATAGTCTAAGTAATATACTCTGTGGAGAAAAATAGCAGTTAGCGTCAACAGTCTAACAGTCTCATAATATTTGCGATTTGCGTATTTAAATAAATACTTTAAAATTGTCTAATAATGTTATAAAAATTGTTTTAAAACGTTTTAAAATATTAGAAAAGATGGTAAGTACAGAACAAAAGCTATAGTTTACAACAATATAACAGAAAAATTATGCGCCAGTAGAAGTGCAGTTGAGCCGAGTATTCTTCTAAAATCAGTGAATTCCGGAATTAGGAATTTAAAAAATATCGTTCTAGCAGCCGCCATGTTTGCTTTATTGTACCGCAACTACATATCATATAATTTAATTAAACATTTGATCTACCCAAGCTATTCCCTCGAGGTCAGCTCAGAAACTCTGCAGGAAACTAATTCAAAATATAACTTCTGAACCGAGGAAAACTCCAATGACCCTTTTTCGTCTCAACACAGGGCTTCATTTACTGGAATAAGACCTTCATCGTTTTGGAATTATTCAATCTTCAGCTAGTCCATTATGTAATATTGAATAATATTATAGATCGGCAGATCTTCAACAGAGCCCAGCCCTTCAAACCTACATAAAAGCTGATCAATACTCAGAAGGGAGATTGAACATGTACCATTTTTACTCTAAGATAGTTGTATCATGTAACTAGCCATTAGATAATAAATAAAACAAATATAATTTAATTAACAAGAGAAAGATATTATGTAAACAGCAAAATGGGAACTTAAATTCCATATTCTTGAGGAAAACGCTCATTTTCCTTAGGATTTTTTTATTATGCAGTTAATTGTGTTTGTCATATGTAATGCCACGAGTGATTTTCAAATTATCCATAAATTCACGACTCACGAAGTGAGTCGTGAATTTATCTAGAGAATTTGGAAATCAAGAGAGGCATTTGTTAGGACTATTTAACGAATAAAATTAAGCTGTTTACTCTCAAATCATTACACTGGGGAACAGTGATTTTGGTGCCTTAATGTTTTCACCTATTTATGGGTATATTTGGGTCACTGATTCCAAAGATGATTTCAGTTTCGTCCTATCAGCTCTAGTTTTTGAGATAGAGTTTATTCAAATTATATACCAGTTCAAAAATACTGGTCCACATATACAACTATATTACTCGCATACAATTAAATACAAAAGAACAAATACTTTCTTTTTCATGAAACAACTGTATCTATATAACTACCATAATTTATTTACACATTAGTCTCGTTAGAATCATTAATTTTCCTCCATCAGGTCGCAGAATCCCCGTTTCTGTGATTTCCTCCGATGCAATGATCTTGGACATTCTCGGTGGATGCTCCAACAGTAGTCCGCCATCATATGTATATCCCACCGTCCACGATACCTTTCTTCCATTGTACTTAATTCCTGGTGAAAACGCTCACCCTGTTCCTCACTTACATCTCCAAGATTGTCTGGAAATCGATCCAAATGACTGTGTAGGTAGTGTAATTTGATGCTCATGTTACAACCTAGTGCACAAAAAGCAGTGAGCATATTCTCCACTAGTTCATCACTATTAGGAGACTTATAGTTTCCAAGGAAATTCTTCACTACCATACAGAACGAAGACCATGCGGCTGCTTCAGTATCATTCATTGAGTCTTGAAATTGATGGTCATTAATAAGTTGGCGGATTTGTGGTCCATCCAATATACCTGCTTTTATTTTTTCCTTACTCAGTGCAGGAAATTTTGTACATATGTAGCCAAAGCATGGGTATTTGGTGTACCCACCTTGTTGTCCTAGAAGAAAATTCACCATCTTGAGATCGACACACATTACCCATTGGTGATCACGGTAAGAGATCTTCTCTAGCACTGTAGCTATTGTATGTTGATTTTCACGCATAGAAACTGAGTGACCAATTGGGATTGACCTGTATATGTTCCCATTATGCAAAAGAACACATTTTAGGCTGCGTTTGGAGCTATCTATAAATAACCGCCATTCACTTGGTGTGTATTTTCTTACACCCAGCTTCATTAACAGTCCTTCAACATTCATACAAAAAACAAATTGATTTTCTACTGTGAAGAATGGCAGGAAGTCTGTTTCTCTTTTGCGATAGACTGTGACCTTTGTTCCCGGTAACAGACATTGTTTCTCTGCCAGCCTGGAAGCTAACAACTCAGATGACTTCTTTGGAAGACTTAGATCCCTTATGAGGTCGTTCAGTTCCGCTTGACTAAAACCGGATGAAACTGATGAAGGTCCTGGGAAATCGCTGTCATTTCCCTCAGAATAGCTTTCAGTTGAATCATCCTCTTCTTCTGGTGACTCTGGAAGACTGGTAAAAATTGGAACAGGTATCTCCTCTGAATGTGGAACAGGGCGTCTTGCGGAGCGTAGATTGGGATATACCCATCTATTCCGGTTTTTGCTATTGATGCCCTTTACATTGACTGAACAAAAATAGCAGTCATCACTATGGTTAATTTGTTCTCGCCAGATCATTGGTTCCCCAAATTTCAAGCATTTCCGTTTCCCATTTGTCCATTGTCGTAGATGCTCTGTGCACGTTTTACATACAATGTGAGGTGCCCAAGGCTTATCTTGATCTCCCAGTTGTACTTTGAAATAGGCCAAATAAGCTCTTCTTACAAAGTCAGTTATAGGTTTTCTTTGTTGAGTGAATGTGTACTCCCCACAGATGAAACAAAACACATCAGGATTATTCACACATTTTCTTCGTGTTGAAGCCATGTCAGTCTAGAAAAAGGATAAACAATTGTCAATTAGTAAAATTACATATGCAAACGGCAACAACAACATGAATATAACTTGGATTAAATCAATTAGTATTATGCAAACAATCGATTTACAATGGTGGTACATAAGAGCAGTATCATCAATATCTTGCAAACTAGAGCTGCTGCAACAAAATGGATGACATTTTTGGAATCAGCAGTGCCGAAATACCCAGAATCAGGTGAAAAATTTCAGGCACCAAGAAAAAAATATTTTTTTGTTCCCCAGTGTTATTTAACTATAGTTATTTTAAAATATTTATATATTTAATATAAACGACGATGTTTGAAAACAAATGAGAAACGATAGGTACGCTTCATCTGCTTCTCTTGTTTATCACTGCAACCAGATCATACAACTTATTGCCAAAGGAACGCAATATTGTAAGAATGCTCTCTAGTGGAGAAAAAATGAAACACATCAAACTGTATATTAATTCATTTCTGATGACGTATGATGTAAATATGACAATTATATTTTTCTGGATTATTACCTGGGAAAAAATACATTTAAGAAAGAGCAAACAGTGGTTTCTTTTTTTGGTGGTATAATAAATTGCTACAAATGTTTTTATATTAACTCCTGCAAACGCTGTGTGTTGACATTTATGCACTATATATACAATCTGGTAGCCGTATTCCTTACGGGCTCAGTCACTGCAAAATAATGGTCAGACCTGTTCAGAATATTAAAGAGGAGGTGCCTTCTTTAATATGGTAATTATAACACTGATAAATATTTCGTGATACACGACTCTGATTGGTTGTAAAACAGAAATCATTGAAACGTGATTGGTCATTGACTCCCATTTGGGGCATGAGTTAAATAGTCAAAAAAAGTTGTCTCATGCTTAAATTAGTTCCGCATCTAAATTCACAAAATATTGTCATTGTTTTACAAATATATCCGAGAATGAAATGCAAAAATTGTACCTACCAGTAATGAAAAAAAAAGTTCATGTTCTGATCGGTAAAAGCCTACTTATATTATTTTCCAGTGGCCCAGGTTCGATTCATGGCGATAGAGCAAGATAAATATCCACCTTGGGTCTAGGTACATGTTCCGGCGGTGTCTCTGAGCACCTCCTATCCACAGGATATATGGTTCAGAATTGCTACATATTCCTTCTGCTGACCAGCCCACATTAAACATTTCACTTGTGACTAGAACAACGCTCAAGGTAAACAGCTGGTAAGACAGTTCACTTCTACTCTGTCAGACGTCGGTCGATACCAAAGACCAATTAATGGAAGTAAGTGTATTAAGGGAGGAAAGGAGATTACAAGTATTTGAGAATAAAGTACTTAGGAAAATGTTTGGACCAAAGAGAGATGAACAGACATGTGAATGGAGAAGACTACATAACAATGAACTACATGGTTTTATAGGAGGCCAGATATAATAAGAACAGTTAAGTCTCGTAGACTGCGATGGGCAGGACATGTTGCGCGTATGGGGAATGAAAGACTTGCATAGAAGCTTCTTGTAGGAAAGCTAGAAGGGAAACCGTCCAGTTGGTAGACCAAGAATGAGGTGGGAAATAACATTAACTATGATTTGAGGGAAGTAGATTATACAGAGAATGATTGGAAAGCATTAGCTCAGGATAGGGATGTATGGAGAGCTTATGTCCGTGCGGCCATGAACCTACGGGTTCGATAGTGCCAGTGATTAAGTAAGTAAGTAAGTGTAGAATATAGTTACGCAGGAATGACCAACTTACTTTTGTTTTATAAACACAGTACATTTGTTTCTGTTTTAACGAGTCCGTCGCCGTGGCGTAGTCGGTAGAGTCCCTACCTTCCACTTCCGGTGACCCGGGTTCGATCCTGGCGAAGTAGGGGATTTTAAACCTCCACCATGGGTCTGGGTATGTGTGTCCTGTCCTTGTGTCTATGTGAGAATTGAAGAAAGTTAACAAACAGTTAAAACAAAACAAAAATGTAAAACAAGTAGGGAAACCAGTATAAACGAAAAAAAAAACAGATTTCCACTGAGTGGCCTTCAGTAGTGACGTCGAACAACATAAATAAAATAGGACTATAACCTGTTTACAAAGCAGAAATAAATCTGATGATTCGTGCATTCATTTACATTCTGTGCTTCATTTTGAGTGACTCTGAATAGTGACGTCTGATGCAATATATGTGCACTACCTTTCCAGCTGCTTGCAAACAATTTAAACTCTGTGTGCACAACACGTGTCATTCAGCCGGTGTCTCAATTCCGAAGTCCAGTGAAAAGCCTTTAATTATATATCTTTTAACCAATATTGTTGTTTTTCTCGTTTCTCTTTTTAGAGGAATCGAATTCTCAAGTTTTACCGTCCAGATTTGATTCACATTGTAATTTAAGTAATAATTTTATTCAAAATTTGATCGTTCAACATGTACAGTATAACGAATACTACCTTTCAGTATTTGCAGAGATCAGTGTTTAAATTGCAGAATACCTGGAAAAATACAACATGAAAATATCTGAAAATAAAACCAAATCCATGGCAATCACTGGAAAGGGATTTTCGAGAGTAAAAATAATAATAAATAATAAACCAATAGAACAAGTAACACACTTTAATTATTTAGGTAATAATATATCACAGTTTCATAATCAAAAAGATGTGGAAACAAATTTAGAAAAATATAACAGATTAAATGGTATAATTAGGAGAAATTTTGGAAAACAAATGTGGAATGAAATCCAGTTCAGATTTCATAATGCCATAGCCAAACCTGCTCTACTATACGGAAGTGAATGCTGGACACTTCGAGCAAAAGATAAATCCCGCATTATTAGTTCACAAATGAGATTCCTCCGATCACTAACTGGAGTAACATTAAGGGATAGAATGAAAAGTGATGAGATAAGGATGCAGTGGAATAGTAGGGAAATGGTTGAACATATACAAAATTATCAGATTAAATGGTTCCAACACGTCCAGAGAATGTCAAATTCCCGTTTACCAAAGATGATTTACCACCTCAAACCTAAAGCAAAAGAGACCAGTGAAGACAGTGTTCTCGCGACATCTAGTAATAATGGAGAGTATAATACATATATAAGAAAAATAAGTGTTTGAATTGGATTCGCCTGGTAGTGTAATGGATATCACGCTGAGGTACAGACTCAGAGATCCGGGTTCGAATCCCGTCCAGGCATTTATTTTTCTTATCATACCATATTAAGCTTGCATTGCTCAATGTTAAAGATTTAATTATAACACACATATATATATATATATATATATATATATATATATACATGTATTCTTTCTGGCAAAGTTAAGGCCATACGTTTTTATTTTACACTCAACCAGTAGAATATATAAATACATATTCTCAACCTACTAATTATCCATCCATTCATAGTAATTCTGCCCGAAGGCAGGTTCTTCACTGCAATCATAGCATTTTCATGCTATGCTATGCTTGCAGCTTTACTAGGGAATTGTAGGTGTGGTAGCTTCCTTTTGCTTTCCAGACCGATGAAAGATGATGATGATGATGGCCATATGATTTCGGAGACCATTTGGGCCTTAAAGTTTTCCTGACATTTGTCTTATAGGTGAGGAAAAACCTCACCCAGAAAAACTGCCCCGACCCAGAATCGAACCTGGGCCCGCTGCGTGACAAGGCAGCACGCTACCTCGAGATAACAGCGGTGGACTGTATATATATATATATATATATATATTTACATATTTATGAGACAAGCATTTGACTCCCTGACCAGAAAACTCTTGATTCAAAAAATAAAACACATGATCGGCACTGAACATCCACTAGTCAACATTATAGAAGACGCTCTCCAATACAACTACATCGAAATAGAAGATGGTGTCACCAGATCAAAGATCATCACGCAGACGAATGGAGTCCTCCAGGGCGACCCCATAAGCCCGCTACTGTTTAACATAGCGACGGCAGACATAGTGGAGATACTCGAAGGAAAGACTGCAACTACATGCAGACGATATGGCCTTAGGATCGCCCAACCGAGAAGAACTACAAGAAACACTTTTAGAATTAGAAAGCTGGGTAATGAAAAACCAACTGAGCATCAATATGCAAAAGACCTCTCTGATGACATTCAGAAAAGGAGGGTGGACATCAAAAAAAGACATAATGACGCTATACAATGAACCTATAACAACAGTCAACAACTTCAGATATCTAGGCGTAACCTACAAACAACAGGGAACTCGTTCAGATACCACATACAAGAAAGGACAGCAGAGCCACGAAAGCGATGTATAGAATAAAGAACATTGCATCCTTATCACTAACGTCAGCCACTACACTTTTCAACACGACAATATCCCCAATAATCACGTATGGCTCGAATTAATTTGGTCAAAATTAACAATCAGTGACTTAGAACCCATTGAGAAAGTCAAGGCACGGTTCCTAAAGTGTGCCCTCAGAGTGGGAAATATGCTCCATCAAGGCTGGCATATGAGCTGGCCAAGGAAACTTTTTACATAGAAGATCTGAGACTCAGCCTACCATCTACCGGAGCCAGTAACAAGCTACTAGACTGAGAAGAATGAAAAGAGCGGAGACAGATATCGATTTCTAAGGGACGACTGCAATGATCGATCGCAACTGGACCAAAGAGAATCAGGAGCAGAGACACACCATTACAAGACTGGCCATTCACGGCTTCCACCACAAATTATGCAAGAACAAGACATTCCACACCCCTAGTGACCAATGTGTGTGTGAATTGTGCGGACAGAGATGTAACCAATATCATATCACCGAGTGCCGTGAAAGAACAAAATCAATCTCAGAATACAGCAAAGAATAATACCATTCGGGCGAACCTTCCATATTTATTAAAATAAACCTAAATGCCTGAATCGCGATTTGAACCCTAGTTTCTAAACTTTGTACATTTAGAACTCTAACCATCTGAGCTAATAGTATTCTCAATTTACACGAGAAGTAGCGGGATATAGTCGTAACTGCCATCTAGTGGCCACTATAACAAGTAAGCATATTTTGAGGAGAATAATTACTTTATGCAGTAACGTTTGAATATAACTACATTATATGTTATAACTATGTATAGCCCTTCTACAGTCCGGGAATCTGGAAAATTTGACGGGAAAAATTAGAAGAAACAGAGTGAATGTGATGGGAATATCAAAAGTGAGGTGGAAACAATGTGGTGAGTTCATCATCATCGTCCTTTCAAGTATTAGGCCCAGTGGCCCGTTACGGTCTCCCGCCATCTCCGAAAAGGTCGACCCACAGATCTTCTGCCTAGAGGAATGTAGTGAAGAATTTGTTTTGGTATTCTGTGACGATCCATGCGCTGAATATGGGCTAGCCATGTTTCTATATTCTTGGAGGTATTCAGATATAGGTACGATGTTTAACTCTCTGGCTATTGTTGAATTTCTTTGGTGGTCTAGAAGGCTATAACCTGCAGTTCGTCGCAGAAATTTCATCTCCGTGGCTGTAATATGACGATCATCCTGAGTTCTGATGGTCCAAGCTTCACTGCCATAACAGATTATGGGTCTAGCGAGAATTTTATAGATTTTCATCCTGTGTGTCTCTGCACTTTTGATGGTTTAAGAACTTGGTTGATAATTCTTAAAGCTTTATTATAGTTTTGTATTTTAAAGGATATATCACATTCCTCATTATAAGTTAGATTATATCCTAAGTATTTAAATGAATTAACTTGCTCTAATATTGAATTCTGAATACAAATTTTATTTCTTACTGGGAATTTCCCTTGAAAGGCCATAACTTTAGGTTTTGTTGTTGATATTTCCATGTTAAATCGTTGGGCTATTATATTAAGATGATGAGTGGAATATTGTAATTCATCTTCATTATTGCCGAAAAGAGTCTGATCATCTGCATATAAGAGTGTGTCTAAAATTGTGTGTGGTGAGTTAATGAGTGATATATTTAGAATGATTTATTCCAGTGGTGATTCCAAAGGAATTTATGGAGTCGGTGTACTATTAGGACAACGTGTGATAGAATAAGTGATAATAGCTACGTAGTAGCCGAAAAACGTCGACTTGTCGTTTTTTTATTGAGTTGGTGAATACAGTGTTTTTTAACTTGTAACTAATTTATTAGTCAATTCTAGAAAGTATAATATTATATAGATCGCAAGTTTGGACAATTCGAAATACAGAAACTAGAAAATGGATGAATTGAGAAACAAGTATAATGGATGAGATTGGACAAAGGAGGCTAATGTGGCATAGACACATAAGGAGAATGCAGGATGGAAGACTACCAAAAGCCGTACATGCATGTAAAATTGAAAGAAGGAGCAGAAATGGAAAACCAAGAACCACCTGGAAGAATAACTTTCAACATTCAATGAGGAATTTTTTTGTAACGGATCAAGTTCGGTTAAATTTCGCACAGAGGTATTTTTATTGAGGCTTGCGGTTCTTAAACGAGCCTGAAAATCTTCGGACTCGGTAGCCACGGCTTATAGCTCCTCCAGGAGGATTTTCATTTGGATTTTCTATCCTAAAATTCCGTCGACCACGGCCGGGTTTGAACCGAGTCCCTCGGAACTAAAGGCATGGGACATAACAACTAGCCCACCGCAGTTGATAGACAACTATATAGGAGAGATAGACTATATTTATGGTAAACTAGATATAATAAAATATTTGTCTCGTCGATAATGGGCAAGATATTTTACACAGATGGTGAACGGAAGAGGGTCTTGGATATTAGTAGTATTAAAACCAGAAATAGATAGAGTAAGGAATGAAACTATACGAGAAGAATTAAATATATATAAAATTGAAGGTAAAATCAGCGAAAATAATAAGAAATGGACAGAACATTTAATGAGAATGAGCAACGAAAGAGAATACCAAAAAGACCCTTCCTGTATAATCCCAGAGGAACAAGAGATGTTGACCGACCACGTAGAAGATGGACTCCACTTTTAACTTCGCCGGAACAGGCTGCATAGCCTAAACTTTGTAGTAGTAGAAGAAGAAAAAGAAGAAGAAGAAATTATACAAGGGATGGCTGCAAAATATTAGCTCGGGATATGGTGGCATCAGGAGCTCATATGCGCACAGTCATGAATATAATAATAATAATAATAATAATAATAATAATAATAATAATAATAGCTTATTTTACCTGGCAGAGTTAAGGCCTTAAGGCCTTGTCTACCACTCAACCAGGTTTAAAAAATACAAACAAAAAAAATAGTCTTAAATCTAAATTACAATATATATATAAACGATTACAAGTTATGAATAGAATACAATTAATATTTATAATGTATTTTGATTTACTCTAAATTTAACGAATTAAATATATAATATGTACAATATATATATAAAAAAACAGGAAAAGATTAATGACATAGTATAAAATTAAATAAATAGAGAAAAAATAATTATTAGACAACAGGTAACTGTATAAGCGTGACTTAAAGGTACCAAGTGTGCGGCAACCCCTGATATCTTGAGGAAGGAGATTCCAGGAGCGGGCAGAGGCTACTGTGAAGGAAGTAGAATAGGAGGAAGTGCTATGAAGAGGAATTGTTAGCAGACTGCTATCTTGTGATCTAGTGTCAATATTGTGGTAAGAGGATAACTTCTCAAATCTAGACGCCGTAGGGATGTAGGAATTCAGAAGCTTGAAAAGTGGTGAATGAGAGTGCAATTTACGTCTGTCAGTAAGACGGAGCCAAGAGAGGTTATTAAAGTGTTCGGAAATATGGTCATAACGGCGGATATTGAAAATGAATCGAACGCAAGCATTATGAACACGCTGCAGTCTCTGCGACAAGTCATAGTTTAGATCATTATATATAATGTCACAGTAATCGAAGTGTGGTAACACAAGATTCTGCACAAGGATTTGTTTTAACGAAACTGGGAGAAAATTCTTTAAACGTCTAAGATAATGTAAGATGGAGAAAGTCTTTTTACATATGTGTTTCACTTGTGTTTGCCAGGTTAAATTTGCATCTAGATGTAGTCCAAGATCTATTACTGAAGAAGAATAAGGGATAATTGTATTATTTATAGTAATGTTTGGTAGTGTAGATATGTCAAAGGTTGTAAGCAGTCTTTGTTGTCCCATTAGAATTACTTGTGACTTGTTAGGATTTAGATTTAGATCGATACTTGAAGACCAGTTAACCCGTCAGCGCCGACATCCATACGTGGTATAGACCCTCTCTTCTTCACTTATTGCCGACATCTATACGTGGTATAGACCTATGCAAGCGTGTTTTCTTTTTGTTCTGGATCGTACATTTTTGAAGCTACAAATATGTAATTTATTTGCGTTTAACGTAGAAATTATGAGCTTTCAGGACATATGAATAAAAATAATATTAGTTTAAAATTTAATTTCATATTATTTTTTTTAAAAATCAGATGAGATTGAAGTAATCGTAATTTTCTCTAAATGCACGCGACCTTTTCATTTGTTTTTTTTACTGCTGTATATTCTTATATTTGCGTATGAACAATATAGTTTTGAAACCTAAGATCTTAGCTTTCTTTCTAAGTGTATGAATCAGCTGTGATCACATTTTGTGCATGTGGTATTGAGGTTGAAGTAGTTTCTTACTTCAACACTCGATGGCACACAGACCTAGCTTTGTGCTGCTTTCTGCAGGGCTTCTAATAAACTTTTCACAATCTAATTTTTCAGGTCGATAAAATGATATACAAGCTATCGATTGATATGTAAATCGACCTGTTTAGGGGAATACCTGATTTATTTTGCCTCTTTCAAATAGATGTTACTTACAAGGAATCAGTCTGAGGCGCGGTGTCGTGCATTATATACATAATTATCGCCAGTCGTAACCTAAAAGACACTTCATCAGAAAAATTACCCCTAAAAGTGATAAATTGAAACCTCAAAGGAGGTGTGTTGTTTGTACTAAACATGGGAGAAGAAAGACATCTGTTTATTGCTGCCAGGAATGTGATGTAGGTCTGTGTATTGAAGAGTGTTTCGAGCTGTATCACACCAAGCTCAACTACTAAGGTGATGTGATTTTTTATTTCTAAAATTAGTAGTACTAAAATAAGAGAAAATTATTTTTATGGTCTGTGCAGTTGTAAATAACTGCTGTAGAATTTTTATACGAATCCAAGCAATAATTCAGATTCCAAGTATAAACGTTGCTAGCGCTTTGACAGAAGATTGAGGTTGAGTTCACTCTTCTAAATATTCATTTTGATTTTGGTTATGTCAGCTGCTTTTGTATATACAAGTTACAGATGAATCAGCACTATGCCACACAATATATTTAGTGTCTCACAGAAAGAAACAGGGGTGTCCAATGTGAGCAAATCAAATTATTTAGTAAAAATGTGTATCATGAGAGAGAAACTCAGATTTCAAAAATTTTTTTAATAGTTTATAAAGGCTACTGAACTCCATACGGCATGTATTAAATTTCTCATTTATTTCTGAGCTAACAAGTAAAACTTTCGTTCAAATCCATCGATATTTAAAAAAGTTATGACCGTTTATACAAATCAGTGTTCTAGGAATACTAAAATGTTAAAATGGCCTCCGTCCATGCAGTAGGAAAGCAAGTAAAAGGGTGCGTCACTGACGGGTTAAAGATGCATATGAGATCGTCATTCATTTTCATCAAGCTGTTATAGAGAGAATGAGGAGGTGAATGTAGGTAAATTTGGAGATTATCAGCGTAGAGGTGGGTTAACGGCAGTGCTTTAGTACAGTTGGCAAGTCATTTTTGTAGATTGAGAAAAGAAGAGGTCCGAGAACACTGCCCTGCGGGACTCCAGTCGGCACGTTGCGCCAAGACGAAGATCTAGAGTTTAATGAAACGTATTGTTGACGACCGTGCAGGTATGAGTCGAACCAGGATACAGCGCTGTCAGACAAGTGTAGGTGCTTGGGCTTTATCATAAGTAAGTCGTGGTCTACTGTGTCAAAAGCTTTGCTGAAGTCAAGTAAGGTTAAAGGAGTCAATTGACGTCTGTCCACGGCTTCACGAATATCTTCAGTAATTTTTAGCAAAGCTGTGGTTGTGCTATGACCATATCTAAAGCCGGATTGATAAGGATCAAGGAGGTGATTTTCTTGGAGATATTCAGTCCTTTGCTTATGTACAATATGTTCCAGGGCTTTAGATAATGTCGGAAGGATGCTAATCGGTCGGTAGTCATTACAGTTAGTTGGTGTACTTATTTTTGGTATAGGCCGAACTCTAGACTGTTTCCATACAGTAGGGAAGATAGAAGTTATAAGGGAAGCATTAAAATATGAGTCACTGTGGGTAGTATAATGTCAATGATTTTATTTAGCATTAAAATGCTGATGTAATCTGTTCCTTGTGCATTGGATTTAATCCGCATGAGTGCTTTTTTAACGTCTATAGGCGAAATGTCGTTAAAGTAAAATTTATCTCTTCCTTTATGGGGGGATGGGGATAAGTCTTTAAGAATGTCTATTTTAGTCTTGTTGTCTGGAGGTGTCATGGGTATTGAGGTAAAATGTTCATTTAAGTCATCTACAGAAATGTCTATAGAGTCAGTTGAGGGATTCAACTGTCTAAGTCCCATTGCACGGAGATTTCGCCAAGTGTCCCGTGCACTTATGTCAGGTCCGATTATACTGTGGGAGTGTCGTAGTTTGGCATTGCGTATAGTTTGTGTAGTTGTGTTTCTAATTTGTTTGTACACTTGCCAGTTCTCGTCATTTTTATGTCGTCTGTATGTTCGGTATGCTTTGTCTCGTTTTGACATAAGTTCACGTATTGAGTCATTCATCCAGGGTGCAGGGGGGCGGGAAAATCGTCGGGTTTTTACTGGTGCATGTCTATCATATAGTTGTAATATCAGTGTATTAAATGTGTCTACTTTTTCATCAACTGATCTAAGATTCCATATTGTGTACCAAGGTAGTTCTAAAGCGTCTGATTTTAGTTTAGTATCGTCTATGTTTTGTAAATTTCTGTACGTAATCAATTTAGAGCGTCTTTTAGGACACTGGAGTGAGTTATCTACGAATACAATGTCATGAGCAGATATGCCGGGAGCAGGAATTTGTCCATATGACAGTACTTTCTGTGGATGTGTAGTCACTATTAAGTCCAGTAGAGTGTCGGTAGTAGCAGTATGATGTGTGGCAGAGAGAGGAACAATTGTCATATTTAAGCTTTGGAACATATTTACGGTACCATAATGTCAGCGAGTAAGTTAATTATCATCATCACCATAGTATATTCACAAATTTAGGCTATTTGTTGACCTGTTTCGGCCTCAAGAGAAACACAATACACAAGTCTTTTGAGTGGACACCCTGGTTCTCTTCCTGCAGGTTGATAGCTTAACATTTGTTTGGGTATCCTTGTATCTTCCATTCGATGAACATTTTGCATCCATCTTGACTTATAATCAGAAATTTTGTTTTCTAAAGGTTCCATGTGTAATTCTTTTAAGATGTCTTCATTTATTTGGTGATCTAGTAGTGTGTATCCTGCATTCCTCCGAAGGTACCTCATTTCAGCTTATCTAAGTAAGTTAATTAAATAATCAATATTAACAAAATTCATGATAAAATTCCGTTGAGGTATATGTCATGTGCAGGTTAGAACCACGGTGACTGCGACCATTTGTCGGATCGTGTTTTGTTCCAGTTGCTTCTATTAGAGGAGATCTGATTACCTCCAAGGTTATTAATCACAAAATTACTTGCCTCGGGCCCATGGAAGGCAAGGATTGATTCATCTTTCTTTCCAAGGCGTATTAACATAAATCCATAATGATTCTCAAATCCACAGAGTGACTGAAAATGATTGTTTTCACTATGATTATCAATCAGGAAAGCTAGACAGCAAAAATAAGGGAGCTGGAAATGATTTCCTAAGTGAGTGAGTTTCCGTATAGGATTATACCAAATTGCTACGTGCACATAAATCAGATAGAACATTAATAATATAAAAGATGATATTTAATGCAAACAAGTAGTCTGAAGTCAAAATAAAATCAAGATAAACATTTGATCATTCAAGAAAAATATAAAGTGAATAAATAAATGATAATACTTCTACAGGACAAAAAACCACATCGTACCACATACCACACTCATGCTAAGAGTCCAAGCCATGGGCGGCTTCTTCCCTGGTCTACAGGACCAACTAAAACTGCGCCGCTTCTCGGCTTCAGACGACCTTGTCCATATTAGAGTTCCAATCCCATCGCGGACTGGATCGATGATTCAAGGATTGAATGCTGAATCAATGATCTGCTTGAATGATAACGTTCTGCCTGTGTACCACGTATATGAAGGTTCCGTGGTAGAGGGGAGATGCGCCGTAGACACAGCGCAGCAGGAGGGGTAAAGAGGGAGAGTGGGGGTAGATGCAAGGAGAAAGGAATATTGGCATAGTTCATGAATATCCCAGTCTAGGGAGGAGAACGAGGCTGCAGTAATGAGCCGAAAAACGCACTTTCGGTTCAGTCACAAACATTTATTATTTATTGAAAAATTTCCTAATCACTGAGGTTTTACTCGAAGCAATCTTAATAATTTAACTGAGCTTAAAATAATACATAAATGACTGCGGATATATAGATTATCAGTTTGTAATAAACATTCACACGTTTCCCTTAATTAAAGTTCTCCATTGCGTTGACCTCTGTCTTGATCCGTTATTTCCTCATTAAATGTTACTATTCCAGGTGGTTCTTGGTTTTTCTTTTCTGATCCTTCTTTCAATCTTCTATGTATGGATGGTCTTTGGTAGTCTTCCATCCTGCATTCTTCTTACTGTCTACACCTCATTAGCTTCTGTGTTCAATCGCATCCATTATACTTCTTCCTGAATTCATCAATTTTCTAATATCGATATTTCTAATTCTTTCCAGTAGACATTGTCTGGCAGCTCTTCTCCAAAAATCCATTTCAATTGCAGTTATTCTGTTGGCATGTTGTTGTGTCATTGTCCAAACATCCGATCCATATGGCATTATACTTTCTAGAGTTGACTTATAAATTAGAAATTAAGTTAAAAACATTCCATTCACTATAACTGTTAAAAACATCAAGTTAACGCGATTCGGCTACTATACACTCATTATGAAGACTGAGCCCAGTGGAAGACAGCGGAAGTCGAAACGCGTTGTTTTTAACTGTTTTGGTGAATGGAGTGTTTTTTAACTTAATATTTTTTATCATCAAGAATATACATTTATTTTAATTTTTACTTATAAATTAGTTCACGTCGCTTCATCAGACTATCCGACACACATAATCTTGACACTCGATCCCATCAGCACATTGTCCTTTACATCCCTCCTCATCACACTGTATATTATTCATTATCTTTTACGGTCTCGCTTACCAAAACATGGAATTCCCTTCCGCCCTATGTCAGAGACTGTCAAACTATAACATCCTTCAAAAACAAATTAAAGAATTATTTAATAACAAACTAACTTATACACCCCACTGATAGTATTCTTTTAACAATTAATAAATTTAATTATCTATGAAAATAATATTAAGATTAACAAATATTTCCTTTTGTTTTGTTTTATATATTGTACAAACGCAAAATAAGTTTTCTATATCTCATTATTTTTCTTTGTTTTTATATACGTTAGACAGGGACAATTTAATATGTCTTGCTTGTATACATTTTATTATTAGTTTTAGTCTTAATTTTAACTAACATTAACTAGTTGCATTATAGATCATAATATAATAGATATTATCTTTTTGATCAAATTTTTATTTAGTATTTAGTATTAGAGTTCATTGTGATTGTTTATATCTGATGTAATATATGTTTGTCCCTGGTGAGTGGAAGAGGAGGCCACATGGCCTTAATTCCACCAGGCTAAATAAATAAATCTAAAAAAAATCTAGTTGTTCTCTTATGTTAATTACGTTTTTGCTCCATAATAACAACATTAAAATTGTAATATTGTAAGCCCATGTTTTTTTTTTTCATTTACAGGGATTTAGGCGATCTCCCTACAGGGAATAATTTCAACCATACTAATTTAGTTACACTTGTTTTCGTATAGATGTCATTTTTGAGTGGTCCGTGGTCAGCGTTCCTCCTCATACTGATATATAGGAAACCAAGGTAGTACTAGGACGGGAAAAGTCGGTAAATTTTGTTTAGAGGCCTTTTCATTCAGGGTTAAGGAATCTTTTACGAGCCTGAAAATCTTCAGACTAGGGGCCCACGGCTTGAAGTCCCTCCCGGAGAACTTGCTCCTTGGATTTTTCCGTCCTAAAAAATCCATCGACCCCGGCTGGGTTTGAACCCGTGACCCTCGGGACCAGAGGCAAGGAGCATAACCACTAGTCCGCCGCTTTATAATATAAACTTATAAAATTGTTACTTTATAGGCCCGGTTCCTCAGCTTTGTAAATAATTAATATATTAATTAATATAATATTATAATAAAAGACGTACCTATAAGGTAACAAGTTTATGATTTTATATTATTTTTGTTTCATAGTTAGATAATGGCAATATAAATTAAAAGAGAATACATTTTAAAATATTTGCTGAATGCATTGAACATAAAAATGTTCCTTCCATGTGTTCGATTTACTTTTGAATCTACAAGTAATAAATTATTAATTACATTTCAGAAGAAAATTTAAAGGCGTGGTTTGGTGCAATTCATTCAGTGGTTTTCGTGAAAGAAGTCAATCGATCTTCCTTTCAAGAAAATCAATCACGGTATCAAAATTTATTTCAAACAAATTTGATAAATGCCGTAGTAAATTACACAAGGTAAAAGAGGTAGGCCCTCCTCGGCTCGTATAAATTAGTTTGAGTGGTACTATATCAATCTCCCCGTTTAGTACCTTGTCTGACCTAAAACGGAATCGATATATCAGAAACACAGACACTTGGAAGTTTGCCATCTCTATATAAAATGTGTTAATAACATTATCTGGCCACAGTCTACTATCTTCTTGCACTCAACACGAACGTTATTGTACCTTAAATTAGCGAAATAACTTTAATCCAAAAAAGAGAAATACATGAAGGAGAACGTATGGAAAATAACTTTTGTTGCCCTAGAAATGAAGTACTTTAGTTTTTGCTAAATATAAAAACATTATGAAAGAATTAATTTGTCATTATTTGACATAACGATTTCTTGGTTTTACTGTTTATAATTTGGTTTTATGTTGTTTTACATATGTTTAGTATATTTAATATCTTGGATATTATCTCTCTATCTGGGATGAAAAGGATATCCCTGAAAAAATTACTAGTTATAATAAAAGTTTAGGAATTATTAATCAAGTTATGAAACCATCCCTTGTACAAAAAAAACACCAGATTACGTTTATATAACACTTTGGCTAGAACAGTGTTGACCTATGGTAGTGAAGCATGGACACTAAAAAAACAACATGAAAGCAGAATAACGGCTTGTGAAATGAGATTCATTCGCAGAACAGCGGATTACACCAGATGGGATCGGAAAAGGAACACCGATATCTTAAAATAATTGAAGAATATGCCAATTTTGGAATATATTAAACTGTACCAACTAAATTGGAAACACCATATTGAAAGAATGAGTTCAAATCGGATCCCCAAAGCTGTTTATAATTATATACCAAGAGGACGAAGATCACTGGGCCGTCCTATGAAACGCTGGAGGGAAAATTTTCTATAGGATCGTAACAGGCCTTGGAATAATACTTGGAAGGAAGAAGAAGAAGAATAATAATAATAAAAAACAAGCATACGACAGATGCCCTGACAGAAGGTGGGTACATAGAAAACATATACCCCGTCGGCAATCGAACCTAGTTTTGGTGTGGAAGGCTCTACCTTACAATGAAAAGAACATTGCGCAGTTCAATATAACTCCACTTGAATCTTATTAATTTTATTCATATTTTTATTTATTTGACTTGTTAAATATAACTATTGTATTTGTATTTAGCGCAGACAACAAAAATATTTTCTTCTTCACTTTACGGGCTAGGCAAAATGCCTGTTCCGCCTCACAGTCATATGTCCATCTTTTCACTGGCCTTCCTACATTCCTTGGATCTCTTGGCTTGTAGTTAAATGCTGCTTTTGGTAATCTTGTTACGTTCATTCTTTCTACATGTCTAAACCATTTTTCTCTATATCCTTTGATTGTGTCATTTAATGGATATATATTTAACTCTTTGTTATATCTTCATCCTTTAACCGATCCATTCTTGTGCAGCGTTTTGTTCTTCTACGGAAGTCCTTTCTACACTTTGTAATTGTTTGGTCTATACCCAAGATTCACTCCCATAAATAATGCAGGAAATGCCAATGTTTTATAAAATTTAAATCGAGTATCACTTCTTGTTTTGTTCTTTAATGTTTTATGTATAGTACCATATATCATTTGAAATCTTGACAGTTTCACAGCTTTTGTGTTTATGGTAAAATTGCTACCCAAATAATTAAAATCTGTTACTATATTAACTTACTTACTTACTCACTGGCACTATCGAACCCGTAGGTTCATGGCCGCGCGGACATAAGCTCTCCATACATCCCTATCCTGAACTAATGCTTTTCAATCATTCCCTGTATAATCTACTTCCCTCAATCATAGTTCATGTTATTCTCCCACCGCATTCATGGTCTACCAACTGGGAGTTTTCAGTCTGGCTTTCCTACAAGAAGCTTCCATGCAAGTCTTTCATTCTCCATACGTGCAACATGTCCCGCCCATCGCAGTCTACGAGACTTAACTGTTCTTATTATATCTGGCTTCCTATAAAGGCCATGTAGTTTATTGTTATGTAGTCTTCTCCATTCACCTGTTTGCTCATCTCTCTTTGGTCCAAAAATTTTCCTAAGTACTTTATTCTCAAATACTCGTAATATCCTTTCCTCCCTTAAAGTAAGAGTCCATGTTTCGCACCCATATAATATAACTGGTAGAATAATAGTTTTATATATTTTCAGTTTAACGTTTTTTGAAAGGAGTTGGAACATTAGGAGTCTCTGCAATGCATAATAGCACGCATTTTCCAGAGTTGAGCCTAAGTTTAATTTCTTTGTGCATCTCAATCCTATTTGTGATTATTGTCCTAGGTATTTGAATTCAGCCACTTGCTCGAAATTTCCCTCATTTGTCATTAGCTGTCCTTTTACATTATATAATGTATATCTGCGTGTGATCTTATATTTAGTTTTTTTGATATTTACCTCCAGTTCTAATTTCTTAGTGTTACTCAATAGTGTGTGCGTGTTGTCCTTTATGTATCTCCTCGCTATCGGTCAATAATACTACATCATCAGCATAAACTAACAGCTTATTAATACCATTCAGTTGTAAACCATCCTCGTTCTCTAAAGATTTGATGGCATGTTCTAGTACAAAATTAAATAATAGAGGAGATAGTGCATCTCCTTGTTTCAACCCATTATGGATTTTAAAAGTGTCCGAAAACTGTTTGCCTACACGCCCCTACTATTTGTACCATTTAGACACATTCGTATAAGTCTATCTAACTTTTTAGGAATTCCGAACTCCAACAGGATACTATATAACTTCTCTCTCTTAATTGAATCATATGCTTTTTGAAGTCTACATATACAGGGCTTCCAATATAAAACCGGACACGCCTCACGGGGTTTCACCCGTCAGGCAGCGCTCTCTCCCCGTCCGCATTTCACTCTGCCAGCCGCAGAGTGACCGGTTTTATACTGGAAACCCTATAGTTGATGTACAGTACCATTATACTCCCATTTTTTTTGTAAAATCTGTCTTATACTAAAAATATGATCTGTTGTATACCTGTTTCTTCTAAATCCACATTGATGATCCCCTAGAATGTATCAATATAGGGAGTAAGTCTGCTGACTAATATATTTGTTAGAAATTTGTACGAAGTTGAAAGTAATGAGATGCCCCTGTAGTTGTTGCAATCAGTTTTATCTCCTTTTTTTACATTGGTACGATAATTGATTCTTCCCATTCATCTGGAAGAGCTTCTTTTTCCCAAATCATACTAAGCAACCAGCGTATCTTGTCCATCATTTTTTCTCCCCTGATTTTTTCAGTTCTGCTGGGATCTCGTCTGAACCTGATGTTTTATACATTTTCAATTTTTCAATCGCCATTTAAACCTCTAAGGCACTTGGTTCTGCGACTAGCATTTCTGCTGTCTGTAAATTATCCTCTTCAAACCATATTAACTACATACATAAATTAATATTAAATATATTTAGCATTAAATTAATTATTAAAGACTTCTGATTCAGTCTTTTGATATGAGCTATATTATAGATACAGAGAGGATGAAACGAAAGTACGAGATTCAAACAAAGTAATCGGTAACTGGGAGTTGCATCTTTAAGACAGACCCTCCCTTACCGATTAATAAATTTATTATAATTTTGAAATTTATTAATTTGACACTCATGTAGTGATATTACATAGATGAGGAAAATGATCTCGCACTTAAAGGGAGACATAGATATTACCAGTATTTGAAATAAAGTTCTTAGTAAAATTTTTGGATCAAGGGAAGACGAAAACTTTGGCTAGATGAATGAAGAAGACTACACAACAGTGAGATATGATCTTTATGGGAAATCAGATGTAATAAGAACAGTTGAATTTCATAGAATCCGATGGATAGGACATGAAGCACGAATGGAAAATTAAAGAATGTCACAAGAACGTCTTGTCGGGAAACCAGAGGGAAAGCTCCTTATACTAGGAATGGTTGGAAAACATGACCTGGGATAGGGATGTATGGATACCCTATATCCGCGATGTTTCGAGTCTCTGAGATCGATAGTGCCATTCAGTTGGTTAAATATTTGTTTAACAGCTTAATTTCCTTCTTGTAAGCGGATCATTTTCCAATTGAGAAACACATTGCTTTTCTTTGTCCTCTACCATATGTTACCATTATCCGGCTTCTAATATAAACCCGGACCGGCCTCATGTGGGTTTCACCCGTCAGGCAGCACTCTCTCCTCGTCCGCATTTCGCTCTGCCAGCCGCTCGTCCTTGAACTAGTCAGTTTACTATCGTTCGACAAGATGAGACGTCAACTGACATTAGAGCAGCGCATTTATGTGTGTAAATGTTATTATAAATACGAATCAGCTCGTCGCATTCGCGAGGAATTTATTCGGAACTTCCCTGGACAATTACCTCCTTCCAGATCGACAATCCACGATCTTGTGACTAAATTTATGCTCATACAGCAGAGGAGTCCATGAATAAAATTAGGGAAGTGTTTGAAGATAGAGTGATTAGTGCTGGTGTATGGCCCCCTCGCTCCCCAGATCTAACAGTGTGTGATTTTTATTTGTGGGGTAGCCTGAAAGACAAAGTGTACAAAACACATTGGAAGAACTGAAAAACAACATAAGAAATGAAATCAGAAACTTGACAGTGCTCGAACTACAGCGTGTCAATCTAAATGTGTTTACTCGGTATAATGCCTGTTTAACTGCGGGAGGAAAACATTTCCAGCATTTTCTATAAGGTAAGAAACAGTTCAAGGACGGTGGCAGGCAGGGTGAATTGCGGGAGGAAGAGACAGCACTGCGTGCCGGGTGAAACTCCATAAGGCCGGTCCGGTTTTATATTGGAAGCCCGTTACAAACTTAAAAAAATACAATTAGAGAGTTTCCTCGAAAAAGTACGCAACCATCAATTGTTTGATTTTTTTATTTATGTTGTAATGTAATCTTACCCAAAGTATTCAGTGAATAGTGGCATGCTGCTAGGATCTGACATCATTTATTAATCGATTGTGCTTGGATGTAAGATAATGTTCCATATAAGACGTCATACAGTCACACTAAATATTGGTTACCTACATCGTGTTTCGAGGAAGGTTTTCAATTGTTTTGCACCGTATAGGTGCTGGATCTAACCGTTATTGTTGATAACTATTTTGATTGGAAAGCATAGATTGTTCAAATTGTGACATCTTTGCCCGGGCCCATAGAGGCAAAGAGGGATTCAACTTTCTTTACTAAATTCTCCCAATATGCAATGTTTACTGACTTATAAAATACAATCGTTGAAACTTTGGGATAAAGGAACTAACACCCGCTTGAGCAAGCTTTTGGAATTTGACTTAGATATCTGACTTATGCTAACTACTGAATGAATAGGCATAAGTAAAAAAGCACAACTAAAGCTTTTAATGCGAGTCAAAAATAGTCAGATATAATATACAGATAAATAAATAAATAAATATTCGATTTACAAAGAAAAGAAATCATAGTAGATCATCTATACAAAAAGAAAATATGATATAAATCAATATACATACATACATCATCATTCACTCTAGTCCAGCCTCAGGTTGGGGGAAATACTGTCCTAGTGTCCCCACCCTGGCTTACTGGACTAAACAAACATAACCAGCTCTCCTGAGCTGTTCTGACCAGACTCCAACGGTGACTAAGTAGATGATGATTCGATGTTACAAAACACAGCTATTTATGAGAGTTCACAGGGAGAGGGGGGAATGCGCGATAGCACAGGGTGCGGACTGAAGAAAGGAAAGGATAGATAGGAAAGCATTTGGCACTGTTCATAAAGATGACACTCGAGATGGAGACGCGATGACGTATAGTTTTGCGCAGTAAGACGTAATTCCTGTATCGAAATGTCCATTTCGGTACAGTTTCATACATAAATATTTATAGAGGGAACAATAAAATTGCATATGAATTATCGCTTAAAAATGGCAAGTAATGGGTTAGGTGTACATTGTGATGTTTTCAAAATTATCTATTAAAAGCAAATGTTCTAAATATTCTGGATACTTGTAATTCAATGGTGACTCCGTGGCGTAAGCGGTTAGACGCTCGCCTCCCATCGCTAGGATCCCGAATCAAGTCTCGGTCACTCCATGTGTGTTTCGTGAAGGAAAAGGAGCTTGGGTAGGTTTTTCTCGGGGTTTTCCTTCCGTTTCTCCTGCCATCATTTCTCCATACTCTTCTCGTCCATTTCATTTCGTTCATCTGCACCTGTGATGGTGTGTCAGACGTGGTCGGCCGGCACCCTTGTCATTCACAGACCTCTGCATAGGGGGCTCATCTCATCTCATCGCATCCCTAGATCCAACCCTGAGTTGGACACAAGAAGAGGATATTTACTTTACTTGTACTTCAACTAAAAAATGACTATTTTAAGTTTATATTTCATTCTTAATTATTGAAACTTTAACATCTATGTCATAGTAATAAAAGATTCCGGGCTATGTGGCCGTGGTCTATAACTGGCGTTTCTTCCAGACGTTTCTCCCTCAACTGCGGAGGACATCTTCAGTGGCGAGCGCTTCCAGCTGTTACTTCCCTGTTACTGCAGTCGAGTCTAAGACAGGGAAGTAACAGCTGGAAGCGCTCGCCACTGAAGATGCCCTCCGCAGTTGAGGTAGAAATGTCTGGAAGAAACGCCAGTTATAGACCACGGCCACATAGCCCGGAATCTTTTATTGCCATGATTACCGGCCGTGAAAGCCTGCCTTCCATCTATGTCATATATTTTTTTCCTTAATAATATTGAATGCAAATATAGTAAAAATATTCCTGGTAATGAAATCTCAACTCAGAATTAGACTGAGGAAATTCATGAAAATATTTCAGTCAGATTAGTCGGCACCAAGGTTAAAACCCGGGATCTCCTAAATAAATTGTTACTACTTGATCAAACTTATCATTTTGTTGGGTATTTTATTTAAAATACTAGCTAATACCCTGCGTGCGCTGCTACGCCTAAATAAATGGAAATTAATGTGTTTTTATGTTTGACTACTGTGACGTTCTACTAACTGACATAAGTGACGGATTGTCGGACAAACTGCAGCGTGTCCATAATATGTGTATCAGATTCATATTTAATTTTCGAAAATACGATCACATTTCTCCATTATTCCACGAATTGTCATGGCTACATCTAAAAGAGAGAAGAAAATCGCACTGTCTAATTCTCCTATTTATGATCCTACATACCTCGATTCCCAATTATTTATCATCCCGTTTCCAGTATCTATCCTCAAACCATAACTTAAACACAAGATCACAACATGGTCTCTTACTTAATATACCGCAACATAGGACATCACATCTCTCCATGTCATATACCATCTCCACTTCTCGCAACTGGAATTCCCTACCACAAGAAATAAGGGGCTGCCGGACATTGGCATCTTTTAAAAGAAATCTAAATTTATATTTGCTCTAAACTCGACTTCATTATTATCCAGTGTAAGGTATACATATATTAATTGGTGTTTTCCCGTATAATGTATCATATTTATATTATTTATATTATTATTATTATTATTATTATTATTATTATTATTATTATTATTATTATATTATTATTATTATTATTATATCGTATCATTATTGTTATTACCCTATAAAATGTTGTTTGTACATGACATTTACATTGCTACATTTATTGTATCTTTAACTGTTTATAATTAGTATAGTGTATATCTATATTTGTCAAATATTTATTTGTATTTGTGCTGGTTGAGTGGAAGAGAGGGCCTTATGGCCTTAACTCTGCCAGAATAAATAAAGTATAATTATTATTATTATTATTATTATTATTATTATTATTATTATTATTATTAGTTGAATAAGTGAAAGAAAAAAATAATTATACATTTATATTTTTTAGATACCCCGTGCTGATTGCCCGCCGTTGGCCGGGAATCTACTTATCCCGATTTTCTTGACATAAATGAGCTGAAATACAAAATACCTTTCCATTAAAGATACTGTTGGATTCATGATCCTAATTGTAGTGCTAGCAATTTTGTCCCTAAAGGAGCCTTATGCTCTGTTTTATGTTTAGATAAGTAAGTGAAAGGAAACATTTATATCGTAATTATTTTTAGATACCCCGTGCTGTTTACTCGGCGTTGTGCGGGAATCTACTCACCCCAACCTTCTTCTCATAAATGAGCTGTAAGACACAATTAATGCAGTTCTTATGATTAGTTGAATAAGTAAAATGAAAAATAATTATATATGTATATCGTAATTATTTTAAGATTCCCCGTGCTGATTACCCGGTGTTGCTCAGGAGTCTACTTATCTCTATCTTCTTGGCATAATTGAGCTAAAAGACAAAATTCGTTATTGTGAGTTATCCGTAAAAGAAACCCGCCATATGCTGCTATGCTTGTCTCGATCTTCTTGGCATCAATGAAAGACAAAAATTGTGATTGTAAGTTATCCATAAGAGATAAACATATGCTGTCGCAGACTTTTTTATAGAGCGTTTTGAGATATTCAATTCTGTGTACATTAATTTTGTATATTTGTTATTGTTTAGGCAGCGTAAGCCATTTAAGCGTCCAAAGAGCTACTTTTTCACGTTTCCCACTACAAAGGACGATTGTTAAGGGTGTAGGAGTTGAGTATCACAACTCTGTTATAGCCTATGTTCATCTTTGGAATCTCCTGAGCATTTTGCAAAAAGCGCCGTCACAATCGATTCAGCGGTATGGCCGCGCAAAAAGTACAAACAAACATACAAACAAACAAACAAACAAACAAACAAACAGTCATTTTTATATATTAGGTTGTAATAATTTTCATTTTTGAAAGAAGACTGCAGTAAGTTAATATCGTACAATTCAATTACTTGTTAGATCAATGAATCCAAACTTATTTATTTTAAATGGTATAGTGCCTGCACTGTAAACTGATAATAGGATCGTTACTTGTTTCTCATCGTATATCCTAAGGGTTACCTCTCACTCTAAATTGCAACCTCTAGTAAAACCCTGAAAGAAAGCATTGTCTCCGTGTCCGTGTTGACATAGTTCCTGCCATGTGTACACGCGATAATTTTGCAGTCAGTTATAAGTATAATTTACATTAGAATCTCTTCTAATTGTAAGAACAAATTCACATTTGAAATGCCTCTTCAGTAATAACAAGGTGAGTAGATATGTTTAAGTCAGTTAATAGAACCAATTCACCTCTTGTTTCCCCAAGTACAGCAGTAACGTCACGGACCCGATGGTTTAGAGTGCGCGGTTTATAATTTTACACAATATATGAAGTCTTTTCTCTACCAATTTTGTTAAATCATACAGTTCGTATTTGGATATGAAAATACAGTTAAAACCGATAGTAGGAATTACAAATAAAAATGAAGAGAAGCAAAAATCTTCCAACAAACATGACTTTTGAACATAACGGTAACGATATACTGTAGCCTCACTATGATGGTTTTCCAGCGCGTCGATTTGTTTCCCCGCAGCTGTTAAATATAATTCTTCTTCTTCCTTCCTTCCAAGTATTAGGCCAAGGCCTGTTATGATCCTATAGAACATTTTCTCTCCAGCGTTTCATAGGACGGCCCAGTGATCTTCGTCCTCTTGGTATATAATTATAAACAGTTTTGGGGATCCAATTTGAACTCATTCTTTCAAGATGGTGTTTCCAATTTAGTTGGTACTGTTTAATACATTCCAAAATTGGCGTAGTCTTCAATTCTTTTAAGATATCGGTGTTCCTTTTCCGATCCAATCTGGTGTAACCCGCTGTTCTGCGCATGAATATCATTTCACAAGCCGTTATTCTGCTTTCATGTTGTCTTTTTAGTGTCCATGCTTCACTACCATAGATCAACACTGCTCTAGCCAAAGTGTTATATAAACGTAATCTGGTGTTTTTTGTACAAGGGATGGTTTCATAACTTGATTAATAATTCCTAAACTTTTATTATAACTAGTAATTTTTTCAGGGATATCCTTTTCATCCCAAATAGAGAGATAATATCCAAGATATTTAAATTGAATACATCTCTCTAAAATATATGTAATTAAATACAAAAATGTCAACTACCGCCACTATAATAATTCCGGTTGTTAGTTACTGTCAAGCGGCACCCGCTTCTATATAAACGGACAACCAACAGTAGTTAGGCGATAATAGCATATTTTTTCTCGCTTTCTGAATACCATGGTAAGCACTTATTTTAACAATAACACTGAAATAAGAAAAGAGCTTTACTACGCAAGCGCAAACAAACTATGAATTGATTCTAACAATTTTCATTTGAGATACAAAACTAATTATGTGGCGCTTATAAAGCTGTGTATCAGATGATACCAACCCTTAAACAAATAATTCAAATACCAAAGTATGTTGGAGCTTTTGAGGTTGTTTCTGTTTTCATCTGAATTCCGTGGTTTTCTCGTGATTAATAAATTATTACATCACGTTACTTTAATCTTTGCTTCTATTGGGTAACATTTTAAAATGTTATATACCGATATTTCAAAGATAGGTAGTCCCGCGCCGTAGCCGAGCGGTTAAGGTAGGAAGCCTTGGCGCAGAGCTACGGGACTTGCGCTGGTTCGAGTCTCCATGGGGGAAGAAATTTTCTCATGGTATTTCGGCCAGTATGGGACCGGTGCCCACCCAGCATCGTGAGGCAATTGGGTAGCTACAATGGCTCCAGGTTGAGGAACCAGCTATAACGGCTGGGGGACTCGACATGCTAACCACATGTCACCCCTACACTGGCTGTTGATCATCTACCTCTGTGATTGACACATGTGGATGTGAAGGGCCAGCAGCCGGCTGGTAAAAGGGCAACCGCTGAAAAGTGGAAAGACCCTCAATCGGATCGGTAGTTGTAAATGCTAGTTTCAAAATAATCGAAAATTCACCACAACCAATAGAATTAAAGACATTACAATTAAAATATTAGTTGAGAATTTAAAATAATAACCGTTTCTGAAATATTTCTTATCAGGAAACACACATAATCAATCCATAGTAATTCTGCCCGAAGACAGGTCCTTCACTGCAATCATAGCACTTTCATACTATGCTTGCAGCTTTACTTGGGAATTGTAGGTTTGGTAGTTCCCATTGCTTTCCACATCGGTGAAGGATGATGTTGATGATGATGATATAAGGATGATGATGATGATGATGGCCATATGATTTCGGGGACCGTTTGGGCCTTATAGTTTTCCTGACATTTGTCTTACAGATGAGGAAAAACCCCGATAAAAACCTTACCCATAAAAACTGCCCCGACCGGAGATCGAACCCGGGCCCGCAGCGACACACATAATAACAGCTTTAAATAATTATGTTGATGTAATCTACGTTTTTCCTTGTTTGTGTATTATATATTTTATATTCACTACAAGAAATTTTACTTAAGAAACTAATATTTAATAAAATCACAATCTAATATATAAAAATGAATGTTTGTATGTTTCATATTTGGTTCGTCTTCCGGGCTTATAGGCCGTGGTCTGGTTGCTTTACTACTCGACGTTTCGTCTACTGCTGCGGCAGACCTCATCAGGAGTTCACAGAGAGCACGCAGTATCTCCTGATGAGGTCTACCGCAGCAGTAGACGAAACGTCGAGTAGTAAGACAACCAGACCACGGCCTATAAGCCCGGAAGACGAACCAAATATGGATCAAGACCCGGCCGTGAAAGCCTACAATTATGTTTGTATGTTTGTTCGTACTTTATGCACGGCCATACCGTTGATCCGATTGTGATGGGGCTTTTTGCAAAATGTTCAAGGAGATTCCAGGGATGAACATAGGCTTTAACAGAGTTGTGATACGCAACTCCTACACCCTTAAAAATAGCTCTTTGTAGTGGAAATCGTACAAAAAAGTAGCTATTTGGACGCTTAAATGGCTTACGCTGCCTAAACTATAACAAATACACAAAATTAATACTCACAGAATTGAATATTTTCTACAAAAGTCTACGATAGCATATGTTTATCTCATGTGGATAACTCACAATAACCATATTTGTCTTTCATTGATGCCAAGAAGATCGAGACAAGTACATAGATTCCTGTGCAAGCATAGCAGCACATGACGGGTATTCTTTTACGGATGACTCACAATAACGAATTTTGTCTCTCAGCTCATTTATGCCAAGAAGATCGAGATAAGCAAATTCCCGGGCAACGCCGGGTAAACAGCACGGGATATCTAAAAATAATTACGATATAAATGTTTTCTATTACTTATTTAACTAAACATAAAACATTAATTTTCGTATTTCAGCTCATTTATGTCAAGAAGATGGGGATAAGTACATTCTCATGCAACGTCGGGTTATCAGCACGTGGTACCTAAAAAATATATAAATTTATATTTATTATTCCTTCTACTTATTCATCTAAACAAAAAGCACGTTAATTTTCATTAATTTAGGCGTACCAGCGCACGCCGGGTATTAGCTAGTTTCCAATAAAATTATAAATGACCTATATATCTTGTTTCAATTTCCATCCCTATTTTTTCGAGTATCTTGTATTTTGTTAGATCTATTTTTTTTAAGTTTATGAAATTGTTCATCAATTTTATATTTTAGAATGCGTTGACTCAGGTGGTAGCATTTGAGAGTCGTGTTCGGTGTTTCCCGGATAAAAACATTGCTAATAACCTGACTGGAGTTTTCCTTGATTTCTCTCTTATCGATGCAAATACTAGGGTTTTAGTAAGAGTAACTATCTCACCACAATATATTGTATGTTATTAAAAGTATATCAGCAATTTGTATGAGGCGAAACGCTAACCACGAGCCACTCAAATTACATCTGTACGAAAACAAGTGTAACTAAATTAGCATGGTCGATATTCTTCCCTATAGGGGAAGAGCACCTAAATCTCTGTTAAGGGAAACATGGGTTTACAAGATACAAGAAGATATCAGTAATTTACATAAAATACAGAATGTTTCCGTGAAGACGATAAAAACTTTCAGGAAGATTAAGAAGGACAAATGCATGTATCTGATATAATGAACCCTGGTCCTGAAACATCGTCGCAGGTTTATTATCTACATTTAGTTTCATATGTGTCGGTGATCAGTCATGAGGATGGATCAACGGACCGACATCTTGGACTATCATAAGCAGTTCCGAAAGAACATGTCATGAAGACAATGCAGATATTGTTGTAAACTTATGCAGTTCAAGGAAGATGGCGTGATGTGTATCTGATGTGCTCCGTCCGGTACCCAGGTATTATCCAACACAGCGCAACATTGATGTGCTTCGTTTGTGGATGATTTGCGAACTAATGGCTTGTCATCCCGTGCAAACTCGCTTCACGTCAGTCTGTGGCGTCGAGGACTGCTGTGCAATACTCTATGTAACCTGAGTAAGTGCTTCATTTGCTATCTGTTCCTGACTGTACATGGTAAGTACTATGTTAGTGCGACGCAGGGATAGTGCTGCTGTGAATGGAGGTAAAAGTTGCGCTGTCTCATATAATACAAGTCTATAGAGTGCAGTTTGTGTTTACATTTTGAAGTGCATCAATCAACCGGTTTGAAATGGCGTATACGAAACACTAGTAGAAACAGAACACACCTATTAGCACGAATTATCGCTGGTTACGACATCATCAGAGCGACTCCAGGGTTGTTCAGAAGTTGGTACGAGCTGATGGATGTCATTTTGAACACTTGTTGCAGTATCACGGTCTGCGTAAATACTAACGAAATAAAACATCTATTCTTATGGTTCCTTAATTTCACGTTCAAAGGCCCAACAAATATATCCCAATTATTTGTGAATTATATGTTTCTGGACCAGGTTTCCTTATATCAAATCCATGCATTTTTCCTTTTTAGGTTAATCGAAAGTTGTCATCATTAAGGAAACAGCCTGTATATGAGCAGGGAGAGGATTTATATTTCAACACAGATAGTACGTATTATTCATCTGTTTATATCTACAACTGAGACAAAAGACAGTTATAACTCATTCTACTCATTATAATATGTTGCAATCTAACATTTTAGTACATATAAATCATTATTACATTAATGTATGTAAACGTATATAATCTGGATAATACCACATTTTCTTCTTCTTCTTCTTCTTCCTTCTTCCTTCCTTCCAAGTATTAGGCCAAGGCCTGTTACGATCCTATAGAAAGTTTTCCCTCCAGCGTTTCATAGGACGGCTCAGTGATCTTCGTCCTCTTGGTATATAATTATAAACAGCTTTGGGGATCCGATTTGAACTCATTCTTTCAAGATGGTGTTTCCAATTTAGTTGGTACTGTTTAATATATTCCAAAATTGGCGTAGTCTTCAATTCTTTTAAGATATCGGTGTTCCTTTTCCGATCCCATCTGGTGTAACCCGCTGTTGTGCGCATGAATCTCATTTATTCTTCTTCTTCGGCTTTCCCCCACTTATAGGTTTGCCGTCTTCAGTTTCCATTTATCTCTATCATTCCAATCTCCCTCTTCCAAATTCCTATCCTCCATTATTGTTCTGACGTAGGTTTTCCATTTCCATCTTGGTCTACCACGTTTATTTCTTCCAGGAGGTGACCATTCATATACATTTTTTGGCCATCTTTCATTTTCCATTGTTTGTACATGGCCATACCATTTAAGCGTTTGATTTTCAATCCTCTTAACAACAGATGTGGTGAATCTCATTTCACAAGCCGTTATTCTGCTCTCATGTTGTCTTTTTAGTGTCCATGCTTCACTACCAAATTTTCTATATGTGATATAATATAAATTAATATGTCTATGTGCCTACAAATAAAAAAAAAAAACAATATTTATTTTAGTAGTGAATAAAATTTATGATTCAATTATTTGATATTTTCTTGATAATAATAATAATAATAATAATAATAATAATAATAATAATAATAATAATAATAATAATATAAATAATACAAATTTTTGTTATAATAATCTTTTAAATTTATCTAACTAAAATGTTTTATTTATTTCTTTAATACGGGGTAAATTAATATCCACTGATATTACAAATTATTTATGACTTTAAAAGTTATTTGTTTAATGCTTTAATATTATCTGTTTTGCTTGCTTGGCTATTGTTATAATAATCCAAAAATATATTAAATTTAAATTATAAAAATTAGGATGTAGTACTTCAATTGTAGAATAAATTCAAATTTTGTTCCTACGATCTTCTTCCGTAAGTTTGAGATTATTCCCACGTAATTTATTTGCAAAGTACGAAAGTATATAGCTATTGAGGTTGTTTTCACGAAAACATTTTTCAAATGTTTTATAGAGCTTCATCGATCCCACTTCGTTCACAACAAAAATGGTAATGATACACACAGATACACACATATATCCATCCATAGTAATTCTGCCTGAAGGTAGGTCCTTCACTGCAATCATAGCATCTTCATGCTATATTTGCAGCTTACAAGGGAATTGTAGGTGTGGTAGCTTCCCATTGCTTTCCACAACACACACACACACACACACACACACACACACACACACACACACACACACACACACACACACATATATATATATATATATATATATATATATATATATATCCATAATAATTTCATAGTAATTCTGCCCGAGTGCAGGCCTTTCACTGCAATCATAGCATTTTCATACTATGCTTTGCAGCTTTACTAGAGAATTATAGATGTGGTAGCTTCCCGTTGCTTTCCACACCTGTGAAAGATGATGATGCTAATGTTAAGGATGATGATAATGTCCGGATTATTTTCGGGGACCGTTGGGCCCTAAGTTTCCTGAAATTTGTCTTACAGGAGACGAAAAACCCAAAACAAAACTCAACCAGGAGCCTGTCCCGACCGTGAATCGAACGCGGGTGTGCTGCGTGACAAGGCAAGCACGGCTGCCTCGAGACCATAGTGGTGGTGGACACACACACACACTCTCTCTCACACAGACACACACACACACACACACACACACACACACACACACACACACACACACACACACACACACATATATATATATATATTTATTTATTTCGATGTCATAGTTAAATTTTGACATTTATCAATGAAGACCAAAAATATTATTTGAAATTTTAAATTAACCGGGATTAGAACCCAAGATCACTATCTTTATATGTAGTATCTCACTAACGCTTATAGTTAGAAGTCTTGTTTTCAAACTCCGGTCCAGGCGTTCATTTTTGTTTTCGTGTAATATATATATATATATTTGTGCGTGTCTTTATGCTCCAGTGACCACGATATTTGCTATCTTGTAACCGTAAATTCGACTTGATGAGAAATTTACTTAGTATACGTTAACAAAAGAAGAATAATAATTGCAGTAAACACTTTATACGAATAACAATATCTGTCTACATCAGGGCTGTGAAAATGGCTCCACTAGGTGTAAAAAGTCGCCCACCCGCATGCAAGTGCACTCGTTATGAAGCAACTCAACTGTATCAGTGTCTTACGTTGTCAGCTTGTCCGACGTAGATTTGAATAGGAAAGCCAGAAGGAAAACGGCCAGTAGGTAGACCAAGAATGAGGTGGGAGAACAACATTAACTATGATTTGAGGGAAGTAGATTATACAGGGAATGATTGGAAAGCATTAGCTCAGGATAGGGATGTATGGAGAGCTTATGTCCGTGCGGCCATGAACCTACGGGTTCGATAGTGCCAGTGAGTAAGTAAGTAAGGACAATCATCTTTTCACACGTCGTGAGCACTGTTTAACAAGCCCTGGTCTACATTATAAACTCGCATTGTCTGATTTCCGTATTAAGGTAACGTTAGAAGTTTAATATTATGAGAATACTTTTAATGTTAAAAAGTTGTAACTCTACAATTGTATCTGTTTCAGAGCACTCAATGTAAGATAACTACTTATATTTATGATAGAAGTAGTAATAACCTTGTATTTAAGATGAAATATTTCCTTCCAATGACGCGAGAATGTCTAAGCTTCAATCATACAATAGGGGTGACTCTGAACAGCTGTCAGATATAAATAAGAACAGGATCAGACATACAGACGAACTATGCTACGACGGAATGTAAAAGTTACGCACTGACTATTCGTAACATTTGGAGTGAAATGTAGCCAACTTAAAGTGGTTATTCTAAACTCTTACTGTAACCCGACGGTACAGAAAACTATTCTAACCTCCTTCCCTCTGACGTCATGTACAATGGTTGCATTAACCATAAGCTGATATCGTGTTTACGAAGGAATTGTCCAATCTCCATTTACAATATGCTACATGATTATTTATATACATAGGATTATTGAACATCATTACTGTACAATAATGTTAACACCAGTGGCGCAAATCAGAACTTCTCTGGTTATCCCATTATGAGTCTTCATTATAATTACGATATACCGATACAAGAAAATTTATATACATAGGATTATTAAGCATCATTACTGTACAATAATGTTATCACCAGTGGCGCAAATCAGAACTTCTCTGGTTATCTCATTATGAGTCTTCATTATAATTACGATATACCGATACAAGAAAATTTATATACATAGGATTATTAAGCATCATTACTGTACAATAATGTTAACACCAGTGGCGCAAATCAGAACTTCTCTGGTTATCCCATTATGAGTCTTCATTATAATTACGATATACCGATACAAGAAAATTTATATACATAGGATTATTAAGCATCATTACTGTACAATAATGTTAACACCAGTGGCGCAAATCAGAACTTCTCTGGTTATCCCATTATGAGTCTTCATTATAATTACGATATACCGATACAAGAAAATTTATATACATAGGATTATTAAGCATCATTACTGTACAATAATGTTATCACCAGTGGCGCAAATCAGAACTTCTCTGGTTATCTCATTATGAGTCTTCATTATAATTACGATATACCGATACAAGAAAATTTATATACATAGGATTATTAAGCATCATTACTGTACAATAATGTTAACACCAGTGGCGCAAATCAGAACTTCTCTGGTTATCCCATTATGAGTCTTCATTATAATTACGATATACCGATACAAGAAAATTTATATACATAGGATTATTAAACATCATTACTGTACAATAATGTTATCACCGGTGGCGCAAATCAGAACTTCTCTGGTTATCCCATTATGAGTCTTCATTATAATTACGATATACCGATACAAGAAAATTTATATACATAGGATTATTAAGCATCATTACTGTACAATAATGTTATCACCAGTGGCGCAAATCAGAACTTCTCTGGTTATCTCATTATGAGTCTTCATTATAATTACGATATACCGATACAAGAAAATTTATATACATAGGATTATTAAGCATCATTGCTGTACAATAATGTTATCACCAGTGGCGCAAATCAGAACTTCTCTCGTTATCCCATTATGAGCCTTCATTATGTTATTCCGATACAAGAAACTTCCGCAGTCGACCTACATACACAGAGCGTTGCAATCACAAAGTTGAAATTTTATAATTAATTAAGTGACTAGTGTCAACGATTGATTTAGTAGTAGTAGTAGTAGTAGTAGTAGTAGTAGTAGTAGTAGTAGTAGTAGTAGTAGTAGTAGTAGTAGTAGTAGTAGTAGTAGTAGTAGTAGTAGTAGTAGTAGTAGTAGTAGTAGTAGTTAGTAGTAGTAGTAGTAGTAGTAGTAGTAGTAGTAGTAGTAGTAGTAGTAGTAGTAGTAGTAGTAGTAGTAGTAGTAGTAGTAGTAGTAGTAGTAGTAGTAGTAGTAGTAGTAGTAGTAGTAGGACTTTATTAGACAAAAAGTAAGATATTTACAATATTATTTACAAATATGGATCGCACGGGCAGTAAGCCGTACGTGCTGTTGACAGTCCGTTACAATAAAGTAATAATTGCTACTAGTGTGAAGTAAATAAACAAAAAAAAACTATAACATTACAATTACATAAAGAAAACGCAATAATATTACAATTAAATAATAACACAATGGCATTATACACTAAAAAAAACTATAAAATGTTGCTCGGTGGATGCGTAACTGCGTATGCGGTTGCCCCGACTGGGAACCCGGTTCGTATTCTAGGTTCCGGAGAGGAATTGGTGGCGAAACAAGCGGGATTTTTTTCAGGTTTTCTTAGGATTCTCCCGAATCCCGAATTTATCCCACCGATACTCCCACTCCTCTTCCCTTCACCTTCATGTCATTGCATCTTCCTTCATTCATATCTTATCAGGCTTCACCTCATCTCATGTAGGATATAAATACTCCGGCTTAGCAAACCACAGGTGTTTATGATACATGGTTGTGGCGATCTAATGGGGATCATGCACATTCTGTAAATTCCAAGGTTGAATATCAACTCGGGCAGAATAGGGACAAAGACAGGGTTGAAGCCCTTCTTCGAAGCCCTTCTTCGAAGCCCTTCTTCGAAGCCCTTCTTCGAAGCCCTGCGTTCAGCATAAGTAAAAATGGCGGTATGAGTCATGTGTGAATGCGTGATGTGTGTCGACACCAGGCACATCATAACAGACTACATAACACCGTAGAGCAGATTCCACGTATGAAAAAGGGCGCTATATATATATATATATATATATATATTGTGATTTTAAATAGGTTATATATATATATATATATATATAACCTATTTCAAATCACAATGTTAGGGCAGTTTGCCATCACGGTTTAAATGGACTATTTAACTCATGCCCCAAATGGGACTCAATGACCAATCACGTTTCAATGATTGCTGTTTTACAACCAATCAGAGTCGTGTTTCACGAAATATTTATCACTGTTAAATTTACCATATTAAAGAAAACTGCTACCGCCTAATACTCTGAACGGGTCTGACCGTTATTTTGCAGTGACTGAGGAGCTTGCAGGAGTTAATATAAAAACATTTGTAGCAATTTATTATACCACACAAAAAACCACTGTTTGCACTTTCTTAAATGTATTTTTTCCCAGGTAACAATCCAGAAAAATATAATTGTCATATTTACATCATACGACATCAGAAATGAATTAATATACAGTTTGATGTGTTTCATTTTTTCTCCACTAGAGAGCATTCTTACAATATTGCGTTCCTTTGGCAATAAATAGTATGATCTGGTTGCAGTGATAAACAAAAGAAGCAGATGAAGCGTACCTATCGTTTCTCATTTGTTTTCAAACATCGCCGTTTACATTAAATATATAAATATTTTAAAATAACTATAGTTAAATAATGATTTGTGAATAAACAGCTTAATTTTATTCGTTAAATAGTCCTAACAAATGCCACTCTTGATTTCCAAATTCTCTAGATAAATTCACTCCTCACTTCGTGAGTCGTGAATTTATCGATAATTTGGAAATCACTCGTGGCATTACTTATGAAAAGAAAGTATGAAGCAGAGTCAAACTACAGGCTGACAGATAAATCCAACCATCCATTTGTCCTCTACAGCAGGGCCGTTAAAGAGTGCTCACTAGATGTGACAATACGCCCCCTCCCCCCTGCTCAACATTACGTTGGATAAGCTTAAAAGTAAGACACTACTACCGTTGTGTTACTTCGAGCGAGTGCACGTATATGCGGGGAGAAAGGAGGGGCCGCTTCTTCCAGAGTGCAATCATTGGAAGTTCTCCAGAATATCGGTTATACAAAAACCTCGATTCTGTCAATGTATGTGGTGAGAAAAACTACTTATCAAAAACACTGCCTACGCAGATACATAATTTTGATGCAGGAGTATATCCTCCAGGCATCACAAATAATTGTTAAAGAGCTATTTCCCTTATAATCTTATTGTTACTTAATTTTTCTCTTATTAATAAATTGTTACGTATTTTGCTCAACACATCCAGAACGGTGTCAATTTTTAGTTTATGAATTTTAACACTTCTCGTTCTGTAGTGATATCTACCTATCATACGCAAACACCTATTCTTGAGAACTGCAGTGCTCTTAATTTTGATTTGCACATCAAATCCCATGCGGGAGATGCATACAACATTGCGGATCTCAATGTAGCCTTGTATAATGTGATCTTTGTTGTAAGTGGCAGAGACTTATGTTTCAATAAAGGTCTAATTTGTGCTAACCGACAATAATATAAGCTCAAACCGAGGAGCCCAAGTCAATTTTCTATCTAATATTAACCAAGATATTGAATTCTGGGTTAATATCTTAGATATATTTCAGACGGTGTGTGGAACAATACAGAGAACATTCAAAAATAAAATTAGAAAAGAATCCAAGATAAAAATGTATAATGTTATGGCGGTTCCCACTATATTGTATGGATGTGAAACTTGGGCTCCAGTGAAAAGACAGAAGGATAGAATACAGACGGCGGAGATGAGGTTCCTAAGACAAGTAAAAGGATGTACAAGACTTGATAGAATGAGAAATGAGGATATAAGAGAAGAATTGAAAGTACAGCCTTTATTGGATAAAGTCACGAATTACAGACAGAAATGGATTGATCACATGGATGGAACGAGTAAGGAGAGATATCCATTGTTAGCAAGAAATTATCAAGCAAGAGGAAGACGTGATGTTGGAAGATCTAGAAGACGTTGGGCTGATGCATTATGAAGTCGGAACGGGCAATTGCCTAATCCCTGGAGTGATGATGATGATGATATCTTAGCCTACTGTTACCATATTCTAGTTCGTCAACTTGAATTTTTATCTTCTTTGAAAACACAATCGCTTGTGTTCTGCTATCACTAATTTTGACCTGCCATGTGTCTGCTCAGGACTGAATATCTCTTATATGTCTCTGTACTTTATTCCTTGTGATTGACAAAGACCTTCCTTTACAAAATGTAGCTATATCGTCTGCGTAAACGATATATTCGTCTGTGAAGATTTTGGAATATCTGAAGTAAAGATGTTATATAAGGTGGGAGGCAGAACCGATTCCTGTGGGACACCAGCCATGATTTTTCTTTCTGATGATAAAAAATCATCTTCTTGTACTACAAAGATAAGATCCTTCAGGAAGGACGAGATAACTTTAGTCAATGCTAAACTAAATCCAAAATTTTTCATTTTGTATAGTAAGGCTACATGCCAGGTCGAATCGTACGCTTTTTGTACGTCAAAAAATACCGCAAAAGTGCTTTCCTTATTTATGTAACCTAAAGTAACAAACTTCGTTAGTCCTAGAAGTTGCGAAGTTGTAGAACGACCTGACATGAAGCCGAACTGTTCATCAGGAATGATATCTAATTTATGTAATTCCGATTCAATTCTATGAAGTATAATTCTCTCATATAGTTTGCCTAAGTTACTTAGTAAACTGATTGGTATTCTATTATCAGCGAATCTCGGGCCTTTTCCTTTTTTTGGTAAAGCAAGAATTTTAGCTGTCTTCCACCTACTAGGAAATATATACAATTTTAGTGCTTTGTTGGACAAATTTACTAAATATTGAATTATATTAGGTCGAAGACATTTTATCATTTCATTGGTTATCCCGTCCTTATTCTCTTTAATTTTTCAAATAATTTTCTTTACTTCTGATTTTGTTATCTCGGTAATCCCTCCATAGATTGAACTTGTTTGATCCGTTGTGCCTCCGTACCTATCATATGGTCCCATACAGGGCCGTCATCTTCAATTTCATTTATTTTTTGCTGTTTTCTAGGGTGTCAGCGATTGACTGAGCTTTTTTAACTGGCAAATATTTGAGACCATCAGGTCCGTGAACAGGTGCTTTGAATCTATTGTTATTACTTCTAATTATTTTCTTAACCATCGGCCAAATATTTTTCGCTTCCACAGCTACTTCCACATATTTCGAGAATTTATTTTAAAATTATTAAAAATATTGTGTATCCTATTTGTTATAAAATTAAGTTGCTGTTTATCAGCGACCCTGCGGTTCTCCTGACCATCTTCTTCTGTTTTACCTGTAGTTCCATTTGTGGATCAAAAGAACGTTGTTTTTTAAGTTTTAAAAACCTCCGTATTTTCTTTATATGCGTTATTAATTGTATTTGTTAAAGTGTCTATTTCAAGATTTAATCCTTTTCAGTAATAAAATCACTATCTGTACTCATCACTTTTATATTGGCCAAGGCTGTCGAAAATTTTCTCCAATCTGTTATTTTGGATACCTGCCTATAAAGTGCTTTAGACAAGTTACTCTCTAGAACCAGTAAAACAGGAGAGTGGTCAGAATTCAGCTCATTTACAACCGGGCCGCTTCTTCCACGTGGTGACCATGTTTTAACAGGGTCTGCTCTACAGCCCAAGTCGGGTCCTGGCCAACCCATCCTTCTCTGTTCTTAGTCACAGTTTTCCAATTCCTGACTCCCAGAAGTGTAATGTCTTTACGCACTGTGCCTTACCATGGCAGCCAGGTATACAGTTCATTCATTTAACCACGCTCTTTAACTACTCTGGTTATTAGCGTCGAAATTTTAATCTGAACATGAAAGGGTCAACACTATTTGTTCAAAAGCCTATTTTCTAAGGTTTAGTTATTTTATGCATACCTCTGTGGTCTCGGGATAGCGTCATTGCATCATATGCAGCGGATTCGGGTTCGATCCCCGGTGGGGAGAAGTTTCCTTGTTGATTTTTTATCAAGTTTTTTCCTCACCTATAAGACAAATTTCAGGAAACTTTAAGGTCGAAACAGTCCCCGAACATTATCTGACCATCGTTATCGTAATTAACATTTTCGTCGCGTTTAGTACGAATGTGTGTGTGTGTGTGTGTGTGGTTTTGTCTTAATATTGTGTTGTCTGGGAGCAGACCCTAACATTTAGCTGATCACTCATTCAAGGAGGCCCTCCATGTCTTTGTGTTTCAAGAAAGTATTGCGTTATCCATAGTACAAATCCCTCTCCCTACAGCTCATGTCAGTGTAAGGCCCGGGTGACGTGTGGCACGTAAAAGTACCTATAATGTAAGAGGCTATATGGCGTTTGTGGAATGGAACTTATTATATTTGCTGTAAATCTTCGATTCGGGACCCAAAACTTTAATTAAAGTCACACTTTAACTCGCAACGTCAGTACTAGAGACAAGCTGATAACTACTGTTGCACTAGGACCGATATTATTTATTGCTTCATAAAACTGTACTCTAGGTGACATGTTTCATTTAAACATAAATATACTATGCAGTAACTAAGTATAATCGTTTTTGTTTTTCTTACCTCAAATTCGATTATTTATTTTAGTACGCGTTTGAAAACATCTTGTTTAATCTTTACCTTATCCAGACTGATAATCTCTATGTTGTCAGCCCTGGATGTTGACTTCTACTTCCTCTTTTTGTGGTCCAAAGAACTTGCTTATCAAATCTCTCTCCCCGGGAATTTCAAAATTCACGATTCTCACCTTGTTCAACCAATATGAGTTAAGGTGAAAAAACACTCTACTTATTGATTAGGAAGAACATCATAATGTTAACCCTATTTTCATTTGACTAAACTAAGCAGTGTATATTAGGTTTGGAAGATATGATTACATAATCTTCGGACAGTGGTATATTGTTTTATTTTATTTTTTTACTATGGATTATGGCTGTATCGAGTTAAATAGAATTGCAGGAAAGTAGACTATTTAAAAATATAAAGTAAAGAGTGCCACTTCACACGTAGAAATTCAGTATATAATGGAAATGGACAGCTAATGACAAATGAGGGAAATTTTGAGGAAGTGGATGAATTCAAATACCTAGGAACAATAATTACAAATAGGAATGAGATGCACAAAGAAATTAAACATAGGCTCAATTCTGGAAATGCATGCTATTATGCATTGCAGAGACTTTTGATGTCCCAACTCCTTTCAAAAAACGTTAAGCTGAAAATATATAAAACTATTATTGTACCAGTTATATTATATGGGTGCGAAACATGGACTCTTACTTTAAGGGAGGAAAGGATATTACGAGTATTTGAGAATAAAGTTCTTAGGAGAATTTTTTAACCAAAGAGAGATGAACAGACAGGTGAATGGAGAAGACTACATAACAATGAACTACATGGTCTTTATAGGAAGCCAGATATAATAAGAACAGTTAAGTCTCGTAGACTGCGATGGGCAGGACATGTTGCGCGTATGGGGAATGAAAGACGTGCATGGAAACTTCTTGTAGGAAAGCCAGAGGGAAAACGCCCAGTTGGTAAACCAAGAATGAGGTTGGATAACAACATTAACTATGATTTGAGGGAAGTAGATTATACAGGTAATGATTGGAAAGCATTGGCTCAGGATAGGGACGTATGGAGAGCTTATGTCCGCGCGGCCATGAACCTACGGGTTCGATAGTGCCAGTGGGTAAGTAAGTAAGAATTTCACTGGATACTGTCATCACATTCTTAGCATCATTTTGCTGCTTTTTATAGGCAAGAGAAAATTTGCTTAAACGCCAACGTGCAGTTGCCTTTGCCTTTCAGTCTTAATACGCGTGGCGAGATATCATAGGTTTCATTTCATTTAATACACCATGCGTTTTTTGAGTCATATGGAGATTGTGGCTTGTACGAGATTTCCTTACATCTGCCACAACAGCGTTTTACGGTTCAAACACAATCTTCCGAGACAGATGATTTTTTCCGCGTGCTGACTCATATTTTAGTGCATCGCAAACGCACGAAGTCTCTTTTCGTATGAGGACAATCCTATATTATATTTCACTGATTTAGCGTATATTAATTCCGTTTTCACTACATGGATCTGCATCGCAAACGCACGAAGTCTCTTTTCGTATGAGGACAATCCTATATTATATTTCACTGATTTAGCGTATATTAATTCCGTTTTCACTACATGGATCAGCATCGCAAACGCACGAAGTCTCTATTCGTATGAGGACAATCCGATATTATATTTCACTGATTTAGAGTATATTAATTCCGTTTTCACTACATGGATCAGCATCGCAAACGCACGAAGTCTCTTTTCGTATGAGGACAATCCTATATTATATTTCACTGATTTAGCGTATATTTATTCCGTTTTCACTACATGGATCTGCATCGCAAACGCACGAAGTCTCTTTTCGTATGAGGACAATCCGATGTTATATTTCACTGATTTAGCGTATATTAATTCCGTTTTCACTACATGGATCAGCATCGCAAACGCACGAAGTCTCTTATCGTATGAGGAGAATCCTATATTATATTTCACTGATTTAGCGTATATTAATCCCGTTTTAACTACATGGATCAGCATCGCAAACGCACGAAGTCTCTTTTCGTATGAGGACAATCCTATATTATATTTTACTGATTTAGCGTATATTAATTCCGTTTTCACTACATGGATCAGCATCGCAAACGCACGAAGTCTCTTTTCGTATGAGGACAATCCTATATTATATTTTACTGATTTAGCGTATAATAATTCCGTTTTCACTACATGGATAAGCATCGCAAACGCACGAAGTCTCTTTTCATATGAGGACAATCATATATTATATTTCACTGATTTAGCGTATATTAATTCCGTTTTCAATGCGTGGATCAGCATCGCAAACGCACGAAGTCTCTTATCGTATGAGGACAATCCTATATTATATTTCACTGATTTAGCGTATATTAATTCCGTTTTCACTACGTGGATCAGCATCGCAAACGCACGAAGTCTCTTTTCGTATGAGGACAATCCTATATTATATTTCACTGATTTAGCGTATATTAATTCCGTTTTCACTACATGGATCTGCATCGCAAACGCACGAAGTCTCTTTTCGTATGAGGACAATCCGATGTTATATTTCACTGATTTAGCGTATATTAATACCGTTTTCTCTACATGAATCAGCATCGCAAACGCACGAAGTCTCTTATCGTATGAGGACAATCCTATATTATATTTCACTGATTTAGCGTATATTAATTCCGTTTTCACTACATGGATCAGCATCGCAAACGCACGAAGTCTCTTTTCGTATGAGGACAATCCTATATTATATTTTACTGATTTAGCGTATATTAATTCCGTTTTCACTACATGGATCAGCATCGCAAACGCACGAAGTCTCTTTTCGTATGAGGACAATCCTATATTATATTTTACTGATTTAGCGTATATTAATTCCCATTTTCACTACATGGATCTGCATCGCAAACGCACGAAGTCTCTTTTCGTATGAGGACAATCATATATTATATTTCACTGATTTAGCGTATATTAATTCCGTTTTCACTACGTGGATCAGCATCGCAAACGCACGAAGTCTCTTTTCGTATGAGGACAATCCTATATTATATTTCACTGATTTAGCGTATATTAATTCCGTTTTCACTACGTGGATCAGCATCGCAAACGCACGAAGTCTCTTATCGTATGAGGACAATCCTATATTATATTTCACTGATTTAGCGTATATTAATTCCGTTTTCACTACGTGGATCAGCATCGCAAACGCACGAAGTCTCTTTTCGTATGAGGACAATCCTATATTATATTTCACTGATTTAGCGTATATTAATTCCGTTTTCACTACATGGATCAGCATCGCAAACGCACGAAGTCTCTTATCGTATGAGGACAATCCTATATTATATTTCACTGATTTAGCGTATATTAATTCCGTTTTCACTACATGGATCAGCATCGCAAACGCACGAAGTCTCTTATCGTATGAGGACAATCCTATATTATATTTCACTGATTTAGCGTATATTAATTCCGTTTTCACTACGTGGATCAGCATCGCAAACGCACGAAGTCTCTTTTCGTATGAGGACAATCCTATATTATATTTCACTGATTTAGCGTATATTAAATCCGTTTTCACTACGTGGATCAATATCGCAAACGCACGAAGTCTCTTTTCGTATGAGGACAATCCTATATTATATTTCACTGATTTAGCGTATATTAATTCCGTTTTCACTACGTGGATCAGCATCGCAAACGCACGAAGTCTCTTATCGTATGAGGACAATCCTATATTATATTTCACTGATTTAGCGTATATTAATTCCGTTTTCACTACGTGGATCAGCATCGCAAACGCACGAAGTCTCTTTTCGTATCAGGACAATCGGATATTATATTTCACTGATTTAGCGTATATTAATTCCGTTTTCACTACATGGATCAGCATCGCAAACGCACGAAGTCTCTTATCGTATGAGGACAATCCTATATTATATTTCACTGATTTAGCGTATATTAATTCCGTTTTCACTACATGGATCAGCATCGCAAACGCACGAAGTCTCTTTTCGTATGAGGACAATCCTATATTATATTTTACTGATTTAGCGTATATTAATTCCGTTTTCACTACATGGATCAGCATCGCAAACGCACGAAGTCTCTTTTCGTATGAGGACAATCCTATATTATATTTCACTGATTTAGCGTATATTAATTCCGTTTTCACTACGTGGATCTGCATCGCAAACGCACGAAGTCTCTTTTCGTATGAGGACAATCCTATATTATATTTCACTGATTTAGCGTATATTAATTCCGTTTTTTCTACGTGGATCAGCATCGCAAACGCACGAAGTCTCTTTTCGTATGAGGACAATCCGATGTTATATTTCACTGATTTAGTGTATATTAATTCCGTTTTCACTACGTGGATCAGCATCGCAAACGCACGAAGTCTCTTTTCGTATGAGGACAATCCTATATTATATTTCACTGATTTAGCGTATATTAATTCCGTTTTCACTACGTGGATCAGCATCGCAAACGCACGAAGTCTCTTTTCGTATGAGGACAATCCTATATTATATTTCACTGATTTAGCGTATATTAATTCCGTTTTCACTACGTGGATCTGCATCGCAAACGCACGAAGTCTCTTTTCGTATGAGGACAATCCTATATTATATTTCACTGATTTAGCGTATATTAATTCCGTTTTCACTACGTGGATCAGCATCGCAAACGCACGAAGTCTCTTTTCGTATGAGGACAATCCGATGTTATATTTCACTGATTTAGTGTATATTAATTCCGTTTTCACTACGTGGATCAGCATCGCAAACGCACGAAGTCTCTTTTCGTATGAGGACAATCCTATATTATATTTCACTGATTTAGCGTATATTAATTCCGTTTTCACTACGTGGATCTGCATCGCAAACGCACGAAGTCTCTTTTCGTATGAGGACAATCCTATATTATATTTCACTGATTTAGCGTATATTAATTCCGTTTTCACTACGTGGATCAGCATCGCAAACGCACGAAGTCTCTTTTCGTATGAGGACAATCCGATGTTATATTTCACTGATTTAGTGTATATTAATTCCGTTTTCACTACGTGGATCAGCATCGCAAACGCACGAAGTCTCTTTTCGTATGAGGACAATCCTATATTATATTTCACTGATTTAGCGTATATTAATTCCGTTTTCACTACGTGGATCAGCATCGCAAACGCACGAAGTCTCTTTTCGTATGAGGACAATCCTATATTATATTTTATTGATTTAGCGTATATTAATTCCCTTTTCACTACATGGATCAGCATCGCAAACGCACGAAGTCTCTTTTCGTATGAGGACAATCCTATATTATATTTCACTGATTTAGCGTATATTAATTTCGTTTTCACTACGTGGATCAGCATCGCAAACGCACGAAGTCTCTTTTCGTATGAGGACAATCCTATATTATATTTCACTGATTTAGCGTATATTAATTCCGTTTTCACTACATGGATCAGCATCGCAAACGCACGAAGTCTCTTATCGTATGAGGACAATCATATATTATATTTTACTGATTTAGCGTATATTAATTCCGTTTTCACTACATGGATCAGCATCGCAAACGCACGAAGTCTCTTTTCGTATGAGGACAATCCTATATTATATTTTACTGATTTAGCGTATATTAATTCCGTTTTCACCACATGGATCAGCATCGCAAACGCACGAAGTCTCTTTTCGTATGAGGACAATCCTATATTATATTTCACTGATTTAGCATATATTAATTCCGTTTTCACTACGTGGATCAGCATCGCAAACGCACGAAGTCTCTTTTCGTATGAGGACAATCCTATATTATATTTCACTGATTTAGCGTATATTAATTCCGTTTTCACTACATGGATCTGCATCGCAAACGCACGAAGTCTCTTTTTGTATGAGGACAACCCTATATTATATTTCACTGATTTAGCGTATATTAATTCCGTTTTCACTACAAGGATCTGCATTTGTTATTTTCTCTATTTTAGCATACCATGTTCTCCTCTGGTAGACTGGGGCTATAGTTCGAGGGTTCGCGATTTTTAATTATGTAAAAATCGTATGACTTCCTTCTGAAGAGAATTAAAACTTTGAGCTCTCGTGTCGAAGATAATGTAGAAACATCAAATCTGAAATAAAAGGTCAGTGAGCAAATTTTGTGGGTAGTTTTTCACGCCGAGAATTCAAATGGATGCTAATAACCTGACATGTTAAAAAGCGTCATTATATGAAGAATACTATCGAATCAATAAACCTAGATTGTTAAACGATAAAATATATGGGTTTACATAAAATATCTGTAGGTGCATATAAACACAGTAGCGACTTCAACATCCTAGTCGATTTATTTTGCAAAGAGTGAGTCCTGCTAGTCTGAATATTAGCACACTCGCCTCTAAGGTGCGCGGGTTTAAATCCGGCCGGAATCGATGGATGTTTCAGATCGAAAAAATCGTAGGAAAAAGTCATTCAGAAGGGGAATGAAACCTGAAAACATGAATCCGCTGAGAACAATTTGTCTACCCTTTCACGCCTAGATTTTAATTGCTAAGAATTTCTCAATGTATTTATCATATATTTCTAAGAGTGTAACTTTAACAATCTCTTACAATAGTATAAAATACATATTTTTTTCATGTTGCGTAAATTACCTCAGCTGTTAAAGAACGCCATTAATGAAACTAACACCAACTGCAGAGAAATGTAGGTTCAATGCAAGGATACAAAATTAACAAAATACACGTCAACAGAAATTTGAGTATTTAATGGGAATATAATAAAAATATATAGTCTCGAGGTAGCGTGCTGCCTTGTCACGCAACGGGCCTGGGTTGGATTCCCGGTTAGTACAAGCTTCCTGGTTGAGGTTATTTTTTGGTTTTTTTTCCTCGCTTGTAAGACAAATATCAGGAAGCTTTAAGGCCCAAATGATCCCCAAACATCACCTGGCCATCATCATCATCATTATCATCTTTCGCCGGTGTGGAGAGCAACGGGAAGCTACCACACCTATACTTCCCTAGTAAAGCTGTAATCATAGCATGAAAATGATATGATTGTAGTCAAAGACCTGCCCTAGGGCAGAACTCTGTATAATAAAATTAAATTATAAGTTCTGGTAGGAAAATGCACAACCTCACTTAACGTTTTGATTAAAACTATGTTAACAATAATTACACATAAAATGTATTATTGCATTTAACGACGATTTTTAGCATTGGGTTAATTAACTTAACAATTAGAATGTGTTAAAAAAGGCGAGGATTTGTTCTCACATATCACATATTTCATCCTTGAGGTTCTACTATGCCTCCTGTCACTCTGTATTAATTCCATTGCGAAGTGACTCAGGATTTTTGTGCCCTGAATAATCCATCGAAACCTGCCGGGTTTAAACCCACTAACTCGAAAACCAGAGCATGGTACTAGACCACCGGGATCGACTATATGAATTTAAGATTCCCATATTTTTATAACATTTAAAAATTCGAATAAATTTCAATATCATAGTAATAAAGGAAACGAAGTTAATATTAGAAAGGTTTTTTAAACACGTTTAAAATGTATACATCTTCCTTTGCCCGATATTAAGTTTTGATTCTCTTCCTCAATCATACAGTCACCATGCTGCAGTCCCCTGCCCTTCATCAAATTCATAATTCCCTCTATCCGTGTCTTCTTAGATCTCATGCTTCTTTTCCTCAGATTTGGAATCCACTCCAAAGTCCGAACTGACAATATATCTTCATTCATCCTCTTCAGGTGTCCTATCCATTGTAAGTCTTCATTTCCCACAAATTGGTGTAATGTTTCGTTAAAGTTCATGTTTTCTCGGATAATACTGTTTCAGAGCCTGTCTAATTTGGAGCATCGCGCAGATCTTCTTAAAAAATCAATTTCTGTAGATTGTAATTTCGAATTTAATTCCGCATTTATAGTGCACGTTTTTGCTCCATAGGTCATTCAACTTCTTAATATTAATTTATAAATATGGACTTCAGTTTCTGTGAATATCTGTTTACCCCCACAAAATTACATTTAACAATGCTATTGCACATCGATCAATAATTATTATTTTAGTTGTTTCCATATCATTGTTTCCATCATACATTATTTCAACTCCCAAATATTTAACCTAATTAAGCTATAAATATTAATGGTACCTATCGAATGTTCTAATATCAAATTTTCTGTTCTATCGCCAATTACCGTGTATTGTGTTTCACTTACATTATGTTTAATGTCCACTTTTCACATTATTCCATTAATTTCCTGGTCATATATTCAATATCATCATAATCTTCAGTCAATAAAACGTGATAATCTGAAAATTGTAATGTGTCATTATCCCCCTATAATATTATATGATAATGTGAAAAGAACATTAATGTCTGAACCAGAATCGAACCGTGGACCTCTAGTTCTACGTACTAGTGTGCAGCCCACTACACCATTCTAGATTTGGCACAAACGTTAACAATTCTTTCCAAATATACAAATCTTAATTCTCGTTTCGTCCGCTGCCAGGAATTGTTAATGTTTGTGCCAAGTCTATAATGGTGTAGAGGGCTGCACACTAGTACGTAGAACTTGAGGTCCACGGTTCGGTTCCTGGTTCAGACATTAATTTTTCTTTTCACATTATCATTGTAATATTATAATATGTTCCATCATTGGAACTGTGTTAAAATAACAGTGTTGGTAAATGTTAAATAATTCCCCTATTACAACATTTCTTGTTCCACCTTTTAATTATTGTTGAAAATGCATTTTGAAAGATTATGGGATAAACATCACCCCTGTTTTAAACCTTTAGTTACGTTGAATCCATTGGATAATTTAGTTCCTATTTCAACCATAGATACTGAATTATTGTACAGATTCTGTGTACCAGTCACTATAATTTTATTTATATTAAATTTCCTTAAGACTTTACATCATTTTCTTAATGCTATACTGTCATTAGCTTTTTCTAAATCAACAAGGTAAGTCTTGTATTAATTTTTATACCTCTATAATTTTCCTACCTAGTACTCACTGGCACTATCGAACCCGTAGGTTGATGGCCGACTCCGGAAAATTTTACCTCGGATGAACCCATGTCCACATTTCTTGACGGTTGTATTTTTACGGTGAAAGATCGTCACTCTTTCGCCCAAGGTAATTTTTTCGTCTGGCTTATCACCTTCGACCAGTCCGGCATGGGTAACCCTATCGGCAGCAATGCTACCGCCGGCATAGCTCTCAGGATCATTTAAGCACGCAAGCCACTCCACCACGACAACGTAAAGATACCATGGAGGGTATTCCTACCTAGAGTTGTTATAAGGAACGATAGGTTTCTTCATTAGTTAGCTACGAAGTTACTTTTGCATGCATTATAATATAATCTTTGAAGTGCTCATGGGAACGGACATCGGATTTATATGAACTAGTACTTGTACAGAACAATCTGGTTGGTAACCACGAAAAAAATCTACGAATTAATAGAAAAACTAAATAATTTGCTGCTGTAATATTCTACCAGTAAGAGCACAGTTTTCATTGCTTACGTGATCTGATTGTACTGACAGCGGGTGGGACTTGAATGCACTGACATAGCATGTAGCTAAATCATTAAAAACATTTACTGAAAACTTAAGATATTTCGCTCCCTAACTCTGTTTACAAGCGTTGCGTCAATCTTTGAAAGAAAGAAATTTAAACCAAGAGAAATACTTGATATTATTGGTGAACTTGTTTTAAACAATCTTCTTGATTATATTTCAATACTATTTTATTTTTAAAAGATGTGTAAATTTAATTCAAGTAATTTGAATAACGAGAGAGTTAAACAAGAATGTCCTTTATAAAGAATGGTAAGCTATCGTACCACATATTCTCTGAGGATTGTTAACAAAACACTACGATATGGTGATTAAGCCGCGTACTTATGCAAACAAGAACGCACACAAGAAGGGGTTAATTTGCCAGTAGATTAATCAGAGAATGCCAGACAACGACCTCCACCCAAATATTTTGGAATTTTTAACCTGAAATACGGCATCTCGTTAATACAAAGGAATATTTTTCATACAAAGCTCCAGTAGCTTAAGTGACACTATTAACCCTTAAATTCGTAATGTATCCTTTTGAATACATCTGTTGGTTTAATTAATTTAGTATTTTAAATAAATCAGAAGAAAACAAACAAATAGAACCCACTTAAATATGTGTATAATTATACAATATACCTAATAATAACAGTTACACAAGATTCCGTTTTCACTGCGGTCCGCCACAATCAAATAACCAACAGAAGAAATTTGTGTTTTGCCAATTTAAGGGTTAAACAGAATCGAATATATAAATTATATTCTCTCTCTCTCTCCCTTATAAAATAATAGCAACAATGCAGTAATGAGCCGCATTTTGTAAACGAAGTTTATATTACGCTACTGAGCTCCTCAATAAATTACAGTTGTCCCAGAGAATGAAAGTCTTCGCAAACTGATGACCGTCTAGTGCGGCGAGGGGGTATTGAGTTTTGTGCAAGTGGCTTTCTCGATTTCCATTGCCTAGAGATGACGTGGCGAATGCTGCAGCGATGTACGTGTTGCTTACTACAAATAAGATCAATTGTTACAGATTTCTGCTACCGGTATCGAGCAAGTTTCATCTGTTTCTAACACATTGCATGGGAAAATATGTCTCGTGTAAGTAAAATGAATAATAGTTTAAAAAACTAAAACAACACGCTTTGTTAGAAAACCGAACTAAAAAAATTAAAAATAATTTTAATTTCCAACACGCTTCGGATAAATAATTTTACCATCAAAGGCGTGGGGTGCTCTTTATCAATTAATATATTTGATAATAAACAGATATTGGTAAAAGTGAAGTCTCTAAGAAGAATATGAAAATCATAAAGAGCACCTCACGCTTTTGATGGTAAAATTATTTATCCCAAGCGTGTTGGAAATTAAAATTATTTTTAATTTTTTTAGTTCGGTTTTCTAATAAAGCGTGTTGTTTTATTTTTTTAAACTATTATTTATTTTTATTTTTTAGTTTTAATAGTTTACAGAATAAGATAAAAATTTAAATATCTTTAAATTCGATACTATTGTAGTTAGAGCCGAAAGTAATACTCATCTAAAAAAACCCTCCCAGCCGGATTTGAACCAGCGACCTATGGATTACTGAAATTATATATCACTAAGAGTTCACCGCTGTACCAACTGAGCTCTTACAACTATTGACTAAAATGTCGACAAGTACGCAACCTATTATACCAGTTTTAATTTTTTTGATTTTCTGATGATTCTGGCCAGGATTTTAGAAACAAAATATGCTATTACTGTATTGTCAAGGGTCCTTTACAAGTATACAAAGTTTCAAGTCTATCCAATGTTTCTAAGTGGGTGAAAATCGGATTCAAAGATTCCGTTACAGAGATACAAAGACACTTTTTATGATTTTCTGATGATTCTGGCCAGGATTTTAGAAAAGAAATATGAAATTATTGTATTGCCACGGGTCCTTTATACGTATACAAAGTTTCAAGTTGATCCAATGTTTCTAAGTGGGGGAAAATCGTGTTAAAAAAAATCCGTTACATAGATACAAAGACACTTTTTTTGATTTTCTGATGATTCTCGCCATGATTTTAGAAACAAAATATGAAATTATTGTATTGTCACGATTCTTTTACAAGTATACAAAGTTTCAAGTCGATCCAATGATTTTAAGTGGGTGAAAATCACGTTGAAAGATTCCGTTACATAGATAGGTAGATAGATAGATACAGATCAAGCTAATATAAAGCGTGTAAAAATGAAAAACTATACACAGTGAAGACCGCAAGATAATCGCTATTATTTATTACAATTTACGATGAAGAATTAAAGCAGAAACAACTTACTTTTCTAGTCACGAATTTAACAGAGTTGACTGCAAATAATTCAATTGTATACACATCTACAATTTAATTAATCAAAAAACAGATGAAAGAGAGAGACGTGACAAGGTCACAATCACATTTTCGTGTTCAGGAAAAACGCCATCTAAGATCAAATCACATTAAAAAATCGATACTGTCGATGATTTTGATTTGTATGTTATCCGCCGAACAGTGCAAGAGTTCTATTGCCAGAAAAAATAGTCACTTCGTGAGTCGTGAATTTATCGATAATTTGGAAAACACTCGTGGCATTTGTTAGGATTATTTAACGAATAAAATTAAGCTGTTTACTCACAAATAATTATTTAAATATAGTTATTTTCAAATATTTATATATTTAATGTAAACGGCGATGTTTGAAAACAAATGAGAAACGATTGGTATGCTTCGTTTGCTCCTTTTGTTCGTCACTGCAACCAGATCATGTTATTTATTGCCAAAGGAAAGCAATATTGTAACAATTGCACTCTAGTGGAGAAAAAATGAAACATCAAACTGTATATTAATTCATTTCTGATGTCCTATGATGTAAATATGACAATTATATTTTTCTGAAAAAAAATACATTTAAGAAAGTGCAAACAGTGGTTTCTTTTTTTGATGGTATAATCAATTCCTACAAATGTTTTCATATTATCTCCCGCATGCGGTATGTGTTGACATCCATGCACTATATATACAATTTGGTAGCCTTATTTCTTATAGAGTCAGTCAGTGCTAAATAATGCTATGACCTATTTAGAATGTTAAAAAGGAGGTGCTTTCTTTATTATGGTAAACTTTAGTTGGTACATTCTAGGCGAAACACAACTGTGATTGGTTGTAAATGAAAAATAATTGAAATGTGTTTCGTCATTGATTCCCATTTAGGGCACGAGTTAAATAGTCATAATAATTGTATTATATTGAGAAGTATTAGTAGCTAGTAGTATTATTTATTTTGTGTGATCTGTAAATATATATATATTTATTCATTTTTATTTGTTTACTCATATAAATTTCATTAATTTGATAATAATAATTAGTGGTTAGTCGCATTATTTATTTGTATGATGTCTAAAATATATCTATTAACATATTAATTGTAATAATTTCATAATAATTAGTAGCGAATAGTATTAGTTATTTTATTTGCCTGATCTGTAGAACAAGTCTACTAGACATGTTAATTGTACAAATCTGATAATAATGAGCAATTGTTATTAAATGTTATATTAGTTTTGAAAGGTTCTGAATATCGTCATTCCAAAACTGTCCTTTGTTAACTCACAGTTACGAAGGGATATAGTTAATCAGGATGTTATAATGAAAATATTTTGAGATTCTTCTACAAACCATCGATCATAGTTAATATACATCGAAAATGACCATGACACACACACACACACACATATATAGGCCTATATATGGGCAAACAGAAATGTAGTTGATTAAGGCAATACGCTAGAAGCCGGAAAGTCGACGATGTGATGAGGATTTTGAAACTTCTTCAATCTTCTGGTGACACTATTGCCTCGGAGCCGACTCAACCTCTAACGAGAACCAAATAGTTGTTCTGGTGATAAAGGTGGCCGTCACGCAGGTCTGACAACTCGGTCGACATCTCGTGGCAATTGTCTAAAAAAGTGTGAGCCTTAATCTCCTACAATCCCTAGGGCCATCTAAGGCCTTTGGTGGCATCACTTTTCCTTATATAGCTGCGTTAATTGTCTTCAGAAATATCACCACCATATATATACATATTAGGTGTGTGTGTGTGTGTGTGTGTGTGTGTGTGTGTGTGATCAGCGTATTTAATACGCCTTTTGTCAATATTGTTAAATTTGTGGAAAACAGCAAAAACGCTTTTAATAAATTGGTAAGAGGCACTCGAAAGAGCATTAAGTTATAAGTTTATGATTTGTCTTTTATGAGTTCGTTCAGTGATCCTGTCCATATTCTGCATTGTTTGTAATGGTATCGCTCACACTTTTGGTCGCATATCTTGCATTCACACGAATCACTCGGTTGGTGAGAGAAGAGGGTTACACCCTAACCAATAAGATGGAACTGCCAACATATATAGCGCACTATGGAACAAGCGCGATCGATTTACTGCTATATAAGGGAAAAGATCTAAGATTAATAGAACAAAAGGGGCTATGGTCATCAAACTTAACACCCATCAGGAAACACGTACCGATAGCAACAAGACTGGAAAAGACAAAGGCCAGAAATAGACCAAACAAGGAAACCCCTAAAAACAGGATATCAAGAAAACTAGTTATAGAACAAATACGAAAAAACACGGAGAACATAGATAAAGCTAAAACGAGAATAAAGGAAGGTCAATTGGACAAAGCACTAGACATCACTAACAACCTTATAAAAACGCTTTTTCTTATGAAATATGCACAATTCCTTTTGGACATATATTACTGGTATAGGTATATATTATCATGATTTCTTGTTCCTAATTAGTATCATGAGAATGTGTCCGAGTTTATATTGTGAAGAACACGAGTAATGTGTTTTCCTCTGATCGCGGAACCAACGCTATGTAGAATAGAGCATTGGTGGGGCTGTCACCTCAAAGTTTTAGGTCCAGCTTCTGGATGTACTAACCCCATCTAGAGGGTTGCCACTTCCGCCAACATATTAAAAATGAGGATATCCGTGAAGAACTGTAGTTCTACTACATAAAATAAAATATATTTAAGAACCAAGATTCAGTGGAAATAATATGTAGAAAGAATGAAATAAAGTAGATTACCAAATACAATCTTACATTATTTTCCGACAGGAAGAAGAGATGTCGGACGTCCTCGTAAGATATGGTCGATCTATTAGTGAAGACGTAACAGGCAACTAATGCCTAAACCAGGAAGTGAAGAAGAAGAAGAAGAAGAAGATTATAATTTTTACAAATAATCTGGACTTTTGAAACAGAAGGATATTAAAAAAATATTGAAAATATCTTTTCTGCTTCTAAGATTGTAATAAGTAAAACTAATGGAAGAAAAATTCTAAAAATCAGCATTCTTTAAGAGTTAAATTTTTTAAAAAGATATTAAAATCACTTATGTTTTCATTGTGTTCTTACAAGTATGTTAAAGAAAGATTACTGAATAATATTAATGCGATAATCTGTCCTCACATTTCATCGACATCCTCCACCATTCGTCCTTTCAGTTAGTATACAGAGAGATTTTTAATTATTGTATCTATGTTAATAACCACATGATAGAAATGCAAAATGGAATTCCATCTCATCGATAATCTTATATATAAAAAAATGAATGTTTGTTTGTTTGTTCGTACTTTAAGCACGGCCATACCGTTCATCCGATTGTGATGGGGTTTTTGCAAAATGTTCCGGAGATTCCCGGGATGAAGGCTATAAGAGAGTTGTGATACTCAACTCCTACACCCTTAAAAATCGCCCTTTGTAGTGGAAAACGTGAAAAAGTAGCTCTTTGGACGCTTAAATGGCATATGCTGCTTGAACCATAAGAAATACATAAAATTAATGTACACAGAATTGAATATCTCGAAAAGCTCCACAAAAAAGTCCGCCAAAATTGGTGAGTAGCCCATCCCGTCGGTTCACCACATAAGTTATATGGTTACTAAAAACTGAACCACGTGAAGGTGGGATTGGACACTAGGAAGATGTGCAGGTTGGTTCCTCTAAGTCTTAGAATTTAATAATAGTAATAATAATAATAATAATAATAAAAATAATAATAATAATAATAATAATAATAATAATATAACTGTATTTTACCTGGCATAGTGAATGCCTTAAGTCCTTGTGCACCTCTTAACCAGGTTATAAAAGTAAAAAAATTACTCTTGCATCTATATTGCAATAAACAAAATTGTTACATGGTACATATACAATCTTCTTCTTCTTCTTCGCGGTTTAGGCTTATTTACTAGCCTGTTCCGGCTCCAAATTGCTGCTGTTTCCATCTTTTCTTCGGTCTTCCCAAACTTCTTCTTCCTCGTGGTGAATAGCTGTATGCTGCTTTTGGTATTATATTCTCAGTCATCCTTGCCAATGTTCTTTCCAGTTTGTTCTGTATTTCACAATTGTTGTGTTTAATTCCTCTACATTAGGTGTCTTATTTTTGTGTTTTTTTCTCTGTTCTTTGATATCCTGCTATTGGTCTGAGGAATCTCATTTCAGCAGCTTGTATTCTGGCAGATTGTTGTGTTGTCACTTTCCATATTTCGGATCCATAAGTAATAATATGCTCTGCCATTGTCTTGTATAATTTCATTTTAGGGTCTTTCCTGGTTTTATTTTTGAAAGTTATTTTTAATGTTCCTGGTTATATAATTAAACTTATTTAGTTTGTTATCTATATCTGTTTCCGCTGTGTATGATATTTCGCAACCTAGGAAGTTATATCTTACCACTTGTTGCATTGGTTTATTTTCTAATATTATCTTTGTCCGAACTGGATGAGCGCCCTTGAAGGCCATTGTTTTTTTTTATTTTTCTGATGATATTTCCATGTTGTACTTTTTTGATATTTCCATTTAGTTTATATAACATTCTTTGTAGTTCGTCCTCTGTTCTTGCTATTAAAATCTGGTCATCTGCAAAGGCTACTGTTTTTATTACTATATTTCTTAAGTTAATTCCCCCAGTCGTCATTTGCTTCCATGATCTTATCATGACGTCAAAATAAATGTTAAAAAGAGTGGTTGATAGTGGACAACCTTGTCTAACTCCTCCTGTTTATATATATATATATATATTGGTTCTTTGATTTATTTTTTATTTTCTCATACATTTTCTTAATTACTGCTATCAAGTGTAGTGGAATTCCTTTTTCACTTAATATGTTCCATAATTTTGGTCTAGACACTTTATCAAAGGCCTTCTTATAATCTATAAAGAGGATGTGTGTCTCTAAGTTGAATTCTCTTCGCTTCTCTATTATTTGTTTTAAAGTAATACGTTGTCTTTAAAGTGAATACGTTGTCTGTGCAGCTTCTTCCCTTCCTAAAACCTGTCTGCTCTTCTGATATTATTGTGTCTACTATTGTTGTTAATCTTTGGTTGATCATTTTTGCATATATTGCATCATGAATTCTGTAATTTTAACATCAGACTCTAGCGAATCCTTTCACCAAAAACCGTAAACACAGATCCCGAGCTATCTTGCCGACAAAGTGACACAGAGAAGTCCATAAGAAACTCTACATTATGATAAATGGTATTAATATATTATTAATTTCCTTGCAAACACAATAAATAATAAAAATTAAAAACTACCTACATATAATTAAACATAATGTAGAATGATACAATTACATTTTAAAAGAGCCCTTAATACAAAAAGGTTTCTTTTTATTTGCGGAAGCAAGGATAATATAAAAAGCATTTATAAATTAAGATTTTTGAATTATAACTTTTAGGTTGGATTTGAATAAAGAATGTGCGATGACTAAATATGATAAAAACATTATTATTATTATTATTATTATTATTATTATTATTATTATTATTATTATTATTATATAATCTTTGCCAGAGCAAAGATTGCCAAAAATTGTTATGGAATGGATCCCAATGGAAAGGAGGAAGATAGGAAGACCGAAGAAAACTTGGATAGAAGGGGTACAAGCAGCTATGAATATCAGAGGAATGGAGGAAGATCAATGGATGGATAGAGAGGAATGGCGTTTGGTTTCCGGAAGGCGGCGGAGCTGCCATGATACCGGATGATGATGATGATGATTATTATTATTATTATTATTATTATTATTATTATTATTATTATTATTATTATTATTAACAACGTTGTGTGAACACAATGCCTCGAAACAAACCAGTTGTAGGATAAAATTCAAGTGGCAATAGCCCACTTACCACAATTAAGTACAATTCTTAGGCTTTCATCACTGAGTTGCTGATACGTGTTGCGTAATATTTACAGAATGTTATATCTAGGTTTTAAGTAGCGGACAGAATAAGATATTAAGAAAGTTCCTTAAAATGTGAGAAGTGTCATTAAACTACCTGCTACAAATTAAATGAATGTGTTGGTTCAGTGCTTGTAAATTATAGTTAAATCCGGGGCTGAGAACTATGTAAAAAGTTGTCGCTTTATTCACTATCCATCATTAAATTAGTTCCATTGCAACCGCTCTATATTTTCTGTTCCTCTCTGTATTTCTCGTACAAGGTGTGTGTTGCTTCGAGGTAGCGTGCTGCCTTGCCACTCACCGGTATCGGGTTCGATCCCCGATCGGGACAAGTTTCCTGTTTGAGGCTTTTTCGAGGTTTTCCTCACCTGTAAGCTCGTAGACTGCGATGGGCAGGACATGTTGCGCGTATGTGGAATGAAAGACGTGCATGGAAGCTTCTTGTAGGAAAGCCAGAGGGAAAACGCCCAGTTGGTAGACCAAGAATGAGGTGGGAGAACAACATTAACTATGATTTGAGGGAAGTAGATTATACAGGGAATGATTGGAAAGCATTAACTCAGGATAGGGATGTATGGAGAGCTTATGTCCGTGCGGCCTTCGATAGTGCCAGTGAGTAAGTAAGCAAGACAAATGTCAGGATGCTTTAAAACCCAAATGGTCCCCGAACATCATATGGCCAACATAATCATCATCATTCATATTTACCTTAGATTACGTTTAGAATTAAGGATTCTACTGTCACATTGCTACCATCATCATATCATCCGAGTAGCGTGACCCTGCCTTCCACGCGCCGCAACCGCAGACGTGAGTTACAATTACGCCAATGCCAGGAGATAATGTCAGCAATGTCGAAAATGATAACCTGGGGCTTTGAATAAAATAAAATATTACAAGCACCACCATCGCCACTGCCACCTCAATCACCAACACTGCTACTATATTAAAATTATCCGCAGTACAGTGGTTTTCTGTCACCCTCAAAAATTATTACGTTTAGTTTTAATTTTAATTATTATTAATATTATTTGCATTATCGTTCTTAAATGCACACACGTCCCGCGCCGTAGCCGAGCGGTTAAGGTAGGAAGCCTTGGCGCAGAGCTACGGGACTTGCGCTGGTTCGAGTCTCCATGGGGGAAGAAATTTTCTCATGGTATTTCGGCCAGTATGGGACCGGTGCCCACCCAGCATCGTGAGGCAATTGGGTATCTACAATAAATAGCGGCTCCAGGTTGAGGAACCAGCTATAACGGCTGGGGGACTCGACATGCTAACCACATGTCACCCCTACACTGGCTGTTGATCATCTACCTCTGTGATTGACACATATGGATGTGAAGGGCCAGCAGCCGGCTGGTAAAAGGGCAACCGCTGCAAAGTGGAAAGACCCTCAATCGGAAATGCACACACACACACACACACACACACACACACACACACACACACACATATATATATATATATATATAATATGAAAAGAAAAAAATGCTTGAGTCGGGATTTGAACTCGAGTCTCTAAAGTCTGTACCTTCATTGCCAAATGTCAAAAATATGTTTATAATATCTATATATACAAGCGTTACTGCTATAAAGTAAATATTCTCTTTAATAATTTGCTTAACTGTTATGTTAGCCGCTAGATGGCAGTTGAAAGAAATTTCCGCTACCTCTTGTGTGAATTGAGAATACTACATGTGTAAGAAAATTGTATGTTTGTCTTGGAATTCTTGGGTAGCTCAGTTGGTTAGAGCGCTAAAGGTACAGACTTTAGAGACTCCAGTTCAAATCCCGACTCAAGCATTCTTTTTTCTTTTCATATCATATTTGCCTTCATACCCAAATGTCAAAAATATATTTATAATATATATATATATATATATATATATATATATATATATTAGTTTATTGATAAAAATATTCATTTAGTATTTAATATTAAAGATAATTGCGATTCTTATATTTTAATGTAACTTATGTTTATCCTGGTGAGTGAAAGAGGAGGCCACATGACCTTAACTCCAACAGGCTAAATAATAATAATAATAATTATAATAACAATAATACTTACTTACTTACTCACTGGGCACTATCGAACCCGTAGTTCATGGCCCCACGGACATAAGCTCTCCATACATCCCTATCCTGAGCTAATGCTTTCCAATCATTCCCTGTATAATCTACTTCCCTCAAATCATAGTTAATGTTATTCTCACACCTCATTCTTGGGCTACCAACTGGGCGTTTTCCCTCTGGCCTTCCTACAAGAAGCTTCCATGCAAATATTTCATTCCCCATACGTGCAACATGTCCAGCCCATCGCAGTCTACGAGACTTAACTGTTCTTATTATATCTGGCTTCCTATAAAGACCATGTAGTTCATTGTTATGTAGTCTTCTCCATTCACCTGTCTGTTCATCTCTCTTTGGTCCAAAAAAATTTCCTAAGTACTTTATTCACAATAATAATAATAATAATAATAATAATAATAATAATAATAATAATAATAATAATAATAATAATAATAATAGTAATAATAATAGTAATAATAATGATAATAATAATATAATAATAATAATAATAATAATAATATTTTTTATTAAATAATAGCCAAGGTCTCAAATTCGATTCCCTGCTATTTCATACAAATGTTTATTTCCATATAGGATGCAGAATTGAGATCCACATAGCTAAGTGAGATTAACCGAAGTATTAGAAGTAGTTAAATCCGATTAAGAAAACTGAATCTAACGTTAAGGTATTTCATTAAGCTAATTATGTGGCTTCCTATATTTTTTTATTATATATCTACAGCAATTACATGAATTGTCGTTGACTCTAGGAAATGTCGCGCCATAGTGCACTATTATTATCTTCTTCTTCTTCTTCTTCTTCACTTCCTGGTTTAGGCAATAGTTGTCTGTTCCATCTCTTCCGAGGACGTCCGACATCTCTTCTTCCTCTTGGAAAATAATGGAAGATTTTATTTGGTAATCTTCTTTCTTCCATTCTTTCTACATGTTCTTTCCACTGTATCTTGTTGTTAAATATATTTTCTTTTATGGAGTAGATCTGCAGTTCTTCGCGGATATCCTCGTATCTTTTCTGGTCCATTCTAGTGCAGCCTTTTACTCTTCTTAAAAATTTCATTTCGGCTGCTTGGATTTTACTTTCTTGTTTGGTAGTGGTAATCCAAGATTCACTCCCAAACAAAAGGACAGGGACAGCCATTGTTTTATAAAATTTTAATTTTGTTTGTTTATAAGCTTTATTATTCAATGTTATATTTATTGTACCACAAATAGCTTGAAACTAATGTGTTTTGTGTTCAATATCATTATCATACCCATAGCTGATGTCACATCCTAAATATTTAAAGTGGGATACTTGTTCAATAACTTCGTCTCTAATTACTATTTTTGCACGCAGAGTATTTCTTCCACAAATGCCATTACTTTTGTTTTACTTATTGAAATTTTAAAATATAATCGCTACATATAGCATTTAGTTTGTAAGCAGCCAATTGTAACACATCTTCATCATGGTGTAGTAAGACTAAATCATCGGCGAAAAGTAAGTTATTGATACTTGAGTTATTGTTCAATCTAAGGCCATTGTCCATTATAATTTTCCATTGTTTCATAATGTCGTCGATATATATATATATATATATATATATATATTAAAAAGAATGGGCGATAGACTACACCCTTGTCTAACTCCTTGATTTATTAAAATTTCTTCTGACCTTTTCCATCAGTTTTTATCACAACTTTAGTTTCTTCATATAAGCCTTGGACTGATTTTATTAGATGGTGTGGATATCCTCGTTCCTTCATTATTTCCCATAGTACAGATCTATTTCCTCTGTCAAAGGCCTTTTCAAAATCAATGAACAACAAATTTGTTGGCAGGTTAAATTCTCTTCCCTTTCAATTAGTCTCTTTATAATAAACACATTATCACTACAGGATCTTCCTTTTCTGAACCCTGCTTGTTCTTCTTCTAAGAGTGTGTCAGATATCTTCTTCAATCTATTATTTATTATTTTTGCATATAATTTATAAGTGGAGTCCAATAAGCTGATCCCTCTATAATTTTAACTATCTAATGTATTTCTAATTATTATTATTTATCATTATTATTATTGTCCCGCGCGGTAGCCGGGGTTAAGGAAAGCTCCCTTGGCGCAAGGCTACGGGACTTGCGCTGGTTCGAGTCTCCATGGGAGAAGACATTTTCTCATGGAATTTCGGTCAGTGTGGAACCTGAGCCCATCCAGTATCATGAGGAATTTGGGTAGATAAAATAAGTAGCGGCGGCAGGTTGAGAACATCAGCTGTAACGGCTGGAGACCGACATGCTGACCACATATCACCCCTAGACTGGCTAATATTTAATAATAATAATCATTCGATCGTCTACCTCAGTGATTAACACAATTGGACATGAGACCAGCAGCCGGCTGCTAGGTCAAGAACGTTTTAGACCCATCACGCAATGGAGTTTGAAATTATTATTATTATTATTATTATTATTATTATTATTATTATTATTAATGTTATTCTTTGAAGTATTTATCCCAAGTTTGGAAATTGATGTATTTATTAAATCCTTCTTTGTCATTCTTTCTTACATTCTTTAAAGTTTTTCATGCTTCCGCATTTCTTTTTCCTCCAATGTACCTTTGTATTTTTTGACATGTATTTTCCCAGCATTTGTTCTCTAATTCTGATATACCTTTTCTTATTTTTGCTTGTTGTTTACGAAGGTTAATTTTGTCCTCTGTTGATTTAGTATTAAGCCATTTTAGATAAAGATCTCTTTTTATTTTTACTTCTTTGTCAATTTTTCACTCCAGCAATAGTTTTTATTATTATTAGTTTATTTCTCTTCCCCAATAGCTTCTGTTAGCTGCTTCATGCAGTTTATCTTTAATGTATTGATATTGATTTTCTGTAGATTCAAATGTAGTTTTTATTATTTTTTTATTTAGTCTTTGCTTAAATAAATATGATGTACTGTCATTTTCCAAACTTAATAAATTATATTTATAACTACTTATTATTTTATTATCTAAATTATCTTTTTCTTTGTTTGGATTGGGATAATTTTTACCTTGAATGCTTAAATATGGAAATATGATTTTAGAATTGACTAAAAAGTGATCTCCGAATGCGGTACCTCTTACATCATTTACTCTTAATTAAAAAAAATGCAGGTACAATACTCAATATTAGATTTTATAAAGAAGAAACAATTAAATTGGTACGGACACATTAGAAGGATGGAAGAAGGAAGACTACCTAAGATAATCATGGATTGGGAACCACAGGGAAGAAAAAAGAAGGGTAGACCAAATATTACGTGGATTCAGGGAATCAATGAAACTAAGAGGGAATGGGAAATAGAAGAAGATATATGGATGAACAGACAAGAATGGAAAAATGTGTTGAAACAAATGTGTAGTTAACTGTGAACATGGGTACCGGGAAAATGTATATTCATTGTAAAAGCCGGAATAATAAATAAAAAAAAATGTTATTATTATTATTATTATTATTATTTATTATTTATTATTGTTTTTGTTGTCGTGTTTGTAGTATCACCTTCCAGTACGATCCTTTTGTTTGTGTAGAGTTATAGACAATGCAAGACCAACTCTATTGTGAATATTGGTATCAAATGGTAATGCTCACCGATCAATGAAGAGCGCCCACCTCTATTAACCAATTAATTTAACAGGCAGTCAGCGTGATATCTCATGCCGCATTATCTGACCTGTTGTCAGGATTTACGTAGAAATTCCTTCAAGAGAATAACCTAACTTAATCATCCGTCTCGTTAATTCGAAGTCCTATTTTAAAAATAAAAAGAAGGCATTCTTGATTAGGCCAGGGATATTTTACATCTTTTTGTTTTGGCCGCTAGTACGCCGGTCATCTTCAGATGGCACTGTAGTGAACTCTAGCCCACTTCCTCTATGCCTAACTCTAATATTAAAATAAATTTGAATTTCTCATTGAACGATTGAATTTTGAATTAATGAAGTTCATTAACGTAAATATCTTATGGTGGAGAGAAATTTAAACTGACCCAAACACTCTGGCGGCACTATGGCCCTGGGGTCGACTCAGCCTCTAACTGAAATGAGTACCAGACGCTTGTTCTGGGGTAAAGGAGGCCGTCACGCAGGGCTGACAACCCGGCTGACATAAAGTGCCGATTGTCTAGAAAAAGTGGGAGCCTTAACCTCCTACTACCCCAAGGGCCTCCTGAGGCCTGTTGTGGGATCACTTTACTTTACATTCAGGGAAAGGTTGGCGTAAGTTAGATGCTGGAGAAGGTAGCCTTAACATTTCCATTTTATATGTACCCAGATGAGGAGAAAACAAAAATAATGCTAGGTAGAAGATAGTTCTTCTTTAACGACGCTCTTTAACAAATCACATTATCTTTTATCAGTCACATGTAAATCATTGGTAGGGGACACATCACATGACTTTAATTCCTCCTCGTAGTTTTAATTATACATTTTAATAATAATAATAATAATAATAATAATAATAATAATAATAATAATGTATTTATTTTAGCTGGCAGAGTTAATATCTTTTGGCCTGTGCACCTCTCAAAATTTTTGATAAAATATAAAATGTTTGGTCTTATAGCTAAGTTAAAAATACTTCAGTTAAATAGAGTATTATATAGTACACCTACATTATAATTCCTATATGAATTATTTAATTATTTACTCTTAAATTTACGAATAAAACAATACATTAATAAATAAATAAAATTAAAGTACTAATAATGTAGAATATACATTACATTAGTCATCTTTGCCACATCAAAGAATCTCATTGTTAAGAGCACAAGATTTCAGCATAAGGATATTCATAAATACACCTGGACGTCTCCGGATTCCGAAACTCGGAACCAGATAGGTCAAGTATTAGTGGACAAACGCTGGCACAGTAGCATAATCGATGTTAGATCAGTTAGAGGGACAGACTGTAATTCGGATCATCATCTGGTCAGGGTGAAAATCAGATAAAGGCTATCGCTTATGAGAGGAATAAACTCTAAAGATGATTTTGTAAAATTTGACTTAAAAAAACTTGAAAATGATGAAATGAGGCAAGATTACCAATTAGAATTGCTAATAGATTTGAAGTACTGGAATCTTCAGATGACAATGTGGCAAACAAAGAAGAAACTGATATAAATGAAGAATGGGAGGCTATAAGATATACTATTAAATTATCAGCATCAGAAAGTATTGGTTATTTAAAAAAGAGGCAAAACAAGAAATGGTTTGATCAGGAATGTGCCGACATTGTAAAGAAAAGAAAGCCAGTAAAATGAAATGGTTACACGAGCCAAATGAGGTAAATGTAGAGCAATTGGGTAGTATAAGACGGGAAACCACCAGTTTATTAAAGAGTAAAAAGATGGAATATTTGAGAGAGAAGATCAATGAACTTGAAATGAATGCCAAAAATAGGAACATTAGAGAATTATATCAGGGAATTAGGATAGAGAAGAAAGGGTTTCAGGCTAGAACTAACATAATTTGGAATGAAAATGCGGATATGACTGCAGATTCCAGGAGTATATTAAATAGATGGAAAAGTTACTTTAATCAACTATTAAATGTACATACAGAACAGGGTATTGAAGAGAATAATTTAGAGACAGCAGAAATGCTAATAGCAGAACCAAATGCATTAGAGGTTGAATTGGCTATAGAAAAATTGAAGCTGTATAAAGCATCAGGTTCAGATGAGATCCCAGCAGAACTGATAAAATCAGGGGGAGAAAAATTGATGGACAACATACGCCAGTTGCTTAATATGATTTGAGAAAAAGAAGCTCTTTCAGATGAATGGAAACAATCGATTATCATACCAATATATAAGAAAAGAGATAAAACTGATTACAACAACTACAGGGGCATCTCATTACTTTCAACTTCGTACAAAATTCTAACAAATATATTAGTAAGGAGACTTAATCCTTATATTGATGACATTCTAGGAGATCATCAATGTGGAGTTAGAAGAAACATATCTACAACAGATCAGATTTTTAGTACAGGACTGATTTTAGAAAAGAAATGGTAATATAATGATACTGTACATCAACTGTAACAAGACTTCAAAAAGCATACGATTCAATTATGAGGGAGGAGTTATATTGTATCCTGCTAGAGTTCGGAATTCCAAAAAGATAGACTTATTCGAATGTGTCTAAATGGCACAAAGATACAGTAACAGGCCACTAGTCCTTTACTTTAAGAATGACAGTGACAGTGATAATGATTATTATCATCATTGATTACACTCGATGAAATTAAGATATTTTCCACTTCACTCACGTTACAAGGGCGCAGTGAAGAATAATTCAATAAGGAAGCCGTTATGAACCCAAAAACAAACCCGGAAGATATATCGTTGCAAAAATAATGTTAATATTAGATTAATACTTATAATCACGTGTCAGTTCGAAAATCATAAAGAGGCGAGTTTGAATTATTTTTTAGTGTTTGGAATGTTTTATTACCCATTCTAGTTTAAATAAGTATACTTAAATACTTCGAGCCTTTTGCATGGATTCCCTGATGTAGTCTCCGCCCGAAGAACCGAATGGGAGACTATTTTACCTCCGGAGAATGTTATAACAGTGGAAACCATGTCCGCGTTTCTTGACGGTTGTATTTTTTACGTTGAAAGATCGTCACTCTCTCGACTAAGGTAATTTGTTTTCGTCTGGCTTATCGTCTTCGAACTGTCAGGCATGGGTAACCTTTGCAGCATTGCTACCATCGGCAAAGCCCTCGGTTTCATTTCATGACGCAAGCTACTCCATCACGTCAAGGTAAAGATACCAGATGATGTAGTATTGTTGGGCGATAGTGAGGAGATACTATGGGTCAACACGCGCACTCTATTGAGTAATACTAAGAAATTTGGATTGGAAGTAAAACATCATTTAAGCTAAATATTTGTTCACACATAGAAATACATTATACATTA